>UYYA01003863.1:274119-288710 GCA_900624975.1 Angiostrongylus costaricensis
TCCTTGCCGTCAACAATTTTGGAGATCAATGTGATGAAACCGCTTACGAATTGATATCGATGCTGTTTCCGAGCAAATATAATGGTTTGGAGTTACAATCACAATTTTAACATATTATTTACTGCCTACTCATTTCAACGGCAGGGTATATTGCGAAATATAACTTCAATGATGCCGAGATATTTGCAAAACTCCGGACCGTAGGTGTATGTACTATTGTGCGAACTATTGAGAACGGACGCGCTATTGTCCTTTCCGGGGAGCAACGCGTTCACCACCACACCATGCGAGTCCTTCGTTTCGCCTTTCTCTCAGCTATTCTATCGATCAGTGCCATCAGCAATCATCCGTCAACGGGACTAATCTGTGGGGCCCATATCGGCATTGAACACGGTCAAGCTGAGGCTGTAGTTGAAATCACAATGTTAACTTTTTATTGGCTGCCTACTATAATTTTTCACGGTAGGATATGATGTGAAGTACAACCACAATGATGCTAACAGCCTCAGCTTAGCTGGGTTCGTTGCCGATTTGGGCCCCCAGATCAATCCAGCTGACGGGTGATTGCTGTGGCAAAGATCGATAGAACTAGCTGAGAGACAGGCGAAACGAAGGACTCGCATGGGAAGCTACGGAATCCCGTCAACACTATGGTCTGAACACAGTTCAAATTCTCGTAGAAGGGATGCTTCCACTAAGGTGAAACAATACGGATTGAGAACAGTTTTATCGTGTTTTACTTTTACTACTTGGATACTTGGATGGCCTATCTTAATTTTTATTTTTTCGGAGTTTCGCTGGTCTAGCCATTTTGGTTGCCTGCAGTCCCGAGGTCAGTCTAGTTAAAGTCTGCCTAGGCCGTCTCCACCACAGGCAGTCGCCGCTCTTGTGGATCGGAGGAGGATTTGCCACCATGCGACTAGTTTGATATCAGGATGGTGGTGGATCCTGGTATTGGTTTAGTCTTAGCTAGGCTTCCTGATGGAAACGCTGGACTCCTTCTCAGAAGGGAACCGTAATTACTTAACTAGCAAATCTCCGAAAAGTGGAGATTATGCTGTGGCCCGCACAACCAGTGATGACGGGCCATTCAAGTATCAGGTAAGTATCTGGATGAGAATAACCTATAAATTTAGTACCATTGTAGGATGTCAGAAGAAGAATCTTCATTTGGCCAGTGGTGAGCGTATTGAGCGTAACGGCGATCAGTGGGAATGTAAAACGTCAGTGTTCTCTAATGTTATCGGTGGCAGAAGCTGCGCCGTTTCTTTCCATTTGGGAGTAAGGATTGACGATTGCTTGTCTGATCTTCATTTTTCTTTGCAAAGTTTTGTTTCTCCTAATTTTTTGTTTCGATTAATTGGATTAGACGCGGTTTTTAGCACAGAGCATTGTTTCGATATGTTAGATTGGAACTTACGCTTTGCAGAGTTCTCTTCAGGGTTATTTCTTTTCCATCGCGTTTGAACTGATACGCATCATATCAGTGCGTGTTCAGGGAAATTATATAGAAAGGATTTGAAAAAGCACAGAACGAATAGCATGGAGTCGAGATGGATGCTTCACAAATTCGAGCAGTCATGCTGTACGAGCAAACGCCCTGCAATGGCGCGCTAACGTCCACCTAGAAGATGAAGGAATCATTTACTCGAAGAGCCATTAGCCATTAGTAAATCGACATTCTGTCCAAGCTCTTCCTTCAACGAGAGCAACACGATCCTAGCAGGATCTGCTGCTATTCGGGTAGCCATTTGCTTTTGATGAAAGGTCTGGACGGGTCAAGTTGTACTATTCCGGTTTTCTTGCACCTGCGATTGAGAAGAAGTGGCCTCATATTTCTCATAAAGACACTCGGCCTTAAGCAGCAGGCCTAACTGGTAGGGAACTGAGTAAGCTACACAAAGATTGAGTACAGTATCCATCGTACAGTAGCATAAAGACTTCAGCCGCACTTCTTTTATCCCGCGAACTATCAGATAATCGACAGGGAGTTGTTCGGATGTGGAACTTCGAAAAAGGTGCCCAAGTCTTCTTATGTAGTAGTATTCATTGCTTATATGGGATTTTTCTCTCTTCTTAGTTTACTCCTTCGGCAAATTTCTTGTCTTTCAGAATTCACTTGGAGCTGTTATTGGGGGTTACAATGGGACCGAATGCTTAAAAACGGTGCAGTTAGTCACGCTGGGTGAAAAGGAGGTGTGTTCTTTTTTATTTTGCTAGTTTATGCCTGTCACTAGAAAAGTTTTATGGCTTCAAATGATCTCCAAGAAAACGATGTGGAGGATGTCATGACGAATTGAACTTAATTAAATGCTGCACGTTGACGCGATAGAAAGCCACTGAGCACCATTTTGGTGGACTTAACCCATTCGCGGCAGTGTTTACTTCTCGATGACCGCTAATAACTTTTGAAAATTAGAATACCCTGGTGACTTGTACGCTTGACATAAGAACTAACCAGACTGCACTAATGTTGTAGAAGTTTACATGGTACTCCTAAATTATTTTTAGCTCGATTCTTCTTGAATTGCGATTTTAAAATAGCACTAAAAATTTAGGAAATTTGAAGTTTCTAATAGAAATATGACAAGTGCTCATATTACCGACAGACACATCAACGTGCAAAAGACAAGTAACTCTTGTAGGGGTCGTATATTTGTGCATTTGTGCAGTAGAGACTTCTTAGTACCTCTGTTATCGGTAGTAACTCTGGCCATTGTAGACATTTCCGCGCTTTTCTCAAAAGCAGCTATTTCTTTTACCTAACTAGCAAACTCGTTCAAAAACATTCTTCTTTGTTAACTAGAAGATCACTGTTGTCTGACTGGTTTGACATTTCTGACGGTGAAGTTATCGATTGTATATAAAAAGTGTACCAAAGAGTTCTATGCTTCTGAAAAAACCGCTGTTAACAAATGCCTTGAGACCAATGCATATTGTCGCTTGTGTCTGCTCTAACATTGACATTGTAGTCGATGCATATTGTCAGAAATGTGTTAAAGCTGGAACGCTAAATCACTTTCGTCCATGTAATTGTTTAAATTCGTCGCGTACAATACAGTAGCTAGATGTGTACTGTAATGCATACATGGTCAGTAGTGTGATTAACTATCTGAAGTAAACAAGGCCTGCCATCCCTCCGAGGTCGGAAAATTTATGCCGAACTTGTCCGGTAATTTAAAAACACTGATGCGATACATCGATAGGCTACTGTAGATCATCCTATTCGCGACATGTGCATTCAACCATCTCTACGATGCTACGAATGGATTTAGATGCATGGCGTATAACAAACGACTTCAGAATATTCTCCCTAAGCCTTTGTATAGTACTATTTGAATCATCGGATGTCCACAAAATCTGGTAATTTGAAGACACACGCAGGAACCATGCCTCACTTGAAAATAATATTTCCATTGTAAAAAGAGACGTTTGAAAAGTCGTGTATTGAGAATCTATAGCGATGTGATTGTTGAAGCTGAGTAAGTGAACCTTCTGTGGAATATTTGAGTTTTTTGGGAGAAGTAGTTTCAGTTAAATACACTGTTTATCCCGGATTGAAGCAACGATGATGGCTTAAACCAGCAGCAAGCCATCAAAATTAGCATCTTTTGCTGCAGTTTCGACTCGGGAGGCGCTCCGAGCCTTAGAACGGTCCAGTCACTGAGCCGATCGTCCCCGGTTGTCGTAGAGGATCCACTTCTCGTCATATGTCAAAGTATATAACCATAATCTTGCTGAGATATTTGCAAAACAACGGATCGCTGGTGTCTGCGGTGGGGACCGAACACGCTATTAGCGTTTCCGGCCAAATAAATAATTGTTTTAGTTTCCTCTTTGGTATTTTTACGTTCCATACATCACCTCTTATCGCCCGGTTAAGTAACAACTGCCGTTCTCGAGCTACCTTAGAAGTAAAACAGCGACCAACCGTACTTAACCGTTTCTACAGATATGACATATGAATCATATGTCCATAATACGGCTGAGAGAAAGGCGAAATGAAGGACTCACATGGTGTGGTGGTTAACGTGTTAGCCTCCGGAATGGGTAATAGCTTTGTTCGGTCCCCACCGCAGTCACCATCTGTCCAGAGGTTTGCAAATCTCTCAGCAACATTACGGATAACGAATATTTCACAAAATACCCTGCCATTAAAATTATTAAGCAGTAAATAAAAATTAACGGCAGTGTCAGGGTACACTTCAAAGGAATGCGCCGACGATACTTCAGCACGATGGCTTCTTTGATTGTCGTTCAGTTTGTGCAGCATTCATTTGTAGAGCTTTTTGGACTTTCCAGTTTTTTATAGATACGCTGAAACGGTTGAGATCCTGGCATCGAATTCCGAAGCAAATTCTCAAAGAGTTATCTTTGTATTTGCTTATACCAAAGCCTCAGGTCACTAACACGAATAACAGGAGGTCATCCTCGACCTCTCTCTTCAACGCCATTCGCCACACGAAATCTCACAAACCAACATGGTATTGTGCATTCGTTAACACTTCTGTGGCCCTTATACCTCATTAACCTGGCCATCTGTGTTGTATGCGTCTGAATTTGAACTTAGATTCGTTGAAATTGCTGTCTTGACTCCTGTAATTCTAGCCTTTAAAATTTCCCAGTGACACAGTTTGTATTACATTTGAATTACACAGGTGTAAGTACATAAAATAAGCTTTGCAATGATTTATAATAGTGAATCATTAAAAGAAGAAACTATGGCTAAAATATGAAGTTTGAATTTACAAATCTTGCCTTAATTTCGATAAGCCTAATAGAAGCTGTAGATGTGATGGTCGTTTCTTTCAATGAGTCGTATTGGCTGTTCTGTAAACTCTCCTTCAAAGCATTGTTTTAAACATTTTTTTAATCAGCTGTCTTCAACTACATTACATGACATTCCTTTCCGATTGAAGAATAGTGTTGGAGTTACGTTAACGGACGGGGCAGTGCTTCTATTTGGTGGTTGGGACGAAATCCGTACTATGAAGACCGTTTTCCGGTTTGCTCTCCATATTGAGCATAGTTTGTATTTGTGTTGTTTTTTTGAACTTCTCAAGAACATCATATTAAGGTTGAATTTTAATCCATGCTTCACATCCTACCGAATTGAATTGGAATCTATTCTCCCATATGACGTTGAAGGACATTGCTGTGCTCGTTACGGAGATCATGTATTTGTCATAGGTGGTTATGACGGTGTTTCTGTGACTGAGAAAATTGTGCGATATTCGATCTCAAATAAATCTAGTGAGGTACGTCTTTGTCTTTCTACTTGCCATTTGACTACAGCAGTATGGTTGTGTTGCGCTGTTTCCATCTTCGGTTTACTGGCCTCATCGTACCTGGGCAGTTTTCCTAATGCGTCAAAATGCGATGATGCACAAGTTTGGTTTCATCCCGAGTAGTCATCGAAACAGAATAGGTTTTGAAATTTGGAGCCGGAAACACCAAGGAGTAAACCTATGCTGCAACAAGGCCTAGCAAGCTGTTCATGGGAAGCAATAGGAGTAAAGGGTGTCGTACCAAAAATGTTATGATTTCTGTGTACCTCAAGTATGCAAATCCGACAAAGCAGTTACGATACGCAACAAGACCGAGTGGAGACTTTAGTGCACGTCGCTTGAATCATATGATAACTAACGGGATTACGGGTGAATATGGTGTGCCCTACGTGATGGTTGAACGAACTACCTCTATGAAGAACGAAAAGAAAGAAAGACCTTTATTACGATTTCCCACTTGTCGTTTTGCTGGCTGGGCAATTTTTTTTCCATGGAATTCGGAGGTAGTCTTGTCCCAGGGTTTCCAAGCTGTTACCATAGAGAGATGTCGATTCTCTCCAGATAGTTTGCCACCTTATACTTGCTGGATAGTTTTTCAGTGCGGCAACAAATTAATTGCTTCAAATTATTGCTCTCCTTTTTTTATATAGAACTGGACTTAAAGCCTGTAATACAAGTTTTTGAGATGGTTTCCTTCAAGTCCTGTGTATGCGTGTGAGATGGTTTCCTTCAAGCAAGTGTTAGTCATAAATGCTTCTCAACAGTTGTTGGATGGTTTCGTCATATAGTATCAAAAACCCAGCTGTGATGCGATAAAACATATACACGATGTGGAATAAAAGTGGGCGTGACAAAAGTATTAGCACAAAGTGTCCAGAAATTCAATGTTTTTCATCAATGAGCAGACACGAGGTTGTTAATATAGAATTTATTAGAACACAATTGCTGACGTTTCGGCGGTTTCGCCTTCTTCAGAGCCTGGAAAGGTCAAATTGAGATGTCCAGAAATTGGCACTTGGTTTCAGTGGTACGTAAGCAGCGATCACGATACTCCAAAACGTTTGTAGAGCGTAACCGTTGTTGTTCTTAGAACTACGTTCTACTGAAAATTACCAGTTTCTTAATAATCAAGTCATGTACATAATGCGAAGGTAGAAATCGGTATGGATAGATAGCAAGGAGTTCAATCCAATGCCACAGCTCATAACTCGCACGTTCTTCTATTGCCTATTGCCCTTCTATTTAATTGCCAGCACAAACTGTTGTGAAGCAGTTAGTTAGAACTGCTGTGACACACGTTTCTGATCGGTTAACAAGTTAAATCTTAACTATTTGTTCTTCAATAGAAGGAAATATTCTTTACACGACCCATGAATAAATGTCGTTAAATGATGCTCGAGTAGTTTCACCTTGTCATTCTAAGGTAGCCATGCTGGGGGGTCCTCGACTCTTCGACACAGGCACAGGCACTCATCAGCTTTTATGAATAGGCGCGACATTCACAGCTAAGTCTGGTAACAAGTTCCCTATCCTGAAAGAATAAAGAGCTTGGTTGGTCCGGTTCGTCGCAGAACAAAGGCCTTGCGCGTATTATTAAATTACATCTCTACCGCTGCGTTACTTTCACCTAGACGAAAACAAAAGATTTTGTAGTTTTTCAGGTATTGCCCACACACCTGTCAATAGCTCGAGAAAATCATGTATGTGAGATTCTTCTCGACCGATATCTCGTTATCATGGCTGGTTGGGACGGAAAGAAGGCGTTGAATTCTATCGAAGTTTTTGAGTTGACTGACGAATATCCGTATTTAATCCCATTCGGAGTAGAATTTAAGCTGTCAGAGGCTAGAATACGCCCTGCTTCGATTGTAGTGTACTGACGATCTCAAGTTCTTAAACGATTGGAGTACAACTTCCGTAAGGATTCTAGTTCCATAGCAACGACTCAGTTACTTCGCAGTATATTAAGCTGATTGTTTACGAAGTTGGTAGATTTTCTTCAGATCTACGTAGCCAATTATTGAAGAAATGGTTGTTTATCTCATTATGGTCGTATCTTCTCTAGAATCGTCATGCCACGACTGCTTGTTTTCTCTGACTGATAACTCTAATGGTGATGATTTATTTACGTAAATGAAATAAATGTAACACATTCTATGTTCGGAGCTGTTTGTCAATCATGCTAAATATCGTATCATGGTGATTTGGGCTTCACTACATTGGTGCACTTGGTGGTTGAAGCATTGGTTACACTAAACAAATAGAATCAAATCTTCAACTGTTTGATAGAAGAGACGAGAAAGTGCAAGAAAAGAAAATCTCACGGTTCATACCTGGTATAGCGATTGACGATTTGTCTCCATCCTAACTAATAGATGAGATGTTTCAAATATATCTGATCTTTGCACTGGTGACAGCGCATAGGCAGGTGGGCATATTGGACTGTATGCAGTGGTCTCAATGCATACCATTATCGGCTTTTTGCTTTGCTGGAAGAGTTTACTTGTAGTTGCTTTTATATTCATTCGGTAATTTATCAAACATATGCCGTGCCATAAGTGGTCCGTGAAAAGCTATTACCTCATACCATCTACCTGCGGTAATTTACAAAGATCTTTTCTCGGACGAGTTTACCGGTCGGGTTGTATGGGATGGAAAATTATGCGTGTTTTCACATGTGCTAGTTATGTTAACTATTGTCGGAAGATATAGCATGCAAGTTTACCTCTCGTAAAGTTGGATTTACTTTTCTGTTCTTAAAACTCGGTCGCTTTACCGTGCATTTCGATAAGATCGACTGAAAAGACAAGATAACTGGCATTGTTTTCTAGGAATACTTAGTACAACTGCGGTGGGTTTTGTTTAGCGTGTAGGACGGTTGCTGCTTAAGCTGATTTTGATCCACTAGAAGAGAGTCTAGTATGAAAATATCGTCTGCAGTGAAAGCCCTTTCTATTTGGTTCAGTGGTAGAAAGCTCGGAAGTACACGATTTCGTTTCGGATCGGATTCGATTTCCTCACGGATCGTTCCTACAGACATCTCTACATTTTGGCTCAGATTTGCGTGTATCTAAGGACCATAGGCGTCATAAAACTTGGGTATATATGTCATTACTTCAAATATGCAGATTTAAATGTTAGGTACAGTAGGCATTATAATTTTTACATCAGATTTAAACGTTTCGGAACTATTTGGACCCAGATTTGATGGTTCCTATGACCTCTTCTACCTCGTCACTTTTCGTATTAGAGTTCCGCAGTTGAATAGTTATTCCTTATCCAACGTCATTAAACCTTTATGATGAGGCGTGTAGTCAAGAGCTTAATACTTTAACCTTCTTCTCAGTGGTGCGAGATTCTTCGCATTACAGGCAAGGTGGCTGATTGAGTCCCTTGTTTAGGCAGAACCAAACCCTTCATCCTGTTGGTAACAGAGAAACTTGTTCCACAATTGTCCGGGTGAATAAAACTGTTGGATCACCTTCGCGAAAATAATGGCATTGAATATGCTGCGCATCCCTCAGAGATTGATCACATCAGAGGACCAAATGGTAACAACAGTCACAATATCCGTGGATGAACACACTAGAATAACTGCTTTTCTGGTATCGAGACCTTGAAAGCCGATGAACTTAATGTTGAAAACTTTTCGTTATCTCTAAGCTGGTTTAGAAATTATGATTTAGTTAGCTTCCATATGTTTCCTCTTTTAATATTACTACCCGCACCGATCTCAGCTAGTTTTCTAACTGACGCTGCCGTCAGCAATCACCCTTCAGCGGGATTTATCTGGAGAGCACAAATCAGCATTGTACCCAGTTAAGCTGAGATATATTATAGTAGGAAGCAAATAAAATGTTAACATTGTGATTTCGACTACAAACTCAGCTTAACTGGGTTCAGTGCTATCGAGAGAGAGACGAGAAGTGACATAGTAGGATAACTCACCACGGTGACGATTTCCATAATTGCTAGTTGAAGAACTAACTTTAACAAATGTGCCAACCATATTAACACTTCATTGAAACATCACTGAGCCATAAAATTAGTGGCTCTGCTCTTGAATATGCCAACAGTGTGCTTATCACGGTCGATAATGGGATAATAAGTGATTGGTGGTGATAAGTGATTCGTTGTAACCATATTCAACGGTTACCATCTTCTGTTCTCTGCAACGGTGTAGCCCGAGTATCGACAAAGCTACGCTCTTCGTTCTTTTGTAGATGGCATGGTTACTGGGAAGACATCGTAACAATAATACGTGCTCATTATCATATTTGGTAACATCACATAATATTCATCACAGACATAAGCACAGACATTCGCTTTCAAGAGTTCTCTGATCTGATGAAGCACATGGACAACTTTACCTCACGTGCTTTCACAAGTCATGTTCACTGCATCACAATGTCCGTTTGATTGGCCTTTTTAATGGTTGAGTAAAATTCCTTGACGTGGAAATTAGAAATAGCCGTGCCCTGGCATTCTCTTTCGTTCTGTTCCATTACAACCGTAAACCTTAAAACAGGTTTACTGTCAGTTGCGCTGCTGGATGAAAATTCAGAGTTTACAGTTCAATTCTCGGGGGTATGGACTCGTCATGATGAAATTATAAAGTAATGAAGGAGTTACTCGTGCTGAAAAGCGGAGTGATTGGAGTTGATACATCCCTTAGGGAGACACTATATATTTGATTCAATTAGTTCCATTATGGAAGGGAGTGGATGTATATTGCCGATAAACATAGGATATTTTTATTATCTTAGAAAGTTCCCACTCGTAACAGCATGGCTCTGAAGAAGGCGAAATCACCGAAACGTCAGCCATCGACCAACAACAACAACCACAGCAACGACAACGACAACAGGAACAAAAACAACAACAACAACAACAACAACGACAGGCATACCAACCTCGTATCGGCTTAGCAAGACCAGTTCATAAGAATATATAAATAAATATTTAACCGAATATAGGACTACTATTACCAAAAACCAATATTACTACTATTCAAAAACCTCGCGATTGCTGAACAAGAAAACGACACATTCATATTCCAATGCCGAGGTTAAGAGAAAGTCGATCCTGGGAACTACTATTACCTAAAATACGTCTAGGCTCTGAGGAAGGTGAAATGTCAGCCATCGATCAACAACAACCATGGCAACGACAACGACAATAACAACAACAACACCAACAGCAACGACAACGAAGACCTAAACCAACCTTGTATTGGCTCTGCAAGACCAGTTTATAAGATCATATAAATAAATATATCGTAGAAAGGTGTGGTAATGCCGAATGCGGAGCATTGTAGTCTCTTCTCTCCCATGATGTAGAATTGAACCAACGACCACGTGTATTTTGTACGTCGGTACTTATATGTGACCATTTATAACTAAATACAAGCGCAGCTTAACTCAGGAATTGAAGAGTTGCAGAGCACTACATCACAAAGCTGGTCATGCTTTAAATAAACTAGGTCATATTCATAGAAGGCAATCACGAGAGAGGAAGACTGACGAACAGATCCTGCTTGAGTCAGTACGCTTCATACAAATATTTGTGCATTGACTTCTATTGATTTTTGAAACTGTAACATTCAGGATGTGATATAACAGACGTGCTTCATTGTTGCTAAGTATCTTACAACACTGAACATTTAACGAAAGTATTGTGATGACCACATGATGACCTAGCATTATCAGGAATTACTCTTATTTTGGTACGGAAATGCCGTTCTATGTAATTTCATTGTCCGCTGAAGAAATAGTCGGTGTACGGTGGAGAGAGATGTCGTCGATTTACCGGAATATCATCGAAATCGAGCTTACTGTAAAATGATGGCAAGAATGCGTAGAGACGATTCTTTTCCTGAAAGTGTGGTAATGTTATTGTCGTCGGGGCAAGCTCAATGCAGACAATGTTCTTTTTTTGTACGAGAGTTTCTTTTGCACGAGAAGCGCCCTGCAACACACATGGGATCGATCCCCGCGCCCGTGGGTCACCAAGCCCTCCATCCGTCCGGGGTCGGCAAGTTGGTAGCAGACTTGTCTGGGACGATAGCAGTACTGGCTCGATACATCGATGGACTACCGCGAGTCATTGTAAAGGCCGCTATGCATTCAATCACCTCCAACGATGCTTAATGCATGCGCATCCCTCAAGGATTGATCAACGCTGAGAGCTTTATCCTTTCTGTACGGAAGTGTCGGTTATGCAGCTGTAGTTGGAAAAAACAAGAAATGACGATATTATGTAAAATAAAGAGTACTTATTGAAAAGCCGACCTTTTATCACATTTCGTTTTTCAGCTTGCTTTATTTCACAGAAGAGTGTGAGCACTTTTTCTGATAATTCCTCTATTGATTTTGATTAAGATACCAAAATGGCTTAATCTTAAATATCCTTGTTGTATTAATAAGCCAATATGGGATTGCTACAATACTTTATTACGGCCGAAGCTTAGGCGTTTTGGCTCTCAGGACCAGAATGATCCGATCGATTATCTATAGATGTACTCTACTGGTGAAGAAGGCAAAGGCGCCGAAGCTTTAGCCAAGTAGATGTTTGCAGCAACTTCATATTACTTTACCAATGAAGCAAGACATTTGATAATATTTCAACTGTTGAGAGGTTGGTCTTCGACTATATCTCACGAAAGCGATGTTCACTGTAGTGAGGAGAACAAAGAACACCCGACTACGTGGCCAACTTTTCTTCTCCCTGTCTTAACGTGCGCGCAAGAAACCTGGTCGGCTAAACTGAGGCTGTCGTCGAAATCACAATGTTAACTATTTGTTTACTGCCTAATACAATTTTTCACGGCAGTGTATTACATGTGATACAACCACAAGGATGCTTTGTTATTTGCAAAACTCCGGACCGCAGGTGTCTGCGGTGGGAAACGAACGCGCTATTGCCCTTTTCGTGGGCAACGCGTTCGTCACCACACCATGTGGATCCTTCTTTTCTCTTTTCGCGAGTATTAGGCAATAAATAAAAGTTTAACACTGATAAGTGAATACATTAATCGTTGGGTACGCATAACGCAGTGGTTAGAGATGCCCTATAGTGTACACGTTGTTATTGGTTCGATGTTCCACTTGAGTTCAAGCAACCCCTCCATTACTCCTGAGTCGGCAAATTGGTGTGGTTAAAAACGCTGATTTGATATATTCCATTCCACAGAAGTCATTTAACAGACCAAGTGTTCATTCAATAAGCAATGATTAGTGAATTGAATGCTTGCCGCATCCGCAAGGAATAGGTTAATACCGAACTTTTATGCACCTTAATCATAGTGGTGTTTGAACCTTATTAGTTTTCCACTTCGATGTCATTGTGGTAAGTAGTCGTTTCTAGCTGATGACGATGCGAAGCTGGGGCTTTATTCTCCAGCTGGGTATAGTCAATCAAACTAAAAAGGAATTCGATGTACAATTTGGTTACACAATGACTAGCTAGGAACTACCGATGTCTGAAGTCAGTGTTTTTACTCGTGCAGAGAATATGCTACTAATTTGCCGACCTCGGAGTGATGGAGGACTTAGTTATCCGAGCAGCCAAAGTAAACGATCGAGCACGCGGGTTTCGTGGAGAACCTTTCATCACTACACCATACGCGCTCAAACAGCTCAATAGTCCACTTCAGATCTCCGGCTAATTACGTGCTTCATTGGCTTGTTAGACTCACGCTTCGGATTTTTCATGTAGAACTTGTTTCTAACCGGAAGAAGTGCGATATAGTGATATTTTCGACCCATTCTATTACTAAATTCGGCAGTGATTTAGTGGTGATCGAAATTGAACAAGCGAACCTGTAAGTGTGGTCGCTTTATAGGCGTATAGTTTTGATTTTGCAAGGACGAAAAGCCATCTTGTACAAGTAGTTGGACTGGATCGCTGGAAAATAGTTTTCAAGAAAATACGTCACTTAAGCTTCATTTGAGTCCTGTATCCCATAAGCTCCACATGATGATTTCATTTCTGTCGATACGTCAATAAGGGCTACATTAAGATTTCTGCAATATTTTTTTGTAGTAAACCGTCCTTGCCGTAAGGGCAAATTACGCAATTTGTTGTTTCACACAGACGGTCATACAGGCGGTTGCGAACTAATTGGCGACGTAGAGTAGCCGGTGGTATTTCAACTATCGCTACCGATTCCTCTAGACCTGCCCTTCTTAAGCATCGTTTTATAGCTACGATTACTTCATCGCTTATAAAAGGCAACATAAACGGGATTTTCTTTTGGCCAAGTGTTTCGCGTGGGCGCGTCGTTCTCCTTGTAAACTTATCTCGTGGGGTTACTATTTCGTAGCCATTGGAGATGGCTATTTGCCGAGCCAAGTCCCGCGATTCTTCTTTTAGTTCCCTGGTAGTGCACACAGAGGTGGCTGTTCGAAACGTGTTTCTCACAATCGCCCTCTTTGTGTGTGAAGGGTGGGAAAAAAGGAAATGAACAAGAATGTTCTTGTTACTTGGCTTTCGATACCACTTTGTCAAGTAACCGCTACTTGATAGGTTTATTTGAACGTCCAAAAACCGAAGCCAGTTTTCTCTCGGTTTCTCCCGACTGAACTTTATGTACTCGGACTGCTCGTTCAATAATTCAAAGCATTTATCCATCTCCTCCTGCGTAGAGGACGACAAAACAATCATCTACATATCTGCAGTAGAGCAGTGGCCGGAGATCGAGAACAGGGGCTTCTATATTAGACATAAACACTATGGCAAGCCTTGGTGCCAATCGCTGTCCCATTGCCAACGCCCTTATTTGCGCGAAATATTTCCCAGACCATCTGAAAATCGAGCAGTTTAGGCACTCCTTCAAGAGAGCCATTAGCTGCTGGATGGACAAGCAATGCATATTTATTCTTCCTTCGTGTTCAACAAGAAGTTCGAAGATGGCTTGCATTGCGGAGTCATTCGATACGTTGGTGTACAGTGCGGTAACGTCGAAAGACTCGATCACGTACGCGTTATTAGGAGACGAAACTTCACTAATAAACTTCCAAAAAAAAAACGAAACTTCAACTTCTACTTCTTCTTCTTGTGGAAGAAGGGCGAGACGAAGGAAAACTTTTGTGCTTAATATGTAGATGATTGTTTTGTCGTCTTCTCTACGCAGGAGGAGATGGACAAATGCTTTGAATTATTGAACGAGCAGTCCGAGTACATAAAGTTCTCCCGGGAGAAACCGAGAAAAACTGGCTTCCGTTTTTGGACGTTCAAATAAACCTATCAAGTAGCGGTTACTTGACAAAGTGGTATCGAAAGCCAAGTAACAAGAACATTCTT
>UYYA01003864.1:0-296226 GCA_900624975.1 Angiostrongylus costaricensis
CAGCTGTTCTAAACTTCCTCATTGGAAGTCACGAAAAAGCGGCTCTGAAGAAGGCGATACTGCCGAAACGTCAGCTAGCGTTGTATTGTAGTGTTTTTTTATGGAAGTAAATGTATGCTGTTTAAAAACCTCGCGATTGCTGAACAAGAAAACGACACATTCATATTCCAATGCCGAGGTTAAGAGAAAGTCGATCCTGGGAGCTAAATATTATCTACATTGTGATTAGGTGACCAACTCACCTGCAGCAACTGTATCCCTAGTGTTTTTCCACATAAACATTTAGATGAAACGGCTTCAAGTGCCGTGCAGATTCCTCCAGTTTCCCAATATGCTCCGTTGTATTGCAATTCTAATCCCAGGAGGTGGTCGTACCCTCCCCTCCAGTGCTTCTCTATGAATGTTGCTGAATACCAGTCGAAAATATGCTCCCTGTAATCCTTGGATTGACGTGTTAGAACGTTCTCAGACGCTTATCACAGCCAGTGCTCAGCTTCTGTGAACTGAAGCGAGCGAGTTTTAACTTATGACAGACCAATCTCACGACCCAGGAAGGTTCGGTTGCTTGAATGGCCTAAGGTGTCGAACTAAGGTCTTGTGCATGCTGAACTACATCGCTATCAATGTTCTTATGTAGACTTCATAATGTGAACCTATGCATATCGACCATTAAAGCACATCTTCTCAACCGTATCGTTAAACTACCCTCAAAATCATCACCATATCCCATCAATTGCAGAGATTTGTAATCGTGAGCCAGAAATGTTATGCACAGCTACACTTCCTAAACTACTGATAGGAAAACGGACATTTTGAAGTGTTTTACTTGTTTCTACCGTCTACAACGCTGCAAATCTATCCTTTATAAAGAAAACGGTAAATCATTTGCACTTAGTGGCATCTACATCTTCACAAATCGCTTAAATTTTTGAGCAATTTAAAAGCTTTACATTCCATAGACCTTAGGACACAATACCATCTTGCTAGCATAAGCTACTTTTGATTGTATATTAAAGTTATTTACAAAATAAGCAACAAATACAGAGAAAAAACCATAATTTTCAGCGACTTCGTTCATTCCCTATTCAACGGTGGTACACAACCTCTAACATGGTGAATGCATTACAAGTGTGATGAGCTAGACCATGCAATGATTTACAAACCATTGAAATAATACTCAAATTCATAAACGTCTTCTACTGCAGAATTGAAAATCGTATAAATAAATATAGTGCATTGAAACACCATTTCAAGCGAGTGTTGTAGAATGTACATTGAGGAATTGTTGGAAAACAAGTGCCTGGCCCATAGTCTTTGTATCTACTTGTACGCCTCCACCAGCATCCCCACTCCATGACCACCTGCAGCACAGGCGGCTATAAGAGCATACTGTCCTTTCTCTTCCTAAACAACGACACGATTACAATTACTCGAGTGCAAGATTCAGAAAATCATGAGCCAAATCATGAAGTCAACAAGGACAGGGACTGGACCTATTCAAGTTGAATTTTTGCTCGACAACTTCCTCCAGTTTTTTCTAGACTAAAATACAACAGCAGTTCCAAAAAAAAACGGTTAATAGAACAGAAACCCTATGAAGAAAAGTTTCTAAAGAAATAAAAGAAATTAGCACCTTTAGTCTGCCAGCCGCATGCGCCACAAGTCTTACCCCCGTAGCCCCAAAAGGATGACCAATGGATAAAGATCCACCCCACTTGTTGATTTTCTCCATTGGCAAACGTCCAAATTTACTTGAACGACCCATATGTTCCTGTAAAAAAAGTGATAACCATGCTGTTTTCAAAAAAAAAAGAAAAAAAAGCAAGATATTTGCTCCTACCAGAGCTGCAGCACCTTTGAGGCGAAATAAGCGGTTCTCAAAACATAGAACGAAATTTCAGGAAACTGTTTATGGATATGGCGAACTGGCACTGGGTTCTATGGGCAAAAAAGGCTCATCAATCCCTGAAGGATGCGCCGTGCATTCGACTTCATTGAGCATCGTTTGGAGGTGATTGAATGTATACCTGGCCTTTACTACGAATCGCAGTGGGCTACGGACGTAACCACTCAGTTATCCTATCAGGCAAGTCTGGTACGTTTGCCGACCTAGAGGGATGGAAGGCTTGGTGAGTCAGGGGTGCATCGATCAATCCCATTTGTATTGCATAGAGCCTCCGACAACCGCCCTACACGCGCTACACGTTGATGAGTAAACGGTCGGAAATTATGATTGGATCACAAAATTTTTTACGATATTAACAAGAATGATGAACATTAAGTCATTAGCGAAATCAAAGACATCAAAATAAATCCGAAACAAATTATTCAAAAATACCACACATCCTAACCTTGCAGAAATAATCGGAATCCATAGCATTTAGGTTCGCCAAGACCTGTCCGGCAAAAGCCTCATGGATTTCGAAGACACTTATATCGTTTAATCCAAGACCGGCCTAAAGGCTACGAAAACAATAACATTGTAAGTCTCGTGTATAGTTACAAGAAAACGAAAACTCTGACAATCCATTTAGAGGTTCAAAGTAGGTGGGAATCGGAATTATTAGCATTTACTATTTTTGTAGAAAATATTGAGGACAAAATTGGAACGACAGATCAGATTACCTTATCTAAAAGTTTCGGAATGACGTAAGCAGGAGAAAGAAGCAGCTGGTCTTTAGGATCCTGAGCAACATATTGATATTCTCTTAGATAGGCAATTGGCTTATATCCATTAGCCAAAGCAAAATCTTCGGTCATAATAAGACAAGCCGATGCACCGTCAGTAAGGTAGGAAGCGTTGGCTACAAGTAGTTAAGATCATAGAATCCCAAAACTAGTTCACATTCCAAACCAAAAATGGAGTTAGAATCAGGAATCTCTCCTTTCCAACAATAATATTCTTCGCACCGCCTAAGAAACGTTGTTGCTTAAGAAAATAAGGAAGTTGGATAACACGTCATCGAAACTCAAAACTGATGAAGGGAAGGAATGGACCTGCAGTTATCGTTCCGTGCGGTTTCACAAATGCAGGCTTCAGTGATGCCATCTTTTCTGGTGTGGAAACTCGAACACCGTTATCAATCTAGATTTAAAGTAAGTAATCACTAGAAAAATGATACTTCTTCTATAATAAATCCACTTAGTAATTATACCTTAACGGTTTGGGGTTCCTTTCCATCTAAAAACACAGGAATAATGTCTCTCAACTTCCCCGCATCAGCAGCTGCTTTCGCAAGCGTGTGAGATCGAAGTGCGAAATCGTCCTGTTCCCTTTAAGGGGTTAAATTTAGCTACCATAAAAGGCAGAAGATTGCAACATTCCTTCCTTAAGTTCAAATAACAGCATAGAAAATACGAAATCATTATTCGTCTTTAGACATATAACGATAATGTGACTACAAAAACGAACTTCCTAGAAACATTGAATGCAGCTGCAAGTCGGTCACCACTATGCCCCATAGTTTCTCCAGTGGAAAATTCAGCAACAGCTGGTAATTCAGGAGCAAACATGTTCTTCAGTATGTCTCCTCCTTAACAATTATCCAGTTACAGCTTGACAGAGGACAAGAAAAAAAGTTTTACTACACAAAAGACAATTAAATGCTAACCAAGTTTCAACTTATCCCCAACTGTCTTAGCTTTCTGCAAGTTTAACATGGCTTTACGTGCCTGAAAAAGAAAGTTGCTAGTAATAATCTTTTCATTAGAAAAAAGAACCTACTTTCAAGTAACAAGCACTTGCATAGAGACCCGTTACAGGATCCTAGAAGACTCCCACGTGTTGATTATATCCTTTACCGTTCATATTTAGTCGGTCGATAACCACGCCGAATATCCTGACTTGTTTGGTCGCTTTTCTAATCTGTTCCTTAACGCCCTTCTCTTGACAGCGTATGGGATGATGTCATATTTCGGCCGTATTCAAGAAATTTCGAATGGCACCGTCATTTAAGATGAGATTTATTACGAAATTTAAAACGGTGATTGGAAGAACATTTCTGATGTGCTCAGTTCATCCACTTCATTTCTTAAATGTTTTTTGATACGATGCTTGTTAGTAATACTTAATACATTCAAAGTAGACAGAAAATAAGTATGAGATGGCTCATGACAATATCTGAGATTAATATTTTCTGACGTGTAAGCATGATATGAGGAGAGTTTTTGGAATGAAGAGTGGAAATAATAAGACTTATTGAAGAAAGGTTTCCATAATTCGTTCGTTAATGACGTACGTAACGTCGAATCTGGTCCAACTTTCACAGCACATGATGAATTAGAATTTTAGGGTACTTACAGATGAGGACTTGCTCCTCATTTCTAAGGGCACAAGTGGGTTTTCTACGTCTTTCCAACCTACACTTCCCTTCAATACCAAAATTCCAAAAAATAAAGACAGAAGCGGACGGAACTTTAGACCACTAACACTAGCGATACACTAGCAGGACACAATCGTGTCCTGCAAGCCAAGATCTCATCGGTTTAACCTTTTCGTTAATCAAAACGTGAACAAAAGTACTTCCGAGCATATAAACACAGGCAATGCGCATTCGGCCTTATTGCTATGTGGTAAAGAAATAAGTCACGCTTTACAAGAAATATATGTAAATCAGTATGAAAGCACCACATACTTTTCTATTGTACCTGATTGGTACATCAGAAAGGAGTTCCACACCACCAGCAATGACCGCTTTGGCATTTCCAGTGGCCAGCATTCCCATTCCAGTCGTTATCGCTACATTCGCAGAAATACATGCTAGGGTTACAGTATGAGCTGGAAGCTGAATGAGAAAACTGAACACTAACTTTTACGTAAACATGAAATTGCGGGATAAGCAACAGTGAGATCCAATGAGATCATTTAGACGCCATTTCACTGCCTACCAGGACTTTCCTAACAGCGATCAAATGGTAACTATAGCTCAAACTTTTATGAGATGTAATTGAAACCACCAAAGAAATAAATCTAAGGAACTTATGACACCGCTACCGCGAAAACACGAACTTTGTCTGGAAAGCCTGCTTCAAGAGCAGCTTCTCTCGCAACATTACTGGTTTTGCATTCCTGGATGACAGTACCGCATATGATATGGTCGACATCCTTGTATGGAATCTGTGTGCGAGCAGCTAGCGCTGAAAGGGACCACATGAGAAATTCAGAAAAGAAAACCACAAACATATAAAGACGGAAAACAGAGCATGAACAACTCACGAAACATTTCTATGAAATCCATCGACAAACTTTTACGAAAATATACCTTTAAAGGCTTCTCTCTGTAAGTCCACTGCCCAAAGGTCCCTAAACACCGTTCCGGACACAACGAACGGCGTCCTAGTATAAATATTAAGTCAAAGAAGACGAATAACCACCGAACAGTTATGAAACTAACCTGACAGCATCCACAAGCACTATGTTTGGTCCTGTACGAGTTGGTTTTTTGGCTGATGCTACGGCTGCCGTAGCAAAACGTCGAAAAGGTCGGAAAGACCGTTCAAAGATCAATGGTCTCATGCCTATAACAGAAATTAAGGCAGCGTTTCAAAAGCCAACTGAAGATCTGATTCGATACGACGACGACACCACATTGACAATACAAACGACTGTGGGCATCGACTCCAATCATCGGCTCTGAGAAAGACGAAGACGTCGAGACGTCAGCCAAATAAAAGATTATTTATCGATCTCATGCAAGAAATCGAAGCTGGTCAAAAGATCTCTTCAGATGAAGAAAAGACCTTTGGGAATAATCTAAGCCACAACAGACAAACCAATCACAACTGTTGTCACAAACAGAAACGCATGCTGCTTATCAAAACATGAAAGGGGTAAAAGGTTATAGTACACCCCAATGATTGGCAAAGTATAGTGTGGACCAGAGAGAAACGCTGATGGAAACTCGTCCGAATTGGCTCCGCCCCATTCCGTCTGGAACCAGGCAAATGTTTCTGGAATTTTGAAACGATGAAGTGGTATGATGTGGTAAGGATTCAGGGAAAAGTACCATCGATTACTGTGCTACTGCAGCTGTTACAATGCCAGGAATGGTTATTCGGTATACATTTGCTAGTACAATCGAATTTACTTGTGCCGTAGCGTTGTGTAGATAACTGAATGATTCTTGGGACTGTTGGCTTTTTCTTTGATAAATTAGTTCACTCTTAGATAAGTATACACTTCAACTAAAAACCCCGAGTAAGCGTAGTTTCCGACGTTTAGAATAGGAACCTAACTCAGCAACTCTTTCCCAACGTGGTATGATGAGAAACACCACCTGCCGCCTCGTCGTGACTAAAAAATGTTCCTCGTTGTGTAACCATGGTATACCGATGTGGACTGGTTCTCCGGGACGGTCATTCAGCTCGAGAGCTTCGAACTTTTTATCCAAAAGCTTATCCAAGAGTAACAAAAGTCAGAAATTCCTACCGTTTTAAAAGAAATCCATCCTCAAAGTGGCTAACCTCACTCCGTTCCAATAGAGCCGACACCCAGGTGTGGCGACTACCTGTGAAAACCTTTGAAATGGCTGCCTTGAAACTCTAGTGAGAGGAATCTTTCCTAGCCAGAAGTGTTTTAATCGTATGGAAATTTATGCTCGACCCAGCAAATTTTTCGTGGGTAAGAGCCACATAGAGAGTGTTTTTCAGTGTTTTGGAAGTTGTTACAGCAAACGTTGTACTCATGCTAGAAGAATAATTTATCGTCGTTTAGAAGGATGTCACGCCGACACAGAAGATTCCAAAAACAATCGCAATAGCGAAGAGTGGTAGTAAGTCATTGTGAGAGTGAACAACTTTTGCTGTGTGAACAGCTGCCCTTGCATGGGTTCTACAACATACGGTAACATCAAAACAATAAAGTAACAAGGATTTCGTAGTCAGTAACTCTCGAGCAGAAATCTACAGTACGACGGGACTTACTGTACAGTCGTTTCATCGAACTAATAAAAATCCACAAATATTTAAATATTTCGACTGGATAAGAATAAATAACCATTATAAGTCTAAGAAAAGATCCCAAGATCGACTTTCTATTAACCTCGGCGTTGGACTATAAATGTGTCGTTCTCGTTTTCAGCAATCGCGAGGTTGTTATTCAGTTATTCAGCACACGTTTACTTCCGTACACATGGAACACATACAAAACAGCGATAGCTGACGTTTCGGCAATGTCACCTTCTTCGGAGCCTGGAAGGATACACTGATACGCTACTTACTAGCTCAAACTCTTCAACAGCACAGAGAGAAAGATGAAAACCTGAACGATAATTACACGATCTTCAGTCTCTCGAAGAATCTAGCTTAACAAAAGAGATGGTGTAGTAAGAGCAAGAAGACAGTGATAGACAATAACAACGGCATGATTAGTTCCGCTCAACAAACACGGTTACGAACAAGGTAGAAACTTGAGCTTCTCTTCAGATATTCTTTGACTAATGTGAAAAAAGGTGAATGTGCAAAGAAGCTATTCTGTGGTCAGTGGGATTGAAATCTTGGTTTCGCATCTTCTCTGTTTAGTTATGGAGGTGTTTGGCTGGGTAGATTACGGTCAACTTGACCTTTCCAGGCTCTGAGGAAGGCAAAATCCTCTGAGACGTCAGCTTGTCTGTAAATAAAGAAACGAAACAAAACCTCGTGTTTACTAGATAAGAATATAAAATGCGAAGAACGTTTCTTAAAGTAGACATTAACAGCGACACAGAAATCAACAAGGACGTTTTGACGCCAAGTCAAATGAGTACAGTTGTATAAATTGGCAAAGAGGAGATCACTAAATTTGATATTCTTCTCAATTTCTAGCTTTTCACCAATATGAAGAATTGAAAGCTGATTTGCTTGAAGGGTCATGTGCGTACTCAGAAGGTGAAGATCCCTCTGGAATGACGAACAGATCGAATGCGGCCTCGTATTTATGACAAGGTTGGGACGGATTTAGAGGAACCCTTATGATAAAAATATGATGAACGTGTCCCACAGACAAGTGGTTTCCGTTAGGTGACTTTGAAGACAACAGGACGCTCTTCGTTCTGTCGCCGAAGGTGATTCCTTTGTAGTTGAGCAGACGCTAATGAACGGAACTGAGCAGAGATTAACGCTAATGTCAGAAAATTAACCATTTCGTGTGACTATCTATGAGTTTTAAAGAGGATTGGGATGGAATAAGAAATGTGATAAGGAATTTCTTTTAAATTGGTGTGTTAACACAGTGCTTTGACTCGCTTCACACATACACTTCTTAAGTGCTTACATTATACAATGAACATGTAATAATAATAGTCGCTTTGTTCAGCCTTCAGTGGAAGAGCGTGAGGAATGAGCGCTCTTGCGTGACTAGAGAACCCGTTTATCAGTTAGTCGATTGCATAACTCGTCAGATTACACTCGAGTAGAGCGCTAGGTTCCGTCAGTGTCAAAATAGACAACAGCAGAATCTCCGTTGTGAGGTGTTTGGACACATTGAAGCTCACGACTTTCCTACTCATCGTGAGATCTTTTCAAGGCCTAATGTTTCTGCCAAGCAAAATCACTTAAGGCGTTTAGATATCTCTTTCAGGAGTTTGCATCCCATCATAAGGCTACATATACGCGTCACAGCGCACGCCAGTAAACCACCTTTACCAATCAGTACGCATATTGCCCACGTGTCCCTCCGATTTAGCGAATGTTGCTGAAGACTCTCAACATTTCGATCCTACGACTGTCTTAATTAAGCGAGTCATCAAGCGTTTCAGGTCTAAGCAATAAATGGGAAAGGACTAAATTAGAGGATTGATGACGTTTTTATGCAGAATAAACAAAGTAGATCATTCGTCAGAAAACTTTATTTAATCAAGCGTTTCGTAAACTCATTCAGAGAAAACAAAGGAGTTGCATAAAATTATCACATCAGCGAATTCCGCTTACAAAAACGGTTGAACTATCAGTTTGGCAGCATAGACTCATTGTAAGTTAAACTACAAAATATAGGATCAACATTAACTTGAGAAAATGAGACAATGTGATAGGTCAGCGATTGCGACTTTGAGCTAAGCATATCTGTACAAGAAAATAAACAATGCGTATGAAATGATAATAGAGGAATGGAGCTCTCGGCGTTGATCAGTTACTTCGGGATGCTCCATGAATCCGACTTCATCAAGCGCCATGGAGGTGATTCGATGCATATTCGGCCTGTAGGTTAACTAGCTGACCCATCGGCGTATCGAGTCAGTGCTGTTGTCGTCCAATATAAGTCTGGCACCAATTTTTGGGCCCCGCAGGGATTAGAGGGTTTGGTGACCTTGATGCATGGGATCAATCTCGGGTGTTGCAGGCGGCCTCTAACCACTGTACTACACCCGCCTCCTATAAAATGACAACAAGAAGGTGGAAATTCTTATGAGCAACGAGGGAGTTCCTGGTATAACGGACGCTTTTCAGACGTTTCGTAACATGAAGAATACTTCATCATGATGCAAGCATTCGCAGCGGGCAACCGGTGTCTCTCTGAAACAAACTTGTCATGTGTACAACCACCAATTCTCAATAAACCAATTAAAACAGAGATTAGGTAATTGCTAGCCATGAAAGGTAAAACCGCGGTAGCCCAATACAGCGGAAGGAAAGAGATAAGTGAGGGCGTTTGCATGGGTGTCCCGTCGAGATTGTGACACACTCCTTTGCAATAACGAATTCATGGCGCTGAACTTTCGACTCTCTGAATTATACAGTTCGAGTTTCCGATGTCCATCATTAAGGAGATCACCACGGAATGCACATTCAGTTATGAGGCTGTGCCTTTTTGATTGCAGTTCACGCTAGTTGCTGTTGAAGGACATCCGCTATGCTGCAAATGTTCTAACGGCACATTTCATCTGTTATGCGATGAGGTGGCCAATGGCAGACTAAAATTGTATTTTATACCAGTTTCTTTCATCCTCAGCCTTCTTACTATGCATTTTTAAAAAAGTACGGATGTAAACGATCACATTAAGAAAGCTTGTTTTATCTACAACGCAGTATTATCGTCTCAGCGGACTCATAACTACTGCGGGAAGTGGACATGCGCTTGAAGCACAACGTGCTTGTCCTTGACTCCGTTGATCAAGTTCTCTGCCGTCAAGGTGAGACTTCCTAGGTTTCTCCATTCGATGTTCAGTGCATGAACGTCGGAAAGAGAGCTTGGTCTCCACAATGTTGATGAAGAGTCGCGTGTGAAGATGCTACTGGGAAAACAACGAGAATAGAAGCCAGCTGGCTGGAGTGGCAGCTCTGAGAGCCGCAGAAGTGTGGAATGAACCAAATCGCTTCTTAGTCGAACGTGGTGCATTACAATAACATTCAGTTATCAACGAATCTGTTCGAAAGCTTCTATGATTGCTTTCTAACAATATATCTTACGTTCTATCACTGCTGTAGATGTTCGTAACATGGAATTACTACAAGAGGAAGGACGTCGGACCTTGTGTCTTCCTGTCTATTTTGTCTTTTTTTCTCATTGTTTTGCCTTTAGTAGCTACTTTTCTCACCCTTGATATTCATCCTATGTCTTTCTACTTATTCGCTGAGCTTAATGTGGACATTCGGAATATTTTTTATTGGTGCCCACTTTTGTGGTTCACACGAAGGCTTCGTTTCAGTGGAGGGTCATCTTAGTTGAGTAGAAGCATGAGATTTTTATCTGAATTCCCACGTCAGAATTGGATGGCTTTACCTACTCAATAAATCATTACCTCTCTCATCCGTCACGCACAAAAAGATCGCTTGTGAAAAAAAAACTACTTCGAACAGCCGTTAGTGTTGCTACAGGAAGAGAGCACAAGGAAGATTCTCTGAGAGTGGCTAGGCAAGTGTCCATCCTATGAGATTCTAGTTCCTCAGGATAGGTGGAGAGAAAAAACCACTTTCCAAAACGATAATTCTGGCTATGATAAGGGCCCGTTTATGGTGCCCTTTATTTTCAATCAAATAAGTGCGACAATAAAACGTTGCAGTATGTGAATAAAACGTGAATGCCCAGTCTACAGAATTTGGTAGCAACGACTGAAACAACAGCGAGCCCTTTAGGACCCAGCCAGTTCGTAACCGGCTGTATGACCATTTATGCACAACCGTGGTTTCATGATTTCTGGTACATTTCATCTCTTAAGGAGCATCTGTTCAGTAAACTTAAAGTTAAGCCAAGTACTACACTAGGTGCGCATATGATACAGAGAGAGAACGGGGAAGATTTTGAATCGAAAGTTACCATCCTCTTACAGGAATCGGAAACATATGCGCTGAAAATTCTCGAGGCATTTTTGATTAAGTCCATGAATATGTAAATGAACCGTGGCTAGGAATGCCTCATTATCACGCGTGGTATTGGGCAGTATATAAGCCTGTTATTCTAATACGTGAGGCACATTACCCATCCGTGTGAATTCCGCGCGGTTGGTCTCCATGTGGTGAGTGTGCAAAAAAGCTACTTTGTGTTCAGTGAAACGGAAATCCTGGTTTAGCTTTTCTCTGCTTGGTTATGGAAGTCTTTAGTAGATTGCAGTCAACTTGACCTTTCCAGGCTTTGAAAAGGCGAAAGTTGCCGCAATGCCAGCTTTCGTGAACAGGAACTACTGTAACAACCTCGTCTGTGTCAATAATACAGTGATTGATCTGATAGGATCTGCATAATGATAAAATAGACATAAAAAATTTGCGATTCCCAGATGGAACAGAGGAATTAGTCGTTACGTACTGATGCGATGAAGTGACACCTACATGCTTAGTACTTCGTTCGAATTGAGTCATCCAAGACTTCTTCAGCTAAGAACTCACTTAACTTCATCAACAACGAACTTCACAGCGTTCTCGTAGGAAACGACCTCATCCCGTTGAATTTACAAATTCCTAGGAAAAATGGTGAACCATCGATTAAACTAGTCTTCTGATCAACACATTTACCCATTTGCTTTTTCATCAGCTGATTCCTCCGCTCGCGAATCGACTGAAATAAAAAGAAACAAAAAAAAACTGGGAAAACACGCTGCTACTGCCTGACATTTATTTTAAACCTCTTTATGGAATAAGATAGAACGAACAACAATAAATTGATGGAAACTATCCAGAAATCACAGAATATTCATGAACGCCTGAAAGGGTACACGCTGAGCAAAATAGACAAAGCGAGATTCTGCGACGGAAATTCCGAACCTCTCACTGGTCATCGAATATTCTGAGGGAAGCACCACCACACTTGCTGGAAGGTGGTCGGCTTTGTGTTGTGCTACGAAGCTTCATCATATTTCGTCGGAAATTCCGTCGTTGAGTGAAAATTTCAGCATCACATTTATGAACACTCACTAAAAACTGTTTACGAAACCAGGAATTATTCACTTGACCGATCTGAAATAGTCTTAAAGCATACAGAAGGCAAAACGAAGTTCATGGAAACAAGTGGTCAATGACTCTTGAAAGGAAACTAATCTCAGATGTGGCACAGAAGAAAACCGTGAATCGTCAAATAAAAACTGAAGACGGAAGGAGAAGAAGGAAATAGAAGTTGTGTGGTAAGGAAGCTCATACCTAGCCGTCTTGTCCCATAAGGCATTTCTCTCATGTTTTCAAATAGTCAGCTTTAGCATACGTTAACCGTGATTGTAACTAGACAGTTGGCCTAGGTAAGGCGAAATTTGTGGGACACGCAGTACCGTATTCCAATATCGGACAAATTAGATCAAAACTCGCGTTTTTACTTTCTGTATTGAATGTTGCATACAAGGAATGATAGAAAGGAGCACGAATGTCTACAACAATAAATAATTTCTACATTCATCAAAGGAATAAGAGAACGCCCCGTCCAGAAAACCAAACGACATGACTTCATTTTGACACTGCTTCTGACGCCGCGACGAACATTCCCTGTAGAAACCCGCTTTTGTGTTCGAAAGGATCTTCATCGGAATCGCGTGACAAGGACTTCTTCGACGGCGAAATTGCTCGCCAACGAGCAGAACTCAAGCACCGCCAGTGACATCAGTTCTGGTACAGTTTTGATGCACTTTCCCACCGATCCGTTGTAAAAATGGTCTTCTTTCTGAAATGAAACCTTTCTGAGAAATGGAAAACAATCCCGGAACACCTTTAACAATGGACGCACTGACACCACAACCGTATGTCTTAGTATGTGGTTTTGCGCTGCCGTATTTTTGTACACATGAACCCTTTCACGAGCGTATCATCAAACGTTCCGTTAATCTTCAAGTGAGTCGAAGGGAGACCAATTGTCACCGTTGCATTCTTGAATTGCTTAGTTACTTTTCGCTACGCAAGGGCAGAAAGAGTGCGTGTCTTCCTTTTCTGACATTCGTAATGTAGGTTGACCGTCGAAAATGATGGTTCTCCTATAGTGCGCTTAATGTTCTCATGGGACAAAATCGCTGACGGTTCCTGCTTAGCGGTCGTCGCAGGGAAGCATCACGTGCTCATGCGATTTTCGACATTTTGGTTCAAATAGAGCTCACAGCTTTCAACCACCGTTTTAATTTCGAACTTCGGATTTCTTTCCTTGCTACTATAAGTGAGCCTAGGAAACGATGAATCGTAGAACCTAAAAGATTAACCCCACAATTTGCTCCTTTTGAACTTTTCTTTACATCCTTAATATTTTCATACATTTTCTAACTAATAATTTCATCCTGATTGGTTCGCTCGTTTTAAATTTAACCCGGAGACGCCTATTCCGTATGAAATATCGAAATTGACCAAAAATTTTCTCCTCTTGACTAATGTTAGGTCTTAGAATAACGTCGTCAACGCTAAAGTGAAGACTGTACAGCTTCCAACCTTAACTTTCACTCTCATACTCGACAGTACCTTCAATGATACTGCATCGCTTTGTCAGACGTCTTCCATTGCTCAGATGTTGATTTTGTGTTAGGACGGCAAAATTCTGATGACATATTTGCTAATTTTCCCATGATTTATTCTTGTTTACAGAGCACGGGCAATTGTTTTGCCAAACTTTCACATGTGGTACGTCCCCAGCAGAGTAAACGTGTCTTTGAAATCGATGGAAAACGGACAATATAGTATCATGCCCGCTTTCCCTACTTCCCAGTATTTTCTCATCCTTGCGGAAGATGATTCGAGAAAGAGATTGCAGACAACGGGTAGCGCTGTTCCGGAGGCGGCCACTATTTATGGACCACTATGAACGCCAAATTGCAATCATCTGGGTGGAGGCTGCGCGCGTTCTTCCCAACTTTCCTCTGTAGCACCAGCTAATGCAAATACTTGTCTCTCTTCAAAAATCTTCCTTTATCGTCTTTCTAAAGACTAAAAGTGTAACGAGAACGAAGAAATAACGAGTTTCAGTATTTCATTTTCTCAACCTTGAATGTGGGTGCCCAATTGAGGTCACCTTTCCACACCGGTGACTCGACGTACCTCATTGCGTCCAAAACGATGACGCCATTGATTGGACAGACTATCCTGAAAGCGGAACACGATCACATACAATCAAGCAAACACCTATCAAAACATTTTGTTTATTTTTATTTATTTTCTATTCAACCTTTATTTAACTTTTATTTAATTTTTATTTTTTTCATTACTTTTTACTTGATTTTTGGTATTTTTTGTTTTTTGTCTAACTTTGTTTATTTTTTATTCATTTTTTATTTACTTTTCATTTAATTTTTATTTACTCTCTATTCGATTTTTACTGAGTTCTTATTCAATTTTATTTATTTTTATTCATTTATTTTTTTTTAGCTTTGTCGAACTTTCACAACAACAACTTTCTCAACAGAGCAGAATATGTCTTTGAAATCCATGAAAATCAGAAAAACTGGTGCCTAGGACTCTCCCTCACTTCCCAGTGTACTGTCAGTCTTGCTGAGGACGACTCGAGAAAGCACGTGGAGCACGTACCCCGTGTTACAAATAATCCACTTAAATAGTACTTCGCTCGATAATAGTCTTCTCTCATCAACCGATGGACAAGAGCAGTTAGTGACTGGATTCCTCGGGATGTCAAACGTACTGCAGGAAGACCACCGACCCAATGGTCAGAGCTTTTCACAAAAACCCTTGAAGAAGGGCACGATACTCAACAAATCTCTAGAGCGACCAGAACCCACTGTGCTACTCTTGAAGGCGACAGCGAAAAATGGAAGACTTACTAGCGCTCGCTCGAATCGCTCGACGATTCACGGGACTACAGGTGACACAGGTGATACAGGTGAATAGTCTTCTACTTCCATCCCTCACTTTTACCAATGTCAGCGTCCTTCGATCGGTCACTGAGGAACAGACACCCGGATTACTCTATCACCAATAGCTCTATGCAATCGAATCGAGGCGAATGCAACTGCAACATTGCGGGGCGATTTCTCAAAATAACGGTTCAGGTTCCTCGTTTAAAAGCCGAATACAAACAAAAAAGCACGTATTTGTTGACGACTTTTGGATGAATCCTGGACTTTTCTCTTCAATATCTCTCAACTAAAAGGAATTAACAGACCCAGACAGTTTCTTCTTAATCATATCAGCGAATCAGCAACAGAACATCGAAAATCAACAACTCATCTGTCAGTTGAAAGGAGAATTGGCGTTTAGACATCGATTAATCCATCTTATCCACTGGTATTTTTTATGGAAAACTACACAATGCAACGATTTTGAACAAGGCGGACCACCAAACCATACATTTCACACCTCATTGTGGACCACCATAGGAGAGGAACAGCTAAGGAACTGTAGCGACTCAGTAACCTCCAGTAAATAGTAGTTACTCATACGCAATAACAAACTCTAATGGTACAAAGGCGTGTGTGGCGCAGTGGTTGGAGGCGCCACCGCTACACACATGTGGAATCGACCTCTGCGCCCGTGACTCACCAAGCCTTCCATCCCTCCGGGGTCGGCAAATTGGTACCAGACTTGTCTGGGAGGATAGCAGCACTGGCTCGATACATCGGTAGGCCACCGCGAGTCATTATAAAGGCCAAATATGCATCCAATCACCTCCTACGGTACTTAATGAAGTCGAACGTATGGCGCATCTCTCACGGATTGATCAATACAGAGAGCTTCATCCTCTCTTTAGAGCTGTAGTAGTACTAACCCCATTCCCATCATTACAACCGAAGCCTGCCGGCGTTGCCGATCGACCGGTGGTGCGCCGCTGTCGCGTGCGTATTTGAAACGAAAACGGAGCGCCGAATCTGTCAATCGGTTCAGTTTGCTACTTTTCATTACCTTTATATGATTGTTAGTGTTTGTCCTCCCACAAAATCTGTAGTCAGGAGCCATATTCGTTAAATCACCTTGTATTCTAAGTGTCTTAAGGCTCTTATTCTGCCTAATGCAACAAAAAGCGCTGTGCTGTATCCTGATCACAGCCCCAACCCCCCAGATCTATTAGCTTATCAAGAAAAAGGTTTCGTTTATCAGTTAGTTACACTTTTAATTTGTCTGTTATGCGAGGTATTCAAGCGATCGTTCTTGTGCTTTCAGACTACAGTCGTAACAGTAGGACTTACGCAATAGTTTGCAGAGCAGTAATGATTGTCGCAGTTGGTTGTAGCAGATTCAAAAGATCGTAAATGAGGCATTTTAGACATTAACGCTGACCTACAACAAAGAACATACTATGTTCTGTCGGTGATAGTAATGGTAGGTTGATCGTCATAGGTACAAGAGTGTCGCGATGCGATGTACAGCGGGGGGATTCATCTCCTCGGCAAAGCCTTCCAGGCTGAGAGGGAGTTCGGCGTTTCCATCAAGAAGTCTTAAACCAATACCACGGTCCACCACCGTCCTGTTATCAAATTAATCGCCTGGTGACAAATCTTCCTCTAGTCCACAAGGGCGGCGATTGCCTGTGGTGGTGACGACCTGGGGCAGACTTTGGCCAGGCTGTCCTTGGGACACCAGGAAACCGTAAGAGCTGAGCCAGCAAAACTCCGAAAAAGTGGGAATTATGCTAGCACCCGATCTACCATTGAGGGTGGGATCTCCAACTATTCAAGTAAGGCAGGTTACTTGTCACATTAGCGTTACATTCAGCTCAAGTACATCTTTTTGCCAACAGGAATCGTAGCCTTCCTAATTACCTGTCAGTGTTGGTTAGTTAATAATGGGTGCTGTCGTTAAAATAACTCGCTGCATTAAAAGCGAAGTACGACCTCATAAAGACAATTTGTGTTTTCACCATCGATTCCCATCGTTTCGTGTTCTTTATCTTCTTTTCTGTACTTATTACTACATAAATGTCCAGTTCTAAGTCTACAAGAAGTATTCATAGATGTTGAACTCAATTATTTACGAATAGTTGAGCACGCTGGCTTTAACATATTCTGGACGTTGTGAATTGATTTCGAGTCGTATGTGGTTTGGAAAAAACTTCGAGCGGTAATATCACAGCTAACAAAGATTGTTTTAATCTAAGGATATTGCCAACAAGGTACAAGGTCTCCTATTATACTAAGGTGGAATTTTGTTCTCTTTAAATTCAAGAATCTCCTTTTTCTACTTTTTCGTAAGGGCTTTCGGATTTCGTTTAGCGTAACACGGTGGTATGTGCCGTCAGTCTAAAAAGTATTGATTTCTGAATATTATATTGCTTTTCTAACTCTAATTTTGGGAACTTAAGATATTCCTTTGGGTTTTTCTTCGTCGTTAGAGAAACGCAAATTTTCCACGTAAAGTCTAGCAAAGGGTATGTTCTAGCAAAAGCGCAGCGTTCGGAGGCGCCCTACAATACATATAGGATCGGTCCGCGCGCCCCATGCTCACCAAGCTCTCCATCCCCTCGGGCCCGGCAAATTGGTGTCAGACCAGTCTTGGAGACTAGCAGCACTGGCTCGATACATCGGCAGGCCACCGCTAGTCACTGTAAAGGCCAGATATGCATCCAATCACCTCCAGACGATGCTTAACGAAGTCGAGTACGTGGCGCATTCCTCAGGGATTGATCAACGTCGAGAGCTTTATCCTTCATTCTTTAAGTCGGACAAGTGTTCAGGCCTTCAGTGTTGTGCTTGTCGAAAAAACAGACTTCATCATGAATGGGTCGGCCGTTGAAGATATTGGATAAATGGAGTTCGGTCATGATCATTCCTTATGGTGAAATGAAGTTCGTTGAAATTTGACGGAGAACCACGTACTTTTAAATCTTTTAAGTTTTATTAACTGTCTATTCCTTCTTTGTCATGGCAAGTTACTATATGAAATGGAAGTTTTTAGTTAAAAGAAATATCGCAGTAGCTTTTAGTTCTAGCCTGCTTCCTTGTTGTTTCTCTTTTCTTGCATGTCTTTCTGGCACTTGGATTTTCAACCACATCACCGATTTGTGAACTTCAGTATTCTATTTGCGATTACTGTTCTTCTTAACGTTATTAGCTCCCTTAAGAAGAGGGAAATTTTAAAATCTTCCTAACAGCATGGCTTTTTCGAACATGGTCAGCATTATTAACCTTTTATTTGCTGCCTACCACAATTTTTTATGGAAGCGCATTATGCGAAATACAACCACAATGGTGCTGAAGTATTTACAAAACTCCGGATCGCAGGTGTCTGCTGTGGGGAACGAACACGCTTTTACCCTTTCCGGGAGATAACGGGTTCACCATCACACCATGCGGGTCCTTTCGTTCCCCACCGCAGACACCTGTGATTCGGAGTTTTGCAAATTTCTCAGAACCATTGTGGTTACAGTCGGCATTTTCCCAATACCCCAGATTTTTTGGAAATTCAGCTGTTTTCATGTCAACTACTAACGTTCACTGTGAAGTGAGATATGTTGATTTGATACTGAAATGCAGCTATTATTTGTCCTTTCGTGGCAGTTATCACTTTATCGGCAAACGGTGTTGTGTCATTCCCACGACCGACTTTCTATTAACCTCGGCATTGAGCGAACAATTCTTTCAAGAATTTTATCGGCTTCCTGTTTGGTTATGGAGGTGTTTGACTGGGCAGATCGCGGTCAACTTGACCTTTCCAGGTTCTTAGGAGGGCGAAATTCACCAAAACGTCACCTTGCTCGTAAATATAAAGTGAAACAACACCTCGGATTTGCTGAAAAGGATTATAAAAAACTGTTGTGTTATCACTTTTCACTTACTTCCTAGTCTCTTTTAATGGCATGATATGTGAAATATGGCCATAATGATGCTGAGATATTTGCAAAACTCCGGAGTGCTGGTGTCTACGGTGGGGACCGGACACGGTGTTACACTTCCTGGGGGCAAACTCGTTCACCACTACACCATGCGACTCTTTCGTTTCGCCTTTCATTTGTTACGTCAGTCAGCATAGTACCGATCTGTAAAGGCAAAGATTCTTAGGTATACAGGAACACATAATTTAGAGAGCTTCTAAGACCAGTTCTCACTCACAAGGTGTTTATTATAGGTGTTAATTTATTTATTTGAACGATCACTACGATGTGGTTTTCACGTCTACTGTGCAGATCCCAGCACTTCTCCCATTTGATTCGTTTCCTTGCATCCATCATCCACGAAGGTCCTTCAACATTTCGTATATAGGTTCGGTTGCGGTTTGAGGGCTTTGGTTTAATGTTGAGTGTCGTAGAACGCTGGTCGAATCGATTCTTCGTCGAGTATAGGATAGCTGGGCTGAAGGATTGCACCGAAGGGTTCTCAGTTGTATTGCAGAGAGTGGTTTTTTCCCCAACAAGTCCAGTACCAATTTCTCGAACTCGGAGGGATGAGAGGCTTGGTGAGCCTGGGGTGGGATCAAAAATGAACCGTGCTCATAATGACTGGCATCACTACCACTGGGCTGTCTTCCCCTATAGGTGTTAAATACCAATGGGAAATAGTAAACGAAATATTAAACAAAAACAAGCAAAAAATAAGTGTAAATATAAAAATTGATTAGTACTAAAAGCATTAAATATACGAATAAATTTAAAAAATGAAAATAAAAAGGATAGAGCTCTCGGCGTTGATCAACCCGTGAGGAATGCGCCATGCATTCGACCTCATTAAGTATCGTTGGAAGCGACTGAATGCATATTTGGCCTTTACAATGACTCGCGATGGCCTAGCGATGTATCGAGTCAGTGCTGCTATCCTCCCATGCAGGGGTCGATCACAAGTGTGTGTTACAGAGCGCTCTGCACCACTGCTCTGCATGCCACCATGAGTAAATAAAGAAACATTAGCTATATATAATGTAGTGTCAAATTATAAATTTAACAAAATTATCGCACAATATTTCTTTTGGTCTGTGTGGTAGGTTTACGTTTACGAGCCTATCGAGAATGAAACCACAAATTTATCATTGAGCTCTGATGTGACACGAATCTACTCACAGTTGTGTTTCTGGGTTGAGAGAGCATCATATAATTGATTCCAAGAGAAATGAAAGTTTTCAGAAACTGTGATGGAGTGTAGTTTCTCTGTAAAATGGCTCCGTATTGTAACATCCTCTCACCCCACTCCCAACCAACCTGACCCTACACCTATATTGTGCCTGTTTCGGCTGATTCAGTAGAAGAATATTTTTAAGGGGAAAAATTCTCTTTCTCCTCTTGTCATCTGCTACGTAGGTCTTCTTAATTCTTCTGAAAAGAGTAAAAGAGGTGAAATTGAATGGGACAGTAGTGTACTAGTGATAGTTCGAACTGAATGGCGATCCTTATACACTTTTCAGTTAGGGCAATATTCTGACAACGTATTTGTTACAGGGAGTTTTTGAGGATGTTAGCGATCTGTGTGGGTGCAGAATGTTCTTTATGAGGTAGAGAATAGTCTCTCTAATAACTATCCACTATGCTGGCCTTTTAATGAACGTTCTTCGTCTTCTTTGTAGTTTTTGGTTTGGTTCACTTCCACACTTATTCTTGTACATTTATTTCTTCGAGTTGTTTATATAGTGAGTTGATTTTCATTCTTCTAGTGATTTTACATGCCTGCTGTCCGCTTTACGAACTGGAACTACAACGGAGATGATCTGCTGCCAGTCCTCTTGGTCGTTTTCAACTTGCTGCCTGTTTCGGTTTTTCTCTGTTTTATATCCTTCACCATTATTCTCAACTTTGGCATTGCTTTGGTCATACAAAGTGAGTTGGTCAAGGGTTTTTTTCTACTGATTGTCTAATTTTGTCAGGCTTATTTACTGCAGCGGGTACCATTTATTGGAAACATCTCTGTCATGTTCAGATATTGTGGTAGCATACGGGAGTTATTATTTCAGCCTAAATTATGTGATCTTTTAGCTATTTTTAATCGTAAAAGATGAAAGGATAGAGCATTTAGCGTTGATCAATCCCTCGGAGATGCGCCATACGTTCGAATTCCGTAAACATCGTAGAGGTCATTGAATGTATATTTGACCTACACAATGACTCCTTTGACCTATGGGTGTCATACAAGTTTCCCTCCAACGGTTTACCGCCTCATCCTGCATGGAGAGGTGTTCTTGGGTGTCGGGATACGATGTGCAGCAGGATTCACACCCCAGCAGGGTTGCGATGCACAGCAAGTGTTCACACCCTCAGCTGGGCCTCCGAAGCTGAGGAGTCTGACGTTTCCATCCGAAATCCCGCTAATAGTAAACCAATGCTGGGAATCACCACCGTCCTGGTATCAAACTAGTGGCATAATGACAAATCTGGCTGTGGTCCACAAGGGTGGCGACTGCCTGAGGTGGTGACGACATAGAACGCTTCGGCCAGACTGAACCAGGGACTCCAGGGAACCACAGTAGATAAACCATCAACCTATGGAATGGATATTATGGTGAGGTCTGCACAACCAGTGAAGACAGACCATCCAAGTAACTGAGTAACCCTTGCAAGTCTGCTACCAGGTTATTCATTGGAATGTACAGCACAACATAATCGGGACGGTTTAGTAGTGTTGAAACGGGAAAAAGATACCTCCTTAAAATTCTGCTTCATTATTCAGGTAACACAGAAGTCTTCTCGTTATTCCAAACATGCCTCTAATATTGCTAGTGTATGTGTTTTTTTTTTCAGTGATGGCAGTAGTGTTGTGTTTGGCGTGGTTAGTGCCTTGCATGATTCTGTGTTCGGTGACGGCGTTGTGCTTCTGGCAGGCCGTCCACTTTACACGCATCATGATCGGAATTATTGTGGACAGACGTATTGGTATGACAATGTCATCACATAAGCTTTACTGACGTCTTCTGTTCACATCGCATCTACAGGGCTGTCTTCACGGGCAATTGACACAATGATCTCTAGTAGTTTATTGAGTTTGATTTCAACCATGTGCAGAACGGAAGCACTGCAAGCGACCATGATTTTCTGTCAGTAATGTATTCGCTTGTAGGTTACGAGAGGTTTCTATTTGGAAGTCGAATGATTTTGAGGAGTGAAATGTTGAATGTTTATACAAAAGTAACGTTAAACACACTGTATAAGAACGTAACGACAATATCAAAAGCTCATTCTCTGGAAACATTATAATAAACAGCTCTGTTTTTTGATCTTAGTTGGAGGTTGGGCATACACAGATGACTAGTACAAACACTGAACTTTGCAGGAGTTCAGGAAAAATGTCTTTCTTGAACATCTGCACTTATCTTAACCTTTTTATTTACTGCCTATTCTTTTTTTAACGGCAGGGTATGTTGCGAAATATAACTTGTATAATACTTGATTGCTAATGGCAAAAGATCGATAGAACTAGCTGAGAGACAGTCGAAGCGAAGGACCCGCATGGTGTGGTGGTGAACGTGTTACTCCCCGGAAAAGGCAATAGCGCGTTCGTTCCCCACCGCATACACCTGCGGTCCGGAGTTTTGAAAGTATCTCAGCATTATACAACATCTGCACTTAGTTCTGTCTTTGTTTCCTCAAAATTTCACAAAATCCCAAAATATTATCCGTAATTCTAGAAACAACAGAATGATACATAAAAAAATATCATCCCCCTTAATCCCCCAAAAAACGTCACAAAACCCTTATCATTAAAAACTCCAAAGAAATTAAAACAAAAAATGAAACGATACCATTTAAAAATTGATGTCAATAATCTAGTAAAAAAATAATCCTAAACTCTTCGTAAAGCCTCCCTCAAGTAATAGCTCACAAATCATATAAAAAAGAAGCCTTACAACCAAATAAAACAACAAAAACAAATTCACTCCATAATTTTTATGAGTAATGTGCATATCGTAGCAAGTTATCATCGTTAAATTCATTCTCGGTATGACTTTAATCGCTATGGTGAATAGGGGTGAGCGAGTATCATAGTAGCAGTGATCCCGTTCATTACGTGGAAGGACCAACTCACCTTGGGCACTGGTTCGATCTTGTCTTGCCCACCAAGGCGCCCATCTCTCCAAGTTAGGGAAGCTGGTGCCAGACTAGTCTGCGATAAGCGGAGTCCCTCCCTTCCACGCGGGAACGCCCCAACACGGCCATCGCAGGATTCAAAAGGGAATTGACTCGATTCGCATTCAAGAAGGCGAAAAAAATCCTGAACTAGCAGCCGAACCCACTGGCAGAAAACGTCGAAGACCTTCAAGGGTGATGATTTATGCGAGGAAACCAATCGAACTCAAGAGTTTCTAGCATCCGTTCAGTATGGTACATTTGATGTCTGGTGATGTAATAATGAAAAATGGTGAAAGCGAACATTAACCGGTTCCTCCGCTGTTTGCTGTTTGGTGTCTGAATGCCAGTTGTCACCGTCGTCATCGTCACTTACTTTTGCTGATAGGATGCTGGTCGACAAGTGTGACATTTTGTGAGCGCTCCACTTTACTGTGACAGATTTACTTCTTGATTTATAATCGTTCGCCATCAACATTTCGTCATTTCTTCATTGATTTGCGATAATGCCTTACGTCCCGTTTCCTGTTCAGGTCTTTTGACCTTTTTATTAGCTCTTAACGTCTTTCGATCACCTCCTTGAGTAATTTTGGCGCCAGCAATGTTTCAAACCTCAGTGCATTCTACGTTCGCTTTATCTCAACTTTTCATGTTTTTGTTGGCTCCTTTATCTTAAACGTTGTCATCTGTTACTTTAACTATTACTATATTATATTTATACCATTACTACACTAGTAGTATTTTGTTAATATTTGCTAGCAAAAAGAGAATGAGCAATAGGAGGAAATGGCAAATACCAACATCCTTAGCTCGTCGTATGCGTTCAGTAGAACAAAAATCACTGCAGTAGTTTTTCGTTAAGTCTTAATTGGTCGGTCGAGCATTCCTGTCTCCTGTCTGCTGAATGTGATACCGTTGTTATTCAACATTACCGTGCTGTCAGGTTATTACCATGTCATCTACAGCAAAACGAGATACGTTACGAAGACGTTCAAATACCACTTATGTCTTTCTAGTACTAGGCAAGGGCACTCTGTTCTTTTTTGATTCAGGAACTAAAGAGACAACTTGTTTCTTCTTGTCGTTGTAAATTACCTTAACATGACATTGTCGAGGACGATAAGAAAAAAGAGAACGACTGGAAGAGTTCTGTGGTCCATTATCAAGCTACTGACATCGGAGTATTGTCACATCACAAGTATTACGGATATATCTGTATACATGTTATTACAAACTGTCCTTTTTTATCTGACACGAGGTTGGTATAGTTGTTGTTATCTTTCAATGGCTGACATTTCGGCGAATTCGCCTTCATCAGAGCCTCGAAGTATCATATGTAACGGTAGCCTCACATTTCGGTTAATTACATAGCATTAATGAAGGTCCAGCATATGAAAAGGCTCCAGTTTCCAAAAACCACCCACCTTGTCATTGGACCACCCGTGTGTTGTACACGAGTGATGACGAGTGAGACCCACCCGTGGCGATGTGCATCAAAAAATCATCTTGAGATAAGGTGACATATCACGCGTGATAGTGATGCATTGGTCCTTGCGGTTCATTTTTTGACTTTCGAAATTTACCCACAGCGCCTCAAGAGTCTTGCGCGTTGGTGTTTTCGATTCCTATGCTAGGATCCGAACATTCACTTCAAAATCACCACCATTGTGCTTTTGTGCCTCATGTGTACCTAGAGGAGTAGTTTGTCGAGTTTTAGCCTTTCCGTCTAGATATTCTTTTATGTGGGTACAAAATGGTCTACCTGTCCAAATTGTACCTGAACTCATGCAATCCCCGTCCCTCTCGTTAGGACAGATAACAGTTTTCTGAGCTACGCAAATAGAGGCGGTTGCGAACTAGCTGACGACGTAGAGCATTGGGTGGGAGGTCAATAAATGCCACATAGCTTTCAGGACCACTTCTTCTAAGGCACCTCTTTATGGCCTAGTTCAAATCGTTTGAAACGATGGGTGGCTTAAACGGAATCTTATTTAGGTTTGGAACACTATTTTGGAGAATAATCCGACCTTTTGATCTAACCCGTGCGGCTTTTTCTTCGTAGCCATGAAAAACGGCTATTTTTCGTGCCAAGCTTAGCGATTCCTTCCTTTCCACTTCTCCTGTGCACACATTTTCAGCCTTTCGTTACATGTTTTGAGTGGTTTTCTCATGTGTGAAAGGTGAGAGGAGAGGTATTGCACTAGTATATTTTTACTTCTTAGTTTTTCTCACGTAAATTTTTTTGATACTCCGACTGTCCGTTTAACAATTGAAAGCACTCGTCCATCTGTTCTTGTATGGAACAGACGATGAAGCAATCGTCTATGTGTCGACAGTAGAGTAAGGGTCGATGATCGAGAACTGCAGCTTCCACCTTATACATGAAATCGATGGCAAGGTTTTGTGCTAATCGCTGTCCCATGGCCAACACGAATTTGCTAAAAATATCTTCCAGGCCACCTAAAGATCGAATAAGTAAGACACTGTTTTAAGACAGTTATTCTTTATTTAAAGTTTCTGTATTCGCACTCTGTTACGCATATGTTCTTTACGTTCTTAAGTGAACTCCTACATTTTTAATTCCAACCTTCATTTAACCACGGGATGAATACTCAGTGTTTGGGCCAAAAAGGTGGTTGTCCTGAAGCGTTGGCCAGAACAGCGATTTGTGAGGACCTCATCTGTGCTTATCAGTTAGGTCTTATCTTTTTCAAGGCAAGCCCTCATAACAGTGCGTACGAGCAAATTTATTAAGGTGTAGTGTCATAATGCTGTCTCCTACTGTCTTCGTGAATAGGTAGATAAGTTAGAAGAAAGAGCATCACGTCTATAATCGATATCGTGGTGATTCGTTGTCGACGCTAACGCCGTTTGTTACTTTATAACGTTTAAGAGACAGTAAGTATACAAAGAGACCTGCAGAACAAAAAAGTAAACAGTTCAATTTAATTTATCGTTCCAGAGAACTCTGATAATCAGAGCTGCTTAAAAACAAGTAAAGACTTTGTGGGCTCCATTTGTTGATACCGAAACAGTGGCCACCACGGGCGGCGTAGTGATTCCCCATTTACACTGCACCGAGTTTCCTCCCGATTAATTCAATGATGCAACCAATCAATAACGTCACAGAAGTGATTTTTAAGCAAAGCTAAGTATTATGCGTAGAGCGAGTAGTGCAGTGATAGTGATGCCCTTCATCACGAACATGGTGCCTGTTCGACTCCATCCCGTATTCACCAAGCCCACATCCTTCCTGGGTCGACAAATTAGTGCCGGACTTGTCTGGGATTAGACTGCCCCTGATCCATGTGGGAATGCTCTATCCTGGCTATCTCAGTTCCCAGAATAAATAGACGAGAACTGTCATGCAACAGTCGAACTCTCGCTCGAAATCTTGCAAAAGTTCGTGGATGATGGATGCGAGGTAACGAATCGAATGAGAAAACTTTTGAGATCGATACGGTAGATTTGAAGACGAGTCGTATAAAAAACCGGTATAATATTATATCGATGTAGAGCTTCAGTAAGACCTACACAGACCATGTTCATCGTCTTGTTCTTCTGTATTCTAAGAATGTCTGCCCTTTATGACTAGAACGTCTGCCCTTTATGACTTTCATCGAAATAACTTGGGCGGAAATCATAAGGTTTCTCTGCGTCCCTAATACTTTTCAGGGTTAACCAGTGCGTTCCGGTTTACAAGAAGAGTATTGCGGTGTTCCTATTTCTGTGTATAAGTGAGGCTTATTTGTTGAAACTGTTTTCAACCACATGGTTTGAACATCTGGTTTTCAGAATGCAACCAGCTTGCACTCAAGTGTGCCATCACTACTAATTGGATCAATCACATCACATCACATGAGGTCTATTATATAAGAAAAATCAGTGAGCAGCCGGTGTAAATCCATAGAAACGTTGCCAACGAACTTTTTTTTTTTTAAATAAAGCATGCTTCTCCAAACTTACCGAAATTGTTTTAGTGGATAACTCTGTCCCAGATCCCCTCTACGATCTTTTTCAAGCTGATTTCAAGATAGGCTTGTTACTGCATAGTATTTATAGAAGTAGTAGAAATGTAAGTCGGCTCTGCTATGGTCAAATAGATCTGTTCTACAGTTTAAAAGAGTGTTTTATTAGTAACGGAAAGGTCTTCCTCTATCCGACGAAATAAACGCATTTTGCGGATATTTCGGTTGCATTGTTCTTTTGCTTAAAAAACTTACAGTAGTGAAATGCTATAGGTGAGACAGCGATCAAAGTGGTATAGGGTGGTCGGTAAATTTAAATTGAGTTAAATGTCCAAGCTGGGTAATCACGTGATCGTCGACCTGAATGTTTCTTAGAGTCATTACTATTGTCGGCTTCCTTTTTCCTCATTTCAAGGGTTCTTGCTTTTAGTACCTCTTAAAAACACGCTAGGAATGTTGGCATAATTCAATAAATTCTGTTCATAAATCTGAGATTGTCAGTTGCAATCACCAGAAAGCAAGCGTCGTGTCATCTTCAGTTGATGGAATGTAAAAAGGAACTTTTGACGCTGTAAGAAAAGCTTTCAGAAGAGGTCCTTGTATATTCGTATCTTAACAAAATCCTTTTTTCCTTTAGTGTTTTCGCTCCCGTCATCGAATCTCTCTGACTCTGAGGAAGGCGAGATCCGCGGAAACGTCAACTTGTTCGTGAATAAAGAATAAAATAACACCTGGCTTTTGCTCAAAAAGAATATAAAGAATTATCTCCCTATTCAATTCAAATCTTAGCATACAATTCAAAGTAGCTTAAGACGGCGTTAAGGGAGAGGCGAGTCGTTACGGTAGCGCCAGTGCGTTCTTGTTCTAAACGTTGCTGAATCTTCGTGTTACGTGTTACACTGACGGCTTTCATCCCATTCACAACGATTTCATTTCTATAACGTTGAAACGATGAGATAATAATGGCCATTTTCAAATCTAAGTCAACATATAGCAACTCATAGTGAATGTTATTAAGTGCATTAAAGACTTTTAGGATCCGTAAATCTTTGCGTACAGAATAAAGGTTCTGTTTTACAACGGTAGAATTCTGATTTCCTGGAGGTCGCGACATATACTTCAAATTTTGTACACTTACCTATTCGCTTACAGCGGTATTAGTTGATCTATACAGCTAGTTAGTTTGTCAGCCACTTCCTTATGCCAGAACTGACGAAGTGAAATCTTATACATAGTCGCAAATTTTTATTTACTGCTTAATGATTTGTGATGGCAGTATACTATTTATATTTGTATTTATAATATATACTATATTTGATATATCTACAACGTTGCTGAGGTATTCTGCATTGGGAACCGAAAACGCTATTACCCTTTCCGGAGGTTAACGCGTTTACTACCATACCATGTCAGTCCTTAGTTTCCCCGTCTTCCATAGGTCAATAACACGGCTGAGAGACAAACGAAACGAAGGACTCGCATGGCGGGGTGGTGAACGTGTTTGCCCCCGGAAAAGGTAATAGCGTATTCGGTCCTCACTGCAGACACCAGCGGTCCGGGGTTTTGAAAATACCTTAGCAACATTATAATTATACGTAGTATTCTATCAGCTCGTCAAATTACTGTAGACAAAACATACCTGTAGGACCATTCCAGATGCTTCGGCATATTTTTATACTGATGTTGATCGACTTGATGGAGGCCGTTCTGAGAAAGAATAAGCCATGCATAAATGGTGAGCTTGAAGGCGGCTTATGCTATTGTCGTGATGGATGGACCGGAGCGTCCTGTCATCGACGTATGAACTGTGACGGTTTTGAAAGAGAACCAAACGGATCGTGAGTAAGAGCTCTTTTCAAGTTCCTTGGGTCTTCAAAAATTTCCTTTAGTGTCCTCCTTTATTTGTCCAAGCTACAATAAAAGACCACTGACTGTTATAGTTCTTTTAGTTTTTGTGGGTCTCAAGCTGCGATGTAGAGCGGGGGTATTCATCCTCTCAGCAGGGTCTCCCAAGCTGTGAAGGAGTCCGACGTTTCCATCAGGAAGCCTAACTAAGAGTAAACCAATACCAGGATCCGCCACCGTCCTGGTATCAATGTCACGTGGTGGCAAATCCCCTGTGATCCACAAGGGCGGCGACTGCATATGGTGGTGACGACCTGGGACAGAGTTTGGCTAAGTTGACCTCGGGACTCCAGGGAACCACAATTGTTTAGCCAGCAAAAGTCTGAAAAAGTGGAAATTATGCTGGGCCTGCACACTCGGTGAAGACGAGCCATCCAAGTATCCAAGTAGTAGGTAAAGCTTGTATTCCACTGATTTCGTATTTGATACAGGAGATGCAGAATTGCCTCGAGCAAACATTTTCTTACTGATTTCACTACATCAAGAGTCCTACTGAGGCAGTGATAGCAAGCTTAAATGTGGAATGGCTGGTAGAATCTAATGGTCCAGGCAGAAGTTCAGCACTATCTATGTCTTATATTTTGACTTTTTATGCAAACGCCGGAATTGGATTTATTCGTGGACGTTCTTAAAATGCACTTGTTCAAAATCTGATATCAGAACAGAATGTTCGAAATGAAAACACTTCGCCTCATACAGTTCATTTCTGAGACAAGAAGAAAGCGTCTTCATAAAGTTTAGTAGCAAAAGAACATGAACACGGCTACAAAATTTGATTCATTCTCTTTGCTTGCCAGTAGAGTAACGTCTTCTAGTTTAGTAATATTCATTAATATTCATCGTCCACGCCACGATCTTTAGCTGCTAAAAAACGAAATCGACGCACTCCATCGGACGTGGAGAATGTAGTGATTCGCACCTTCCCCTAAGAAGATCAGAGGCTTCTTCATTACTAACGTAGGGGCAGGGATATTATGTAAAGAACTCCATTTCATGTGGACATGAAGTACCACAAGGAATAAGAAGCTACCCAAAGTTTAGAAAATTGGCAGAAGTCATCAGTCGCCGGCTACTACTTAGGGCTAGGGCACGCTGTGCAAGGTAACGGGATTTTTTATAATTTAATATTTTGTGCCGTAATCTTGATTACACTGTATAATTTTTACTAACTGCCCATTATTTTTTCAAGCAGTTTACTACGTGAAATACAACCACAATGATGCTGAGATATTTGCAAAACTTGGATGCTTTGCTTGGCTAGATATAACTAGGAATACCCTTTTCAAGGGTTCACGTGTTCCGCACGGGATCACTGCGGCCCTTGCTCTTTCTCTCGGCCAGTCTTTTTAGTATAACGGTGCCATTAACAATCAGCCGTAACCGTTAGGGTAAAAAGAATAGCTGAGAGAAAGGCAAAGTATAGGTCGTAGTGGTGCCATGCGTAACACGTGAGCCTCCGGAAAGGGGAATTCCGGTTCAATCTGGCCTAGGATCCGAGCTTTGCAAATATCTCAGCATCATTGAAGTTATATTTCACAATATATACCCAACCGTTAAAAAGAGTAGGCAGTAAATAATAAGTTAAAATTAACTCAGCTTTATTGTGGTTGTCTCAGCATCATTGTGATTGATTATAGTATTTTTCGCAAAAGGTTCTGTCTCGCATGCTTTTATATATTGGTATTGTGATAGGACACATGTAGAGCTATAGTCAGAGGTGTTGTGCAACACACATGGGGTCATTGGTTCGAACCTTTATCTCGAGCTAACCAAGCCCTCGATCCTTCCGGTGTCAGTGAATTGCTGCCACATATTTCTTTGAGGATAGTAGCGCTGACATTGGTAGGACACCGCATGTCATTGCCATTGTGCAGGCAAGATAGTCATTCAGTCACCTCTAATGTTGCTTGTTTGACAAAGTCGAATGTATGGCACATCCCTCAGCGATTGATGAATACGGAAAACTTTATCCTTATCCTTTGCAAGACTAGCAAATTTATAAAAATTATTGCATACCATCACGAAATCAGTCCTGCTGACTATATGATTATCAAACAAATTCAGATGTGTGTCGTGCTTGGAAGGGTGGACTGGTTCCGACTGCGACGCAATAAACTGCAATGATCACGGAACTCCAAACTACGATCTGACCAGCTGTTCATGCGAAAAACCGTATTCAGGTTAACTTTGCTGCCTTTCGAAGAAAGTTCATCCTTCAAGTAACGACTAAATTTATTCATACGTCTATAAAAATATGCGTTATTGTGAGTAATGTCATACCGTGACAGAATATTACAATTCATTGTAATTATTTATTATTACATGGCCAGACATTGCATATATAGCGATGTGCGGATCCAAGCACTTCATGCATTCAACTCCTCGCATCCACCATCTATAGTGATCTTCGAATTTCTTTATGTGGCTTGCGAGGTCCCTACTCAATGGAAGACCAGCACGACCATGCTAATATCCAAGAAGGATGAGCTGTGCGATATCGGGAACTATGGCCCAATGTGCTTGCTGTCTGTCGTCTGCAAACTTTTCATTCGAGTCATTCTAAACAGGATTGACAGAACACTGGACGAAGGACAGCCATGTAAGCAAGCATGGTTTCGAAAAGGATTTAGTACGATGGACCACATCCACATGGTAACAAGGCTCATTGAAGTATCGCGAGGGCACAAAAAACCGCTAAATCTCACTTTCATCTATTTACAGAAGGCCTTTGATTCAAATGAGAAAGAGGCAGTCATGGAAGCCCTTGACAGTGAAGGAGTCCCTACTCAGTACATAAAGATTCTTCGTGAGCTGTACAAAAATTTCGCAACCAAGATATCACCATTCTACAACGATATTAACATTGACGTCAAAAGAGGAGTTAGGCAAGGCGATACCATCTCGCCAAAATTATCTACCGCCACCCTCGAGAACGTCATGCGAACATTAGAATGGGATAACATGGGAATGAAAATCGATGGTCGGCAGTTACACCATCTTCGTTTCGCTGATGACATCGTCCTTATAACACTAAAAATTAGCCAGGCGGAACGTATGCTTGCCGACTTTGATGAAACCTGTGTAAAGATTGGTCTTCGACTAAACCTCACAAAAACGATATTCATGAAGAACGGACTGGTTTCGTATAACCCATTCATGACCAACGGAACGAGTACCTTCCTGTTACGTCTATCTTGGTCGGGAAATCGACACGTTGAATGACTTAGCTCCAGAGCTGAGCAGAAGGATACGATAGGCTTGGGGAGCTTTCATGAGCATCGAGGATGTAGTGAAGAGAACAAAGAACACGCTACTACGTGCTCACCTTTTCGACTCAACGGTACTTCTTGCCCTAACGTATGCGTCAGAAACCTGGTCGCTGAGTAAGCAGGATGAAAGATCACTCAACGTTATCGAACGCGAAGTCGAAAGAACGATGCTAGGAGTATCCCGTTTCACACAAGTAAGGGATGAGATGCGAAGCTCCGACCTGCGTCAACGATCAAAAATCAAAGATGCCGTTCTGTACGCCAAACAGTCGAAGATAAGGTGGGCCGGACAGGTAATTCGTATGAACGACAACCGATAGACAAGAACCGTTAGTGATTGGATTCCTCGGGATGTTAAACACACTGCAGGAAGACCACCGACTTGATGGTCAGAGGTCTTCACAAGAGCCTTGAAGAAAGATATGATGCTCGACGAGCCTCTAGAGCGAGCAGAACCCACTGGGTTACTCCTGCATGCGACAGGGAAAAATGGAAGATGTACTGGCGCCCGCTTGAGTCACTCGACGATCAACGGGACTACAGGTGATACAGGTGAGGTGGTACAGACACACGTAACTGGAGCATTAGGAGATATTCATTCTCGTAGGCATGAATAGAGTATCACCTGTATATAATGCTGAGATATTTGCAAAACTCCGGACCACAGGTGTATGCAGCGGGGAACGAACACGCGCTGCTCCCCGGTAAGGACAACAGCGCGCGTTCGTTCCCCACCGCATACACCTGCGGTCCGGAGTTTTGCAAATATCTCAGCATTATACACGAGTTATATTTCGCAACATACCCTGCCATTAAAAAGAAAAAGGCAGTAAATAAAAGGGTTAAGATTGTGATTATCACCTGTACGTTTAGATGAGGGAGCGGATGGCACAGTGGTGGTAATATCCATTACAACGAGCATGGTACTAGTTCGATTCCGCTGCGACCCAACCAAGCCTGTTATCCTCCGTAGTCGGGAAGTTGGTACCGGTCTTGTTTGGGAAAAAATCACTTTCTGCAATCTAATTAGGAACGCCCCAGCCCGGCTATCTCATAACTACAGGGAGAATTGCTCAACCAGCATTCTTCGACATTCAAAGTAAAATGAAAATCGTCAAGTAGCAACCGAAGCCACACGCAAAATTTGGAAGTTATTCGTGTACGATGGATGCGAGGAAACGAATCGAATGTGAGAAGTTCTGGGATCCACACGCTAGATGTGAAAACTGATCAAATAAAAAAATAAAATTAGTCGAAGATCAATCTTTTCACGAGCATTATCGAAGTCGACAAGAATTCGTTCAGCATGGCTAATGTTTGGGATTACATGGCGAAGCTTCGATGGGTTTTCGAATACTTTTCTCTCCCGCTGCAGCTTCACCCATAATTGCTGATTTTCTCTTTCTAAGATCTTCTTTTATCGTCTTCCTGCATGATTTTGCAAATTCGGACATTAGTTGGTGGTTGCTTGCACCTTGTGCGATTCCACGCTGACGTATCAGCTCAAGAGTTTCTGGAGACGGACGTCTCTTGGTGACTTTGAAACTCTTAGTTTTCATCGCGCTAACGTGAAGATGTTCAATGAGCCGACAGTGTTCCATGTCGTTATCGAGAATGGGATCTTCCCTACACCCGACTAGTGAAATGAGTGAGTCCCAGTTTGTGGTGGTTTTGGGACATTGTCTTTTGAATTTGGCGGTTTTTTCTCCTCTCCGCGAGAAATAGAATCTTGCGCGGAGGAGACGATGGTCTGATCCCGTGTAGAAGTTTGGGACAACAGCGACATCGGTTAGGCAAAACCTATTTACAATGATGTGGTCTATTTCGTTATGGTACTCTTCACTGGGAGACTTCTACGTTCAGCGTTAATAGTGGATTTTCTGGAGTTGCGAGTTGTCATGAATAGTTTTGGTCGCCAAAATAAACTCGGACAGCCGCTCACCCTCCTCATTCCACTTTAATCCGTGAGTCTCAATGTGACTTTTTTCAGACACTTTTCTGGGTCCATTCTTAGCATTAGAATCTCCGATGGTGACCTCAGGGAATATGTGGTCTTGTCTGTCGAACTTCTCCAAGTCCATTTAGAACGCTTCGACTTCTTCTTCGTTATAGTTTGATGTCGGTGCGCAAACGACGAAAATTGTCAAAGCTGACATTGATCCACATTTCTGCAGTCATCAACGTGCGAGTCGAGTTGTCAGCTTTTCTAGTGAATCGATGTTCATGGACAGACTCCTTTCGGCATTAGGGAATTAGGATCCGTTTGTCTTACAGTGCTTAACTTTTGATATCCACCTACAATTTGCTGAGCTCTGAGCATGGAGGCTGGGTATACTCAGGGGTAACTTGCCATTCTTTCCTCAGAGTAGACCAGGAGCTTATTTGTTGGAGATGACTCCTAACCGTCTCCCATATACTACCCTGCTGCAGGCTTTTGGCTGAATTCACTGGAAGAGTACAGTCCACATAACCGAGAACACCACGAATGCATGAATGCGTCCTCGTAAACACAGGAAGTATTTGTCAAATCGGCGCAGTAGAAACGGGGTGACCATCCTTGGATCCACCTTCGTCTCAGGGAAGTAAAAATTCGCTTTTAGTCCGCGATTAACGACGTATGTACACCTGGGATGCGCGACGTTGCCTCATGACTAATCGGCATATCCGTTTATGAGGGAGATCCGTGTTTATCGACATAAATACAAGTAAATCGATTTCAGGTCGGTTCTGTGAGACGTTCGTCACAAGCGACATCTATTCTTACTATAATCGAACTGTCTCGAAAAGTGGAGCAATCGGTATATTGACGTGCATCCCGCTGATTCTCATCTACATAAGTAAGTTAAAGTTTATTATTTTAATGAACACCGAAGAACCTTCCTTGAAATTCACATGAGTAGAACCAATTTATAAAAGCTCGTAATCGGCCTATTCATCCAGTTATCGAACGCTTTGGTATAGAAAATTTTCCTTAGAAGTTTGATAAGGGTTGTTAGACAAAACTCTTCACGGTTTGCTATATCGCCTTTTAGTTTAGGGTCTAAAAACTATGTGACTGTGTTTCTTAATGTACAGACTCGAAGCTTCCGCGCTGCGTTAGTAGCTTTGACTCTATTTTTCGATTAATTACAATAATTAGTAAAGAAATGTAGCACATTGTTGACTGATGTCTAAAGTTAACACTTAAAACTCAGCAATTATTTGAAGTTGTTTGAATCCAACAGAATGATCTTTATCACGACACCGAAATTCTCCTCATAAATCTTTTGACTTTCACATCTTTGATGTTGCACAAAGCTTCAGAACACTCTAAGACTTTAATTCAGCGCTCCACAACCACGCTACTTAACAATCGCATAGAAGCTTAATCTTAGGGCTCACACGAATTAGGATATCGTAGCGATTTCTTCTATGTAATTTAACTACGAGCCAGCTCTTTGAAAACCTTCCATAGAGAAAAACAATGTGTCCTACCCTAGCTTGTGATCGTTATGCCAAGCGTCGTCAACGAGAACGAGTGGAAAAACATCTGACGGATACGATGCTCAGCCACCTACAGAAAGGCGTGAATCGACAAGCAGTTGCGTACCTCCTCCACAGCGATAAAGACTGACAAGTATTGCTTAGCAGTAACTCTTGTGACGAAGCGTAATCACTTGGCTTCACTGCAGCTACTGGTGGACTATTATGTGCCTTCTGAAATGTTTGATAAGGAGTGTCTCAGTGTCATATGTGTACAAGTATAAAATTCTTTAGTGGTCCTTTGCAAATATCCATGAAGTACGACAACAAGTACAAACTAAGAGCAATTGAGATATTTGCAAAACTCAGACTCTTGGCTAGCTTTGAGCCCATTATTACCCTTTCCCAGGGCTCACGTGTTAGTCACTCCACCACTAAGGTCCTCGCTCTGCCTTTCTCATTCCCATTCTCGCTTGTATTTCACATAATACCCTGCCATAAAAAAATAACAGGCAGTAAATAAAAAGTTATACATCAAGAGAAATCGATTTATTGTACGAAATTCGCTCCAGCCGACATGTAACAAACGCTCAACAGAGCTTCGTATCACAATGTATATGTATACCAGCCTACAAACGGGAAACACTGGTAGAAACTATAACACAAACACTGAAGTTAGAACTAATAACGGTCAAGCATACAATTCACAGCTGGAAATGGAAATCGCCACTGCAATTCATCCACCGAGCTGCTTGTACAAGATTGGCACGTAGTCATCCCACTCCGCCTATGTTTTCAGCGTATTTCTTGTTTCAACAATCTCTCAATTAAAGAAACAAAAGATATTTAAGTATGCATACCATACGTTGCTCATACTTACTTGATAGAAATTACCAGCAATTGGTGTACCAAGTTTGTGCTTTTTGACGAAGTTTTCCGTCTTGAAACCTCCACGGCCATCACCGGAGCGATTTGTAAGATGTCCGTGCTCAGGATCGGTTATACGGCCGTCGGGTTGCTTGTAAACGAGAAATACGTAGCGATGAAGGCCTAAACTAATTTCTCCATCATTGAGTTACCAAGTTAACATCTAAAGTTTTTTTATTGAAACAATTCAGTAATAAAAACTGTAGCTGAAATTAGTCCGTACCAGTGCCCTTTGGCGGTCCAGAGCCAACATACTCAGACAGCACATCGCCTTGGCCAATGTCGTTACCTGGCACATTTACGACGAGCCAGTGGTGCCACTCGCGATATGTGGGCTCTTTTCGTGAAGGGGCGTCAGGATCTGCAGTTATGATTTTGGCGGAAACATTCATGATAATTTGTCTTCAAATAAATTTTCCATGTTTGTCCAACGGACAATGCTACATCAAATAAAGCTCACCAGTGAAAATAACAGTGTACAACGCTCCCTGATCAGTATCCCAAACAAGCTTAGGAGGATTTTTCACTTGTGTTGGTGTTAGGACGTTTCCCAAGCACACCTAGGAATAAGACGTTCTCTTAATTTCTGTCTATATATCGGATTTGAACTTCTTTAAAACGACAAAGGAAGAGTAAAAGAATAAAAATCCTCTCGGCATTGATCACTTCCCTAGGAATACGCCATGCATTCGAGTTCATTAAGCATCGTCTGGAGGTGACTGAATGCATATCTGACTTTTACAATGACTCGCCGTTGCCTATTGACATATCGAGTCAGTGCTGCAGTCCTCCCAAACAAATTTGGTACCAATTCACCGATCCCTGAAGGATGGAAGGCTTGATGAGCCTGGCGGCAACCCTGAACCCATGTGTATGGAGGGCGTCTTTAACTGCAGCGCTACGCGTACCCAAAGAAAGCGTGCAACATAATAGTAAATATACCTCAACTCCACCGTCGTAAGTGGCCTTCACAGTTTTCGAAGGAGCTGCCCCAACCACATCTGGTACCACTTGGTGTTTCTTGAATGCTTCAGCAGCCATTGACGCTAAGCTCCTACGATGATTAAAACATTAACATATGCAGTAAAACAGAAGCTTGTAAGATTATAACACTATCAATGTATGATAGATAAGCATTCGTGCAAAAACTAACTACAAAAGGAAAAGAACCAGCTGAAACAGGCTAGCGAAAGACTAGCTGCAAATATAAGAAACTAATTGTGTAATGGTTTCTATGCATGAAGGTTTGAATATCCAGTCACATTAAAACATTCTGAAGTCAACACAAATCTTTCATGGTGTTAAAAAGTAACACTTATTTCTCGAAATTACTAAACAGTATATCTCATAACATTTGAAGCCCTAGTACAATATAGAAACTGTCTGGACTGATATTCGTGCACTCATTGATTGGATTTATTGAATTATTGATCAAGGAAGACCAAGCATCATCCACTTGTTGAACAACTCATCCGCTTCTGTACATTTCCATAGCGCACGTTTTCTGCACCGATTATGGCGATATATTACTTGATGCTTGATAATTGAACAACCCGTCCTCACCAGTTGTGCGGACCCCAGCATAATCTCCGTCTTCGGAGATTTGCTGGTTGCGCCATTTCGGTTCCCTGGAATCCCGAGGTCAGCCTGGTTAAAGTCTGCCCCAAATCTTCACCACCATAGGCAGTCGCAGCCCTTGTGAATCAGAGGGAGATTTTCCACTATGCGACTTTGACACCAGGAAGGTGGTGGATCCTGCTATTAGTCTACTCTTAGCTAGGCTTCCTCATGAAAACGCCGGGCTCCTTCTCAGCTTGGGAGATCTTGACAGGGGATGAATTCCCCGCTGTACATCGCAGTCCGACACCTAGGAACACCTCCCAGCCACGATGAGGCGGTAAACCGTTGGGAGGATGACGATATGGGACCTTTGAATTTTGTTGCGATAAGGCCTTCGAAAACAGGACAAAGGGGGCATGTACAAACGACAACAATGCTGATAACTCCCAAGAGAATCGGATTCTAGATCGATAAGAACGGAGTCGTTGAGAGTCAAGTAAACTGAGGCAACAGATTCTAACAGTTCATCCTCATATCTGCTACCATCTAAAACTATACTTTCTCATTGAAGATATATTATGGCAACAAGAACTCATGGATAGAGCACTGCTTCACTCCACGATTAACACAAAAACCTAGAGAGAACAGCTAAGAACGTACTCTTTTTATTGAAATAGCCACTTTAACTCAGCGGAACCCCTCATCGTAGTTTATCGGAATGTTCATCATCAAAAGAACATTTCCATCACTATGATGGAAAAATTTTAAAAAGTTCGATACTCGAGCGCGCGCTGATGGCGATATTGGCAAGGTCATGGTAGACATATACAGACCCACTTGGCATGATGGAGATTAATTCCTGACGTCTTTAATAAGGTACCCAGCTGAAAAATGGGGTAGGACCATAAAATCTTACAAGAAACTTAGGAAATTGGAGGAATTGCTAGTGAAGTAAAGTCCGTGGTAAAATGTTTTCCAGAGTTGTCATTAGAGCGCGACAAACAAAAATCGATGAGTAATGACTGAACAATCGGATTGAAAAATATTGCACATGTACCTAAAAAGTATTTCCAGGTAAGTATAGGCGATCTTAGAAACGACATCCCAAAAAGAAAAGATCTACGTTCAGTAACCCTTAGACTGGTCTCGATCGGATGTAAACATGTTACGACGACTAGTAAGAATACCAAAACAACTGCTAATTTGTACGCTGTGCCATACGAATGTGCCGCTTTCTTTTACAGCAATCGCGAGGTTGTTATGCAGTTGCTCTGTAACCACCTCGCGAGAGAGAAAACGACACAAGTCAGAAGTATCTTGCTGGTACGTCTTGTAGTAATTCCCACGACCGGCTTTCTATTAACCTCGGCATTGATCAAATATTTCTCGATACCCTTGTTGAGCAGACATGAGATGTTACTTCATTCTTTATTCCGTTAAAGCTGACGCTTCGGCGGATTTCGCATTCTTCAGAGCCTGGAAGGGTATATTGATAGGCAATTTACTAAGTCAAACACTCTGATAACACATACAGAAGGATGAGAATCTAAATCGCAATCACACGATCTACAGCTTTTCGACAAACCCATCGTTGATTACGTGCCTTCCACTGCGGAAGAACAGCTGATCAGAGTCGCATATGGTCGATAAATGCACCACCCCACATCAGAAGTCGTTATAATTATAAGTTGTACAAAAGACATTTATAATCCAATGCTAAGGTTAACAGAAAGTCGACCTTGGGAACTGTCCCACATCATCCAACCAATGGACACTTTTACTGTAGGTTTCACTTTATTTCCTTGAGAATAAACACTTAAATCTACGCAATATCCAGTATTTCCTCACAATTTCACTACTAAAGTTATTTATGTATTCAACACAAGGCAATCCTCAACAGTTCGTCAACGGTTTGATTGTCACGGAAAATTAATTGCTTTTTTACGCGGTTTACCAGAACGGAGGCACATAAGTGGTCTCAGCTTAACTATGAATACTGAAATATCTCAAACACCAAGCCTCATAGTAATGATGAACATTACATTCTCTACCTAAAGGCTATTATAGTCACTACTGCCACGATAATCAAACTAACCGCATACTTTTACAAACTGACAGTCATTTAACTAATAATCAATCCCTTCTTGGATTCTTAAGCTAACACCAGCTTGACAAAGATGTTTATTCAGCTAGTCATCGGCTCTGATGGAGACAAAGACGTCAAGACGTTAGCCGAATGAACATCCTTATCAACCTCGTGTTATCTTAACAATCCACGAAGGTATTATTCTCGCACTATTCTCTACAAAAAGGTCTTGAATACCGTCAGTCAAACTCAATTCCGGTCTGAGTAACTACTGTTTTCGTTCTTCCAGCTGTAATAAACGAAAACCACATGCCTGAAAAACACGGCAAGCCGCTTACCTCTTCACCAAAGGTCCAGTGAATCCATTCGACACACCTTGAGCAACTCGAAGCAGCGTCGTCATCAGGAAATAAAACGAATACGATTAGTCAGTATGATGGTTGTGTATCCGATATAATAGCTAAGGATACTAAACTGTTGACCTCTCTATGGAAAATCCTAACTCATATTCTAGAAATACTGTGAAATAACCTACTATCTAGTTCTTTTCTAGGTTCAATGGATGAAAGTAGCATAAAGATCAACTAATTTCGCATGACGTTTCGGATTGGGTGTGTAAGATTCCCGTAAAATGGTCATTCTAGATGGGAACAAGATTAACTTGGCATGGTGGTTAACGCGTTTGGCGCCAGAAAAGGTAATAGCGAGTTCGATCCCCACTACAAACACTAGCGATCCGGAGTTTTGCAAATATTCCAGCATCATCGTGGTCGCATTTCATTAACAACTAAAATCAATCTTTCCAAGTTCTAGTTTTACACTGGCACTTTCGTTCCATCAATGTGAACAATAACAAGTTCTACTTCTGTTTACTGCACTGTCATCGAACGATGGCACTGCACTTACTAGAAAAGCTACCCTTTAAAGCCTTAATACTTACTACTTACTTATTTGATAATTAATGATAAAAAATACAAAAAAATTCACAATGATAATCAGTTTCATTGTGATGCGCTGCCGAAGCCTTATGTAGATTGCCACTTACAAATACACAGAAGAATAGAAAACGATAATTTGACCGATAATGAGGTTTCCAGTAAGCTCCGTGATAGTACTCCACTTGAGACGGTCTTCAGTAGCGTTTAATAGCACTGGTAGTACTCAGCAGAACAGAAAGACTTCAAACGGGCCTAACTGAACCAGCTAGTACCAGTAGCTTCAGCTTGTTCTATTGAATATTTTCTAGTAACGAGCTTTCAAGTAACGCCTTTAGACAAACACACGTCATTGAGGCTAACAGCTTTCCAGAACACGATTATTAGTACCTAGCTATTTTAGCTAGCTCGACAGTCAATACACTTTCTCTGCCGCTGTCTAAAACATCGAGTCGTTCCGAACTTCATCAAACGAAGACGACTACACAATGTATGCGGACTACCAGAAGACAGTCACCGAGTACTGGACATCGAATTGCGAATGCTACGCACCTGTCTACGAAGCCGACAAAACCAGATGTTCGCCAAGTGGAAGAAATGCGAGACGAAGGAAAACCTTTGTGCTCAGTATTTGGAGGACCGCCTCTGGAGGAGAATAGTAGGTACGTCAGTGTTTATTTGCAACTCTATTAGGTCTAATGCTAAAGTAACTTTGCGAAGAAAATTCGAAGACCTTTTGAGTAAATCGCATAACACAGCATCAATAGCACACAGAAATATCGCTAACGAACAGCAAACAGGTCACAGTAGGATAAATAATGTGCAAGAAAATTCAAGGCTAACCGTGCTAGGAGGCATGACTCCCTGAAGGTGCGCGTTCGTTATTAGAATTGGGGCCGAGTTTCTCACCATCTGAACACATTTCTAAGATAACCTTGCGTAGGGTCGCATGTGGTTTACATGAACTTCAAGATAGACCCCGCAAAAAAGCTAGAGATGAAACGCAAAATGGAGGCGAACACCAAGTGAGGGCCCTACCAATAGCGCCATTTCTTCAGCCATTCCTTAGACAGCAAGAGCCCATAATGAAGTTGATGTTAAATTCTGGATGTTTACGAATGAAACTTTCAGTCCTTAATCACTATCGCGCGAAAAGATACAGCTCCAACCTCACTGAAGTGCAGAAACGTGGTATGCGAGAGGTACGAGAGCTGATAAGGTTGAAAACCATAAGACTATCCGTTAGTGATAAGGGTGGAGAGTTTGTCGTAATTCCCCACCAGTTATATGTAGAGATAACGAAAAAGCATCTTGAAGATACTTCACTTTATCGCCCATCATATGAGAAGGAATTTAAAAGTAAATACCGAAAATTGAACCACGAATGGGTCATAATGGCATGGGCTGCTGATTTAAAACCGTTAGTTATCTCTCAACTAAAAGTTGACTTACCAACGTGTCCCGTCTTGTACTTGCTCATAAAAACTCATAAGTTAGTAATATTTCGAAACCGACTTTCCTTGAAACTCGGTATAACCTCATAAGTTAGCATCCAGTGATGATCTTGCGTCTACCGATCCCCCATTGTTTAAGGTTGGACCAATCATTAGCTGTGTAGACGGGCCAGCGGACAGGATAACGTGGTTTTTAACCCTAATATTTACACAGTTGTTGAAACGCATTCCAGCCCATCTTACGAAAACCCATATGTTTCTGGATCGTCTACGTACTGCGCAGCCGAGCAGCGCGTACGTGATGGAGTCCTTCGACGTTACTGTCCTTTATACAAACGTGTCGAATGACTCCGCAATGCAAGCCACATTCGAACTCCTTACACAACACGAAGGAGAAATAAACATGTATGGCTTCAAGATAGAGCAGTTGATGACACTCTTAAAAGAATGCTTGAGCTGCTCAATCTTCAGATGGTCCGGAAAGTCCTGCGCTCAAATAAGAGGATTGGCAATGGGACAACGACTGGCACGGAGTCTTGCCTTGCGTTTATGTCTAAGGTGGAAGCACCGATAACCGATCTCAGGCCGCTACTCTACTGTAGATATGTAGATGACTGTTTTTTCCTTTGCTTAACACGAGAGGAGATGGACAAATGTTTCGAGTTGTTGAATGAACAGTCAGAGTATATCAAGTTCACCCGAGAGAAACTAGTCCACTAACGCACTTCGTTGATAGTGTCCTCTTTCTCTGAAGTAACACATCAGTCATTAAAAGACCTTTCTCCGAAATATAACTGTAACTGTACTGTAACGGGTTCGTACTAGTTTATCAATGAAATAGAGCACATTGATCACTTATACCGAGGTTTAAGGAAAGTCGGTTTACAATGGATTGTAGAAGTTTATTGTGAACTAACTGAACAAAATAATTGTCCCTGTGAAAGTCTAATTACTCAAGTTTGAGTAGGTGAGTAGGAAGACCGAGCGAGGGATTCGTCGCCGAGCCTCCCTCTGATCCACATCGTGGTGAGGACCTGGATAGGTCCTTGCAAGGTTACGTCAGGACTCCAGGGAGGATCAAGTTGCACGACCATCAATAGGCCAGCTTCAGTACCCCGCACACTGGATGTCTATGACGTCATGCGGTGAGACGACCGGTGAGAGGCCAGAAAATCTCGGGTTACGCAGGACGTCATTGGAACCGGATCTGAAGAACACACGCACGACACGCCATGGAGATTGCTTCTTACTATGCACGTATAATGCCAGAATACTCTCCAAAGACGCCGATCTTCACACCCTTCTTGAAGTCGCAAATCGCATCAAATTTCATGTGGTAGCGCTACAAGAAAGAAAAAGTGGGAAGACCGACATTCACCAAGTAAACAACGGGGCCGCCGCAGAGAAAACGTCCCATCAGAACGTGTTTTGTCATCCATCCGTCCACTGTCCTCGACTGTTACGAGATCCTTTTCCCTCGCATAGCCGTCCTCCGTCTTCAACCAACGCGTCATAAGAAGACCATAGTCATCAGATGCTATTCAGCGACTGATGCAGATAATGAGTACGAATTAGATGCGTTTTATTACCAATTGAAGGAAGTTATCCTTATTGATAAAGCGTGTTATAAATTTGTTGCTGGAGATTTCAACGCCAGAATAGGAAAAGCTAACGACAGCGAATGCAGGACCGGAAATTTTGGATTAGGAAAAAGAAATAAGAATGTGGACCATCTCGCAGGACTCCTGTCCACAGCACGTCTCTTCCATGGAAACTCGTTTTTCCAGAAGAAAGAAAGCCGCCACTGGACATGGGAGTCTCCTAACGGCATGACTCATGCGGCGATCGACCACAATTTACACGTACTTTTCGCAAATCATATGACAGGCTACCTTCAAAAGGAGAAAATCCCAGACCAGTGGAGGACGTCGCGCACAATCATCCTGTCCAAGAAAGGAAACCGAAGAGATCTTCGTAACTGTCGTCCTATATGCATGCTGAGTGTACTATACAAGCTCTTCACGAAGATTATCCTCTCACGCATATCAAGGACATTGGATGAGGAGCAACCAGTCGAGTAAGCAGGATTTCGAAAAAGATTTTGTTGCATAGACCACATCCAAACCGTGTCTAGAGTCATCGAAGTTTGTCGCGAATACCACTTGCCTCTAGTCCTAACCTTTGTCGACTATGAGAAAGCCTTTCACAGTGTCGAAACGAATGCAATCCTATCAGCGCTCGTCGACCAGGGAGTGGAGCCGTCCTGCATAAGGACTCTGGCCGACTGTTATCGGAACTGCACTACGAAAATACAGCTTTTCCAGCGACCTTTTACAATACCCATAGGAAAAGAGGTTCGACGGGGCGACACAATATCGTCAAAACTGTTCAGTGTCGCACTGCAGTGGATAATGAAGTCACTCGATTGGGATGAGAAAGGCATACGTATTGATGGAAAATTCCTATCAGACCTTCGTTTTTCCAACGACATTGTCATCTTCTCAAGAAGTATTAGCGAAGCAGAAGTGATGATCAAGGAGCTCAACGAAGCGGGAAAAAAGATCGGACTTCGCATAAATCGAAAGAAGACCCAGTTCGTGAAAAACCCATGGTGCGAAGGCGAAAAAATTGAATTGGATGGCTCTCTCATTGCAGAGACCACCTCGTACGTTTACCTTGAGCGATCAATGAACAGAAAACAACATGAACGAGGAACTAGATAGAAGAAGGAAAGCAGCTTGGGCCGCATTCGGGCCTCTCAAAGAAGCCACCAACCAGCTGAAGGACCCGAAAATCCGCGCTCATCTCTTTAATTCTACGGTCCTCTCAGCGCTCTGTTATGCTGCAGAGACGTGGGTCGATGCTTCAACTACGTCAAGAATGCTTCCAACTATTCACAGAGCGCTTGAGCGATGTCTTCTAAAATACAACCGGCACTCTCAATACGCAGCCGGAATATGAAGCCCTGACTTTCGAAATCTGTCACATCTTCGAGATCCAGGAGAACATACATCAACAACGAAACATAGATGGGCCGGTCACATAATGAGAAGAACAGACAACAGATGGCCGAAAAGAACAGTGGAGTGGACTCCAAGAGAATGCAAACGTCCCCTAGGACGAACACCTACACGTTAGGCGGACGTGTTTGTAGACAAAGTTAATCAGCTGTACCCGCAGCTGCAGTTGTTTTACAGATCACAGTATGAGAGTCGCAAGCGCTGCCGTGCTTGAACAAGACCACCATCATGGACTACGATTGCGAGAGGAAGGAACGAATGGGATATGCGCTGAGGTCCGCACAGTTCGTGAAAACGGAGCATCCAAGTATCCAAGTATCCAAATGAAAGTCTAAGGGATAGACACCACCTTAACACCCAAAATGGTTTGGATTCGAGACCAAAAGAGGAGGTTTGCTGGAATCGATATGAGGAAGAATCCAGAATCGTTTAGCAGTTTGGGCAACTTTCTACCATACTAATTCCCTTTTTCAGCAAAAAATATCACATAAGACCTAGTAAAATTCATGTAATAATCTGTCCACATTTTCCCTTCTTATTACAAATCGATTTTTTGCCCTTCTGTAATACCGTAGTTTCCCAATGGTCACAACCACCTATCGATCGAGGCAAACGTGAAAGTCAGAACTTTTTAGATAAAATATATTTTAATATGGTTCTCTGGGGAGGTTTAGCCGAATATCACGATATAGCCGTCAAAGGATTCTAAGGGAATGCGGACTAAATATGTTTCATTTTTTCACAAAGCGAAAGAAGTAACTTGATTGGAACACTAACGCCCTTGAGGTGTTTTGGAGATGAGCGTAATTCTCATAGCTATTTAACAGCAACATGCCATCCACGACTGTTAATGAACGGCAGCTGTAGAAGTTCAACAACCAGCTCCTCAATGACAGTCTTCCCCATGTACTTGTTTAACTGATCTCCAGCGCTCTGTCATGTAGATGAACATTGCTGACCTCTCAGTCTAGACATTACCATTACAAAGCGTTCGAACAATATGTTCTAACAACGAGTATGCTGAGACATTTGCAAACCTCAGACCTCAGACCAGATTCGAACCCGCGATTACACTTTCCAGAGGTTTGCGCGCTACCCACTGCACCATGGAAGCCTTTGCCTTGCCTTTCAATCAGTTCTTTACCCTAACGGTGCCATGATCAAATATCTACTACGTTGTAACCCTAACATCAAACATTAAATTGTATTGTGTTCAATTCACATCAGGTAAGTTATGAATCCAACATGTCCCAAACAGTAAACAAACATAAGAAGCGTTTTCAAACAGCTTTAAAGCAGTTGCAAAGTAAAAAAGACCAACGATATAAAATATACATTCAGAAGCTCAAAATACTCAAAAATAACCCAACGTGCCTGCAATACCAGAAATGAAGCTCTTCAGAGTTGTGCAAAGAAAACAACTACAGTAAAAACGTACTTCTATATATAAAAGTATAGGATTTCAAAGCTGAACTAAGCAGAACCACTCCACTATTCGTTTAGATAGACTGGAAACAGTGCTCTAAAACAAAAGTGTGCTCCAATTCTACGTTAAAGTCAGGTTCAAAATCATAGATACATTACGAAACGGAGAGTGTAACACACCAAAACACCAACGTTCTTTTGTAAATTACAAAAACCTCACGTAGATGGAAACTTCACCGATCTCATAGCCCACGAGAAGTCGACCGTTCTCTTTCCTAAAGAATGAGTAAAATGAAGTTAAAAAGTAAAAAATTACAAAAGTAGAACTAATATTAACACAAATATAAAACGTCAAAGGTAGATTTCCCAGCATTGGATCTGAAAGCTAAGAAAAGATTGACATCTACTCCGGTATAAACTACTTGTACATTATACAAATGAAATAATTTTGAAGAGAAAATTTAAAGAAGTGAACCTAACGATGACCAGTTCCAGAGCCACCTCATCACCGATCTTCTTTTGGGATCACTTTTATCACCTGTGATCCTGTTAATCCACCTACTTGAGCCACGCTTCAGTAAACTTTCCGCACCCTTTGTCACGAGCGAGAGCTGTCGCAGTTTTGCGTTAGGTAGAGACATAATAAGAACGCTGCACCTTTAGCATAATGTCCTTAAACTTAGCGAAGATATCCGGCAATATTCTCGGCTTTGTTGGGGCATTGGTCTACCTGTGGCTTGGCTTCCGGATGGAAGCGTCGGGCTTCTGAGTTTGGGTGAACATGCCGGGAAGAATGGAATCTTGCTGTACATCGTGATTCAAAGCGTAGGAATACTTGTCTGTACGAATTAGGACTCCACAACTAGTGTTTTCAGTTCAATGGTGATACATATTTGGTTGGCAAGGTAGAGAAAATTAAAAACCGCCTGGCAGAACTTCTAGCATTTCAGCCAATCCATAAACCTTACATTCCACATACCACTTCAAACCTTGCTATTGAGGCTAGGGTTTGAAGTTATTTTAGTACTAAGCATCAATAAGAATATATTTCGTCTCTAGAAAAGCAACATTTCTTGTTTACTTCAAAAGTTAATACTATTCACTATCAGGGAAAGTAGCACCTCTAGACCGTCGTACAGTACCACTTCCACCGTAATACAAGCAGTCCAATGACTCATTCATGCTATCGTTACTCCACTGTCGACTTCGTCTATTCATTTCAATGCGCAGAAATGTAACTAATGAGGACGCAGCGCACCGATATCAATCTGATTTTTTGTCCGACACTTGTTTTGTTGCAATGAATTCTGTACCGCCATTTATCTACTCGATCGATAGTGTCCCGGAATGGTGTACGTTATTTTCAATGGATAGGAGGAACGACAAAAAATTCTCCATGGTCCCATGTGGTCGCTACACTAAATTTCGAATGTGTTATACAAAATATGAGTTGGATCGGCAGTGTTACATCATGTCGATAGAAGCAGTTTGGATTAAACTACCACCTAGTTCTGGATAACGCACCATCATCGACGCTTCCTGATTCAGTCGTTCGTGGTACAATACAGCAAAGCGGAGCAATGAGAAAACTTAGCGATAGCAGTGACGACAAAGGCTTCTCACTCACAGAAAGCACAAAAAGAACACTACTGTTGTCATCCATTATATACGACATCTAATCAGTTAGGAACGAAATCCTATTATGATCACAAACTGTAAAGTGATGTACATGCAAGTTTGGAAGGTAGTGCTTACCACCATGTTTAGCACTGAGTGGATGAGTACGGCTCGCAGCAGTGAATTGCGAATATGCATTTAACTAGGCACAATTTGGTGTTTCGAATCTTTTTATAACACCAATAAAAACGGCAACAATCTGTGGGTAATTTACCGCCTATATTATTTCATGAGTTCTGTATGACTTATATTGTAGTCATTATGTAAACTGGGTTTCTTCGGCCACAGAGGTATGATTGGACCATGATCACTGCACACTTCCACGGACTCCACAGTAACGGACAATATCATTACTTCATTTTACAATCCTGATAAGCATAAGTGAAAAACACCTGTGATATTTCCTTTCACAGAGTGTTTGTACCAGCCACAGTAGTATATTCGAAGAAAAAAAACAAAGAGAAAAAATACACCGTTCACCAGACCAAGAATATTTATGTCTCCTCTTCAAAATGATATCATTTCAAAAAAGTGCAACTACAGGTCTGTCAATAATCATTTCTAAACACTAATGAGGACGAAATATAAGACTCCGAATGACTATATATCAATTTTGTGACCGAATATTCCCTGTATTACAACTAGCTGAAGTCCAAAATTCCATTAAAATCCACTAAAACGTTCGATTTTGATTTTGGAACGAACATTCAATCAAAGGAACAGACTGGTAAACAAGCCACCACAACTCAATCTCACTAAAGTTCGTCTATTTCTGCATTTGGGGTGAGATGGTATCCTGTGGCGCAATTGATTCAAACCATAACGGCTTGAGTTTGATTTCTAGGCGAATCTTCCTTAGGGCAAACAAGGCCTTCGATTACTATAGAGCTGGTCAAATGTCTACAAATAGTGATGTTAGAACCCTGACTCAGCTCTTTCAATTTCATTTGAAATTCATATGGAAAAATCAAAATCTATAATGCACTTTTAATCGCACAGTGATTCGAGCGTACATCGAAATCTTCATTCGTTTCTGTCGCCCAGTGCACTGCGCTTCTTCGAAGGATACGAACCGTTTCTCTTTCCTCTTGATGTTGTTTGGTTTTTATGCAGTTTGGATAACAGGCATCGATGAATGAGTTAGCAAACTCTACCATAAAGTCATCACTCACTGGTAAACATACCTGTGTGTGATAAACTACTTTAACAAAACAACAGAATACTTCTTGTGCTTTTAAACACGATATGACTTGCCGCAAATGTATTATAAACGAGGGAACAAGAAATTGTGAAACCATTCACATATATCATTCCTGCACAATGAGTAAACTTAAGCCTACTTACAGGAAACTGACGAGTATCACGCTAACCCAAATGAACTTAAAAAGTGAATCTTGCATAGCGCATTCGGCAAGAAACTATCACTAAATATTATGGATAAATAGGGATAGCCAGGCTTTCGTATACCTCGAAAACTAGTGATTAAGTGATACACCACTAAAGATTTGCATCCGCTATCGATGAATGACTAGCTCGTTATTGTTCGCACCAATTTTCATCACATCTTCAGCTGTTGCAGTCACTTTTTGTGATAGTTTTCCACCCATTCCGGACCTGATCTTCACCTCACCGGATGGACGATTTAGTCAGCACCGCTTAATGAGTACAGAATGCCTTTGGTCGACGAATATCATCTCGGTGATGCAATATCCGCTTGCTATGGAAACGTGACATGGTTACTTAAAAAAAGAACTCTTATGATTGAAAATTAGCTCAATTCAGCTCTATTTTGTTGAAAACTAACAAACCTACCATTTTTTGGCTCTATTAGTGCCTTATTAGAAAGATGGTCCACTCGATTTATTGATGGGAGGCTACAACGAGGTCGCAATACTCTGAACGTGTTCATCTCACTGTTTCTATCGATTGTGAATCCTCTCAAACTGTAACTGCACATATAAATCCCTTGAGTATACAAACCTATCGGGGATTTGAAAATAGAGATGGCATTCACAAGTATCAATTTGCTTAGAAAATACTGTACCGTTGTTTGGAGTCCTTGTCAAAATCTTTCGAGTTAAGTGATTCAAGCAGTGCCACTTTAGTAGTAGAGGTTTCTGCTACGGTTCTACGACGCTTGCGTAAAGGCGAACCGAACTTCCCTGTCGGCTTCTTTGATTCAGATCGACGTCGCTTGAGAATCATTCTGTTGTTGTTCCGGATTGAGTAAAACTGTTCCAATGAAACCACGGTGTTACTGACATTACATTTAATGGAACTGTTAACTCTGTTCATCGTCATTTCATCACTTGACAGTTCACGATTAACAGAGCTGTTTAGATAATGATCTTGCTTAGATGTTGGTGAACATGCTTGTTCCACATCGACTGAATTGTTTCGATTTTCACTCTGTGTAATGTTGTTCACTGTGACAGTCTCCTCATTCTCCACTACAGACTGATCTTTCCAACTACGAAGACTTCTTCTTCGAATATTTTCCTCGTCCTTCAACTGGTCAGGAACAAAATTTTCTTGCTTCACTTTACGCTTCCTTAGGAACAACCCATTTAATTGCGAACGACATGACGGATCAGATAATGACATCCTGAAAACAATATCAATTCATTGCTACCTTGACAACAGCATCATAAGTGTTGTACAAGCTGAAAACCTAGAAAGGGCATTTAAGATTTATGGAAATACATACTCATCAAGTTCCTCTTCCCGCTTCTTCTGAGATCTTGGCGTGTGCCGCAAGCTTAGATGACTTAAGTCTACAAGAGATGATGAAGGGGAAGTGGACTTATCGAACTGCGTATCACTATTCCTTAAACATTTTCGAGCAAACAATATTCTTAATTATCAGATACGAATGGAAATATCTCAATTCAAATTTGTTGCGGTAACACAACTACTTTACCCACGTTTGAACACAGAACGCTTCCTTGAAGTTACAAATTTCTTCAGCTTTGTTCTCTGCATCATCAATAATGCTTTTAGAACACAACACCTACAACAACATTCTCGACAAAATGGAACAAAAAAGAATATTGCATCAACAACTGGAACAAGTTTGAGATCTTTGCACCGGAACTTTTATAAAAATTCAAGAAAAGCTTCCTAGGCGGAAAAATGTAATAGCGAGCATATTGACTTATGCATCTAAGGTGAAAAAAGTTCTGGAAAAAATGAACAAAAACATGCCTTCAGAGTTTCGTTGAAGTAAGCTATTTTACGACGACTTAGTGGAACAGGTAGTAAAATAGAACTTAGGTTCACCATAATAGCCTTCAAATGTACGGTCGTAAGTGAATGTTTTGCCAAACATCGACGTAGAACAAGATCCACTAGATCCTTTCCCTGAAATACAATAAATGATATCACGTTCACAGTTCCAGCGCTAATAAAGTATTTTCAATGCTTCGTCGAAAAAAAGAAAACAATGTTCTCAACTGGAGTCAAAAACAACACATATGATACACACATTCATACACGTATATCCGCGCTTGCATATGTATATATACGTACATACATACACGTATATATACATATATATGTTTACATGTGTGTATACAAACATATGTTTAATCATCACAAAGAAACACTGACCTTCTGCAGAGAAGAAAGCAACCTAGAGTGCATGATTCTCGTCTCCTCTGTGTTTGTGTCAATAGGTGCTTTTACCAAAGCGTGTTGCAAATTGCTCATTGACTCAAATGTATATTTTCGTGAATGTCCACCAGCTCTCTTTACTGGCGAAGAAGCGGAAGAACGTGTCGATGTGACAACAGTACAAACAGGTAGTTCAAGTTGTGGCGTATCCGATTCACCTATCTGTATAATATCTCCTCAAACAGCTGATTTAAATCTTTTATTAGATCAAGAACTCCAATGAGAAAAAACACGGAAAACCGTCAGTGGAAAAGATTGATTTGATTTGAACCTACTACATAAAAACAGCAGGAAACTCTATAAAATCTCGCACCCTGATTTCGTCCTGAAGATTGTCAATGAGCGGTCTGCCATTATTTAGATGTAATCTTTTCCTCCTCCAAAATTCAAATACAGCAGCGACGATCAACGGATCCTGCTTTAGTCTGAACTAGATGAAACTTTTACTATGCAAACAACAAATGCCATTTGAATGTTCACTGTCACATGGACCGTTCTCACTTAGCAGCAGTCTCCTCGTGAGATGCATACAAATAGCACGCCTGTTCGAATTGTCTTAAGAGACCTATGCCGCACAAATCATCTGCTTCCTCATCAGAAAACGTCTATAAATAATGAAAGTTCAAAGAAAGAACAATGTAAGCTCATCATAGAAAGAATACATAATGAAAGTTCATTTTAAAATTTGAATGAAAATACGTTACTACAATTAGTAATAAACGAGCACTAACAAATCCTTAACAATTAAACACATAAAACATGCAAACGTCACAGAAAAAACTATGCAGAAAAAACCGTGGTGTTTTTAAAAAAGACCAACAGTCTTGTCGAAGACTACCAACCTGCTCTGCTTCGTAACTCGTCTCCTTTTTATAATATGGTCTGGCTGAATGATGTCTGGGACACAACGAGATCATGTTTACTTGTTCATCGTTCGGATCCTAAAACATCAAGAGAGATATCACTTAGAAATGGAATATGAAAATAGAAGGGTAAAGCTTTCGGATTTGAACAATCCATGAGAGATGCGCTAAGTATTTCATTTCACTAAGCATCGTTGGAGGTGACTGAATGCATATCTGGCGTTTACAATTACTCGCGGTGGTTTACCGATGTATCGAGCCAGTGCTGCTATCCTCCCAGACAAGTCTGGTACCAATTTGTCGATCCCGGAAAGAAACGGTATACACATATGCTATTATGAAAACGTTACTAACGTTCTGTTCAATGCGCATTTCCAGTCCACTACGCAGAGCACACGTAGCATGAAACCAAATCTTGCACGTGTCGACTGTGCATTTTATGCACGCTCCCTGTCGAGTATCGCATATTGCACACCTAAATAGAACATATTATGCTAAAAAAAACAAGAATGAAGTCAGGCGAAACAAAACACGTACTTCGCAACCCATCTTTCCCCCTTTATCTGATTTATGGATGTTATGCCTTCTCTTTTTTCAGCGTCGACGAAGCTAAAACAACTAATTCCAGATAAATAAATAGAAAGAATCATAGCACTGTCTGCCTTCGACAAGAAAACACGACACTCCTGCCGGGAAAAATAATAATAAGCAATAAATAAAAAGTTAAACACTGTTTCCGATTATTTGATATCAGCCGTATTATTTTGTTCGAAAGCATTTTTGCATACCTTTTATTTAATCGAGAGCATTCCTAGCATCAATAATGATGTCGATAGAAAAACCCTAATGTTCTACACCTTATAGTTATAAACAAACAAGAAAACTGTTGGCACGAGTTTGTCTACTTGGTTACGGGTTCACGTTAGTGAAAACGGTATTAATTCAAAGGTTCTCGCAAGTTCCATAAGTCTATGGAGGTACAGAAACATTAAATGCTCACAGTTATGTCGTACCAAAACAAATATATTCTACATTTTAAAAATCTCTTCGATTCATACTTTCCAGGGACCGCGTGTAGCGCAGTGGTTATAAGCGCCTTGCAATATACATGGGAACAATATCGCGCACCAGCCTCACCGAGCCTTCCATCTCTCCGGGGTTTGCAAATTGGTACGGAAACTATCTGGAAGGATAGCAGCACTTATCGATACATCGGTAGGTCATCTCGAGTCATTGTAAAGACCAGATATTTATTCATTCACCACCAACGATGCCTAGCGAAGTCGAATTCATGGCACACCCATCAAGAATTGATCAACGCCGAGATCATTATCATTTAACTTTCATATTTTTCGTCCTATGAGACGCTTTCAGTGGAGTGGTTAAAGGTGCTCTGAAACACACATGCGGTCTCTGCTTCTATCCCACTCCCTAGGCTCACCAACTCTTCCATCCTCACGGGGTTGGCAAATTAGTACCACAGTTGTCCGGAAGAACAGCAGCACTACTTTATAAATCGGCAAGCCATCGCAAGTCAACTACATAGCGCAGGTATGCATCCATACATCTATAACCATTCTTAACGATGTCGTAATCATAGTGCATTTCTCAGCTACTGAACAACATCGAACGTCCTATCCTTCACCGTTTACGGTCCACGCTCCCTATGTGCAGCTGCGAACCCAACGTGAGTCGTCATATGATGCTGCCAAGAGCGTGCTGTTGCGATTGCGATACGTTTTGTACAACACAGTCATTCTCTTAATAGAGCATGACTACTTGATACAATTAGGAGAGCTGAGTAGAGCATTCTCACTTTCAGATTCGCTTATCACATCAGGATTCAACTAGGACTGAAGTGCATTTTCGGATGCCTCGGCTATTTGGGCTATTTACCTGATCTTTCTACAACTTCGTATACATTTTAAAGTTTTGTATCCAATGTTGAAAATCTTTGCCGTGCGAACCTTTTCTATTGAGTTATCTACCACGGATCGTTTATATGGAGGACATTCTCATTTAACAAGACACATGTAAACCAGTTATGTGCAATTCAACACGAGTACTGTGCTGATTCGACCTTGTCACCAGGCCTCTCTTCCTTTCGGAGACGAGGAATTTGTATTAAACTTTTACGCGAAAAGTTCATGATATGCAGTGCAAGTGGGAACGCTCTAGGCCGGCTATCTCAGCACTCTAATGAGAATCGACCCGATCAGTATTCAACGACATTCATGACGGAATGAAAATCTCCAAGAGGCAGCCAAACCCACACGCAAAAGCTGGACTTTCGTGAATGAGACGGACGAGAGGAAACGAATCAAATACATGACCACAGATCACAAGTGTTAGTGTACGGATCACCTCATTTCTTGTATTCGACTCGTCATTACCGATTCAGCTCCATTTTCAGTTCTCGAGGTATCTCTAGCAACATAAACTAAAAATGCATGTCTAGATGGCACTCGCACACAAACTGAATACCTGATGCTATGCTAATACTTATTAGGTAGGATGTATTGGCAGAATTTGCCATTAGACATTCTTTCTCAGCAGCAACAACGACTCATCAAGACACACTTCTTATCATGTTTGTGGAGTCCCTGCCAATATTCACCTCAAGATTCGACGAATGAACAAATATTGTAGAACTCGTTTGACCATTATACACTGTATAGTTCTCAATAAAGCTGTATCCATAGGCTTAATTGGAACACAAACAATCCTTCAATCATCGGCAATCCGACGACCCATACTTGAAGACGGAGAACGATGCACACTACACCTTTTCAGTAGTTGTCGCAACCCACCAGTTTTTCCTTCTCAATATATCTTCGCCTTCCTTAGAACTACAGTCTAGTCGGTCAGAGATGAGCAATAGAAATGTATCGGTTCTATGATTCTAAGTGAAAGCATTCCAACTGCACCTAAACCATTCCAAATTGTTTGCGCTGAGGACATGGCGGTTAAGAGGCATCACCATTGTTTCACCAATTATTGCATCATCGCCATCTTCGTCCTCATTGTTCCACTTTCGTCGGACTCTTAGAACAGTAAAACAGAATCGTCTTCCTCAACAGGTTTAGCTTCTTGTTCGTTCCCGTTGAAAAATCGATGGAAGACAAAACTCAATCCGTGACACTTTACTCTTGGCCAATAACTGATTGTTTTGTTTCTCTTGAAATAGTAATTATGAATCATGGGCATCGGTGTGAGAGGATATTAAAGACATCGATATAGCACATCCTACAACTTATGTTGCACAATGGGTTAACTATTATCGTGGCGATAACAGATGATCGATGAGCCCTTCGTTTCTTCGTTATATGTAGATATCCCAAAACACGCTATAGTTTCCTATTTATCTCTTTTTTTACTTCTGCATGACTCGACACCTTTTTTCAAACTTTTTATGACTCAACCCTTTTATATGAACCTACGTTGATTTCATCGCTTCTTAATTTCGATTTTTTTCCCTCATGTACGTCACTTGTAAAGATCTTCAGGTTTGCGCGCCCGCTCCACTGTGGCCGAAAGTTATGGAGTGGGGAGAGTTTCCCAGAGAAATATGGTACAAGTTCCATGCTCCGGTATGGCTGCAGAGAAGGGTCGAACAAAGACCTCATTATCAGACATATTTTCCATTACGCTAACCGCACCTCTAAAACGGGAAGTAAGTACAAACAAAAGAGAAAGCGTTTGTCACTGATCCGTCCCTAAGAGATTCGTGATCTGTACGGCTCCACTAAGCATCATTAGAGGTTTCTGAATGGCACATCTGGACTACACAATGATTTGAAGTGGCTTACGGATGTATCAAGTCACTGCTATCCTCCCAGACATGTTTGGTATTAATTTGACGACCTCACAAGAATGAAAGGCATGGCAAGCCCCGGCCCAGGAACGAACGATCGGCCACATTGGTATTGCAGGCACCTCTAACTACTGCGCTATACGTACCTTTGTTGACAAGACATGGGGGTATGCTGAACTATAGAATGAAACATACAAAAGAGAGTAGTTGGTCACTTTTTGTATGCAAAACGGACAATGTGTATTCAGTTCAACGTAAACCGCGCATTGCGAAAAATTGGGTGCTTTCCAACGAGGCAACCACACAAAACTGCGTTTTGGCTCAACAGTATTCACGGGTTAAAATATACTGTTTTCCACAGTAAACCTAGTTTTCCAGATATCTGAGTTAGTTAACTAACCGACATTCAGGTAACCATAGTGCGCATACCACATGCGCCCACTCATCGCTCTCATCGACACATTTCAGTGCTCCACCTATCGTAGGACATAAAATGCACGGAGGATCATGACCTTAACGTTACTAATAACTAAAGCTTAGAAACGCCTTCAATGAACAGATCTAACAATAATTTCCTACGTTCACTCGAACGAGGTATGCCAAACTCTGCCACCAAACACTGAATTTGGAGCCCAGTTGGAGGCAGAAATAACTAACAAATTGAAAAAAAAAACGGTATAAACCAACCAAAATACAGTCGGCATTTCATGCACAGCCATTCGCCAGCTGGCAGCTCTTGCAATCCATAGCATGACATATGAACACATAAGTTACATCCATCACAGAATACCATTTCATCGTCGGGCTCGCATTCATGCTATAAAATTTTCATGAGTATTTTAACGTCTATATACTGCACAAAGGTTTCGTAGCTCACTACTCGACATATATCACAAGGAGCTTCATCGTCTTGCTCAGCAGCACGGGAACTGGGAGAATGTAGTGGCTCCAGAAGTTTCCGGTGGATATTCTGATAATAAAGAGCTATCAGAAAACACGAGAAAACAAGCACAGCAGAAAACATCCAAAATATTACCAAATATCACGTCCTATTAACACACTAACGATTATATCTGAACCTTAAATGTTATTCCACATTGTAACCGAGGAACCAGTGAACAATGTTTGTCCAAAAACACTATGCCACGATATTTGCAATATCAGTGAGAAGAATACCCAACTTCATGGGGAATCCAGTAGGAAAAATAATCTACGGCACAAATAATGTTTCGCACTTAGCCCTAGTACGGTTTACAGTATCGTCAAAAAAAAATAATAGAGGTCATATTATAGAATACCTTGTAGCATTCGATTTCGAAATCATTCATTATCTCCAAGAACTTTTCCATTGACAATGGTGATTTTCCCACATTAGAAAGGTGCTAAAATGGGATGTTTGCGCTAGATTTGAGATAGTAACAATATTACCACATCAACGAGAATAAATAAAATAGTACTAAGAATCGATGTACTAACCTCATTCAACAATTTTAGCCACTGCTTATCTAGAGCCGTGCATTCATAAAAGCGTAGTGGGTCTACTGCAGCATGTCCGAATGGTTTGGCAAAGAACTTCTTCATCAATTGCCGTCTTTTACGTTGAATACTGTAATTGTGAGAGAATATAAAAGCATGGAAGCAACAACTATACTATGAGCACCTGGTGTTAATGGAAGAATCCCGACTGAGAACAGTCTTGCGCACCCCAGAACTGTTCAGGTAACTTGGTCTCAATGGAACCTGTATCCCGTTACTCCACTCCGCACGCCACCTGATCACGAAAGGTATAACCATAAATATTTAAAGTGCGCACCTTCTGGAAGGAATAAACTTGTTACCTATCTGTCATCCGAATCAAGCCATTTCCTGGAATGTATTCGTCATCGCTATCTTGGTTGGCATCTATACCCTTACGCAGCTTATCAAAAAGGTCCGTCCGGAACATTTCAGCAGGTCGTCCGTCTGAATAAAAGTAAGACAGTACAAGAGTAGAATTGTTATATGTGGAAGAATGCCCCGTATTAGTTGAACTGACCACTTTTAACAACATAGAAATTGCGTGCACTATGTCCGCTGAATAAACTGTAGTCGTCACCAAACGCAGTTTCGTCTGATCTTGAATTTCTAAATAACAGAAAACGTAAGGTTAACGTCTTCTTCTTGAGCAGACACAAAGTTGTTATTACTAAATTTCTTTTTCAGTGAATAACGTTTCGGCGGAAATCGCCTTCTTGAGATCCTAAAACTTTGGTAATTAAACGCGTCTCTCAGGAAGAACACATTAACTTGTTGATCAACGCTAAAATTAACAGAAAGTCAGGTCTGGAAAAACACTAAATTGTTACAGCACCATTAACCCAGTACGCCTTAAAACTTTAACACTAACTCCTCTTTTAGCGAAAAAACATCTTTGCAGAATCTATCCAGTCGTTGTACGCTATGGTTTTTGCCTTTGTTCACATCTTCAGGACAAGACGAATAGTTGTCGCCATCCTCGTCGCTAACCTCGATATGGCTGTCACCGATATATTTACCGGATGTACTAGGGGTACAACCTAAAGGAATTTCTATAGCAAACAAACCCATATGGATAAATTCCCCAATGAACCAGTTGCATAAACATTTGCTCAACTAAATTTTAACTTACTAGCAAGATTTACTGCTAAGGAATCTTGTTTTCCTTTTGAGATCTCGTCATCACAACTTTCTGCACCAATGCCCGAAACCTTCGAGGTCTCTAGAAGTGGAAGTCGTTATCTAGCAGATATGGATGACAAAGGACTTGTTAACTGCTCACTCCTGTGTTCAGCTTTGATTTTCGAAATCTTTCTCATACCAGCCGTCGCGGTCTGCTCAGCGCCAAGAAGACGTCTCTGGTTCGCTCGAAACTTCGGCTTTGGTAGGCAATTATCAAACGGTGGAGCACCAGGTGTCATTCTGCAGCCGGGAAATTCTGAAAATCGTATGAAGCAATCCAGAACCATCGAAATGTGAAGATCTTATACGGCAACATGAAATAACATAAAATACGATATAAACCACACAAACTTCCAAAAATCATGCAAAACAGCGATCCATGCATTGTACAGTAGGGTAGATCACAAAGGAAAAGCTTTTCTCCGTCCTATGGGAACATACTTCACTCAGCAACACTTCAAGTCTAACGGAATATGCACGAGGACAGTGGTCATATGAAAAATGTGGACAGCCACCATCACATCTCCATGGCAGAATATCACTCTGAGCGTTTCGCGGACCACCATGTAGAAAACGCCCGCGCGGGACCTGGTCCGATTCGGACGTCAAATGCGCGCCATTTCTTTTCAAAAGTCCAAGTTGGAATAGATAACCTGCGCATCTAAACGGCGTAGAGCTGACATTCAACTGCTCCGCATTATCGATCCGTCCGTTTCGCTGTTTGCTTCGTTTATGTTGTGGTGTTTGACGCTCTATAGTTTTCTTATTAAATTACTAGTAAGAGGGGCAATAGGTTTTCTTCAAAGTCTCCTTATAGTACCACAACGATGCTGAAATGAACTGTTTGATAGAAAGGCAGAACGAGAACCTCAATGGTGCAACTGGTAACACGTAGAATCCCTGAGAGGGTGTTCGCGGTTCGATTTGGTCTGGCTTTCAAGTTTTGCAATTATGTTAGTATCTTTGTGGTTATATATCATATGGTACCCTGAAATGGAAAAAAAGGGAAGTACATAGAAGTTACAGATTCTTCTTATGGGATGGGTGTGTCTCGAATGTGTCACCGTATTCCTGTGGTAGGCTTGAAGTTTGGTGAATACTTGAGACGGGTTTGGTTCCTGTGATGTGCTTTATATGTACACTCTACCTTTTTAAGTGCTTTATAGTGTTTTGTCGGTGAACATATGGACATAGTTAAAGGTCGTAGTTCAGTTTCTTGCCTAGCCGTCTATGTCACTCTCATCTTACTGTAAGAGTCCTTCCGCCATCTAGTCCTCATTATGGGATAGTGAGACAACACTGTGCATTTAGAGCATACATTTCCTACACAGTTAGGTCACAATCATAAGTAGTTTCTACAATATTTTGGTAGATTGTGCAATAACTCAGTCAGTTGGACATTCCGGAATGTTCCGCATGTTTGTTATTTCCGTTCTCGGTAGTTGACTAGCTCTACACGCGCTGTAACATTCAAAGATTATATCTATGGTGAGTTACTATGTCTGTGGTCATCGTTTGCTAGAGGCGGAGAATGTCAGTACTTTCATTGTCGTGTGCTCATTTGACACTTGAATAGTACAATATTATGCGTAGTACACGTATGATAAACATTTTAACCAGATGATTATAGATATGAGTGAAGAGCAAGAATCAAAGAAGACGTCTGGCGACTCGTCTGGCGAACAGAAGTCCGGAGCGAACGGCGAACGCTCCGGCAGCCCGTGTGTGGGCAGTGGCGCCAACGAGAATGGCGCCGAGCGTGATCGCGACGACGTTTGCCGCGATTTCCTTAAGAACATATGCAATCGCGGCTCACGCTGCAAATTCTACCATCCCTCTGACAGCAAGCAGCGCACTGAAGATATGATCAATTTCTGCATCGACTTCCAGGTGTGTATGCGTTTAACAACGAAGCTATTAGGAGGTTTTTGTCAATTAGAATTGCTAACTATATAGACCTGGAAGCCTAAGCTTTAGCCTAGGGCCGTTTTTTATCGTGAGTTGCTAAGCAACTAGGCATTTCTAGGCACTTACTCTAAGGATAGTTTAACAAGATGCGAGTACGTATGACATAAGTTGTGAAGTATTTTAGGGCGATTAAGTACCTTGTCTGAAAACGGCTTTTTAGAATCGCGGCTGTATGCGCGACAACTGCCGCTTTGTGCATGCGTCGCGCGAGGAAGTGGAGCGCTACAAGCACACGCGCGAGGTGACGCTGCCGCTAGCGCGGGCGATCGCGGCGGTATCGCAGGGCGACACGATCGCCGGCATCCCTGTCTGCAAGGAGTTTCAGTCCGGCAAGTGCGCTCGCGGCGCGCAGCGATGTCGCTATTGGCACGTGAACGTAGAGGAGGAGCGCGAACGACGACTGCGTGGCCTTCCCCCGTCTGGCGGGCCGCTCGGAAGATATGGTGGTCCGCCTGGTGGTCGATACAGTGGTGGGCCGCCAGGTGGTCCATTGTACGGCCTACCGCCTCTGGGTATGCGTCGATCCGGGCCACCGCTTGACGGTCCGTACGAGAAGAGATCGCGAATGGAGGAGAGTCGTGTAACTGAGTTAGAACGTAAGAACGCAGAACTTTCAAAAGAAGTGGAAACGTTGAAGAGAGAATTGCAGCGTGAGCATGAGCGCTATGAGGATTTGTACGCGCTTTTCCGCCAACAAAGTGGTGGCGCAGGTGCAGCTGCCTCGAAATCCGCTGCGCAAGGCTATGGCGGAGTGGGCGGCTATGGCAACTGGAATGCCGGCGGTGGTTGGCAGTAGAGTATGTGTTTCGCTGGCAAACATTTCTCATTCCCATATGATCTTTTTTCGCAGGCGTGTTGTTGTTTTTTTGTCATTGTTATATGGAAGACGGCAGCGGTGTGTAATCAATCCTTTGCGTGCGTTATACTAAGTTATTTTTGCGGCGTGGGCTGCGGTTTTTGCGTTCATTGTACCTTAAATCATTGCACTTTTTTGCTAATTGCGTAATTCACGAAAATAAAGTTTTTGCTGATAGCGCTAGATGGAGGTCTTGTTGTCGACTTGTTCGATGTAGACAACACTTATGGTATTCTCACTTTACAAATGTTATCAGGTTGTATTTCGGTCTACTCTGTGCATTAGTTTGACCTGACACACAAAACCATAATGATCATGCACTGTAAGGCCTAATTGTCAACAATTTTCGGAAGGTGAATTTAGAAGTTTTGATTGGTTAAAAATTGTTGGAAAGTGGTATTCTAGCACTTTGTTAATGGCGCTAAGTAGCACTTGTGCTGGTGAGTTGTTGGAGGTAGGCAACAAATGAATGGTATTCTCATTTTGCAAGTGTTATTAGTAAGTTGTATCTCGGCTTTCTGTGTATACCAGTTTGTTCTGACATTCTCATCATACATCAATGGTTGTAATGGTCATACACGCCGCCTAGTTGACGATAGCTTTCAGAAGGTAAATTTAGGAGTCGTGATCTGTTAAACATTGCTAAGTCTAGAATCTTATAGTCATATATGGTATGTGTAGAATCAGTTTGAGGTCTACAATCTGCATGGTGTGCGTGAACAACGTTCATTCCTGCCCACTCTATGGTACCATCTCTAAAACATTGTTCACTTTGGCCTTCTGTTAGACTAACCATGTCGTTGTACTGTACATACAATGACCTTATTTTCATTAATAATGATAACGTATTTCGCTTGGTATTATGCACACGAGTTCTTAAAATTGGTTAGAAGCGTATATATTTTGCTACATAGCATAACCTGGATTTGAATGAGAAGTGGTCGAACTTGGTGCACATAAAAACTTGGGAAATTTCTGACATGCAAATTGCATGACATGACTAATTTAGATTATGACTATATGAAAGGTGATAAACAGTATCCAGATACGAACTCAGCAATATTTTAAGTGTTAAGGTGAAAGCAGGCAATGAAACACGAGAACGACATTGATAAAGGGATTAAGGAACGAGAACAAGTATGAAATCGTCGTCGGGTCATGACATCGTACTGACGCCAATTGCTAACTATTTAAAAGAAGAACAATAATTAGGTGATGATCGCTAAGAGAATGAGCACCGGTAGTAATTCGATGTTTACAAAATGGTGCAATGCTTCTTGATGCCTCTTTTCTTCTTGTTTGCAGCTTGTGACGAATCGAGGCCAACAGCTGAACTGCCCATTGGGCCACCTTTTCGCCGCTTGATTTCACGCATCAGATCGTAGAATACCTATAATTGATCGGTATATATGAAAAGCAACAGTTACACTCTACATATATAAAGAAGTAATCACTTTATCGACGTTTTCTCTTCTTTTCGCTGAAGTTTCCACATAGGGAACTCCCCATCGTTCGGCTCTGAAACACACTTTGTGGAAAACGTAAGTTAATGATCATCAATATGTTCGAGATTTTAACTTATGCATGGATTAAACAGAGTAAGCAAGTTGAGTTACATAGTTACCTTTGTCGGGCCATCTCCAGCGGCACCACCCTTTCTTCACGTAAGTCAGCTTTATTACCAACAAGAACTATGGGAATTGAATTATCCGAATTCTTCACACGAAGAATCTGCTCTCTGAAGTATCAAACAAGCAGTCGACGTTTCCCAAGTAGACGAGTCAGTGGTCTTGATCAACAATATGGTTTAGGTGTGACAAAACTTCTTTGGAATGTATTTAAATGATCAACATCCAAGAACATAACAAACTGACCTGAATTCTGTTGTGGCATCAAACGAGTCCATATCCAAAATGGAAAAAACACATATAAAGCCTTCACCGCTGCGATAGTAGTTGTCCCTGAAGTCCTCTATTAAGAATGTAGTGATTATATCAAGGCAGGGATATCACCGTGAAATCTGGGTATTCTGTGGATTATTCGATATGATGGAATCACCGACCGCTTATCGTTGTTTCAAGAATTCTTTTTGCTGTGTACTGTTAGGAATATATGAACGTAGTAATAGACTAAACAAGCCATTCTTTTTTTAAAAATAAAGATCTGGGAATCTTTTTTGAGAATCATCACCAATTGCGAACATATTCGAGAGGGTCCCATGGTTGGTTAAATTTTATAAATTTGTACCACATGACAAAGCTCGAGAATACGTCCACTTGCATCACATTTCAGAATGGTACGAAATTCTATAGCAAGAAAAAATTCAAAGTTTGAAACAAATGCAAATTTCAGCTTTTATGTGGAAGGACGCTGAACAGGGAACAAGTAAAATCCAAGCACTCCTTGTTTGTTGACTATTCGCCTATTTATACACGATAATGTCTGATGTCTCTGATGACAAAGTTCCCAAATGAAAATAGCTGGGAAGTAGCGCATCATCGTGTTCTGTAGTGCTACCAAACAGTGGCAGAAGTTCTCATGTATCTTACGGATCACTGTTGATTTATCAATATTGGGAAAGACTGCTCTCAGTTATGCAAAATAGGAAGCACAGTTAAATATTGAGTCCAAATTTGCCCGAAAGTTACCTGATAGCAGAGTAATCCTCCTGACCAGCGGTATCAAGGATATCGATCGAACACTCCTCTCCGTCCAGAACAACCTTCTTCCGATAGGAGTCGGCTTTAGTAGGTTCGTACTCTTCCACAAACTATAACGTCTTGAGGAAATGTCACTCATGGAAGTCCATAGTGACAAGAAAGATAACTTTAAAAGTTCATTTTTAATCCTAAGAAACTTGCAGCAACTAAGAGAACACACCTCATCGTACATGAACTGCAGAGTTAGAGCTGATTTTCCTACGCCTCCGGTTCCTACCATAATAACCTAAACATTGAATCATAGCCAATATATTGTAAGTCAGTGTAGAAATGGACAGTGTTGTATTGAATAGTACAACACAGTGCCAAAAAGAGTAAAAGCCTTAATTGAAGACGCAGTCTTATAGTAACCTTATGGGTCCAGTCATCTTAAGTTCCCACTACCTCTCAACATTTACTCATTTATTGAACTGCATTATACTATTCATCCTTCCAACGGTTTACCGCCTAATCGTGGCTAGGTGTTCTTGGGTGTCGTACTGCGATGTAAAGCGGGGGGATTCGTCCCGCCGCAGGGTCTCTCAAGCCGAGAAAGAGTCTGGCGTTTCCATCAGAAGCCTAGCTAGGAGTAAATCAATACCAGGATCCACCACTGTCCTGGTATCAAAGTCGAATGATGGCAAATCTTCATCTAATCCACAAGAGCTGCGATTGCCTGTCGTGGTGACGACCCGGGGCAGACTTTGGCCACGCTGTGCTCGGGATTCCAAGGAACCACAATGGCTTATCCAGCAAATCTCCGAAAAATAATGATTATGCTTGGGTCGGCACAAATAGTGAGGACGGGCCATTCAAGCATCAAGTATCCAGTAAGTATACTATTCATTGTTATACAGACCATTTAACCGCTTGATGAGGGTGCTATATAAAACGAGTAATTTTGTTGTATCACACGTTCCATCTCCAAACAGAACCATTCAGCTACTTACTGACTGTCATTATATAATTTAAAATCTAAAAGCTCTCTCCACAAAACGCAACTGCAAAACTAATAGGGATACCTACACTTAACCGATAAAACAATGATGGATTTACGACTAGAATATTAAGATGAAAATAAGACTATCTGTACAGCTTTTCTAATTAAGTGTCTTTATATTAGAATTATTGTGAAAGAGGTGCTGGAATTTTTTAATCCTATGTGAAAAACCAAATCAGTCGCATTGATTTCAATGAGCCATGTGCGCAAAACAAATACGACCATATACTTCATACAAACATATCCTAGTTCACAGTGAAGTCCATTAATTGAAATTACTTTGGGAAACACCGTCGTGTCCTGGGCGGAATCCCGCTTGTTTAACTGTTTAATGGTGCAACATGCGAACTTTCATGCGAAAAAGGGAAAGACCATACATTTCAGACCATGCCCTAAAAGATCAAAATTTCATCTTACTATAATAGAAGAATCTGTACCTTCCAGGCGTAGATCTGTAGGCTCTAATGATCCAAATTTCAAATAATAAAGCTCGATATGAGCCAAGATAATTACATTCATTGCAGCCCAGGTGTTATGTGCTAAAAGTTGGCACGGTTCTAAACCGGAGCGCAACATACTTCAGTACTGCTTCGGTTACTGTACTTCTGTCAGCTCTCAAGACGGCACCGGTAAATTTCCTTCCGTAACAAAATCACAACATAACAATGACCTTCGAAACACGATTTCAATATCGAGCGCTTTACGAAATGTAACGATCTTCACAGTAACTGCGAAGGAACGGTGTACACTCGTAATGTTAACTTCATATTTTGCCTAAAAAGAAGCATCCAGTACCATGAAACCAAATGCGAAGCTGTTAGCGCTAAACACTACCCGTATGATCAACTCATGAGAAAAGCTCGTCGAGTAAAATTGACTGTTCCTGGAACATGTACGTAGCCCCTAAAGGATATTCCGGGAAATCAGTTACGTCGAAATCCGTGAGGACTATCCAAACAGTGGCTGAAAATTTTGAGGACTGTATGAAACTGTTTACATAATCTGCACTTCGATAATCACACAGTCGAAGAGTATGTAAACTGATAAGAAATCAAGACAAGTGAATGACAAAGACACCTGGATAGGTGCTTGGAAAAGGATATGAAGCCCATAGCACAAGAAAGCAGCTATGTTCGCTGACTATATGAACATCGCTCATCACCATCTATCCATCTAGCATTACCTACAACATCAAGTGATCCCCATCGTAGTCGCACATTATGCTAAACATCTCCATTTGTGCCAAGAATCCAATGGTGATTACTTAATATTGAAACCTGGAAACCTCATAGGAAGCGGTGAGTGTGCAAAGCTGTGTTCAACGTGATTGAAATGTTGGTTTGGAGTTTCTTTGCTTGGTTATGGAAGCGTCTGGCCGAGTAGATTGCTGTCAACTTGACCTTTCCGGGCTTTGAGGAAGGCGAAATCCGCCGAAACGTCAGCTTATTCGTGAATAAAAAAAAAATAACACCTCGCGTTTGCTCAACAAAAATACGAAGAGTCACAATGCTGCTATAAAAACCAAAACGAACTTTTTTGGATTCTTCAGAGCTTGAAAAACAAAGGGCATCCGAAGTGAAATGAGTAGAGATGGCTTAAAATACAGGCGTTGTGTTTGGTTCGACTCCACCGTAGGCCGATTGAGCCCCATTTCTTCGAGTCATCAGACTGATCCCACTACTGTCATGGAAAATCCAATCCACAGAATCAAGCGAATCAGCTTGAGCAAGATACAACAACGTTCACGAAGAAGAGAAAACAAAACTTCCAACTGGCAACCAATCTCCAGCGCAAATACTAGAAGCTTTAGGGATAACAGGTGCGAGAAAATGAAACGAATTAAGTGTTGGAGTCGTACAATGCATAGCGTTGTTTCACTTAAACAAAATAAGATGTGAAACGCTAAACATGCGTACGAAGTAAAGAGAAAAATGACATTTGACTCTATATCTCACCTCCAAGCAAAGCTTGAGGAGAATTTCGGAAAACTTACTCATTCAAATACAAGTCCATCGTGATAAGACAGAAATCAAAACAGAAAAAGCATATTTTTAAGTACCTTATGTACTACAGGAGCAACATTTGCTTGCTGTGTCGTACTGGCCTTCTTCTGAGCAGACATTCCTGCAAATAAGAAGAAATGATTTCAATCCAACAAAGTTTCCTAATGAAAAAAATGAAACTAAGACCACAACACAACTAAAACAATGGAGTTTCCTAGTAAGGGATGATGCAGAAAGAGCACCGGATCGCAAAATTGCAACTGGAGCATGTAATTCGCTGACTCATTTCAAAGGAGCGCTTCATTAAATAGCGATCTAAAAACAAATAAGGGCAACGAATGGAAGCGCAGTTGGAGAATCAAGAAAGAAAAATGGATATCCATTTTCTTAAAGCTGTCTTGATGGTTGGACGACTATAACAAATGTGGCAGAGCAGTATACAACAGACTAGCACAACGATGAAGAACGAAGTAACAGAAATCAAACTTGTAATACAAGTTGTAGTTCTAGTAGTTTTCAGATTGAATGCCATTTTATCTCAATACCGTCTCCTCCAAGAGTATAAATATAAAGAATTCATCGATGGAGTGACCGGTATGACCTCTACAGATTTCGTTTACTTTCCGGTGGTTTATCATAAGACACAGAACTGCTTTACCACACTTCTCGTAATCAATCGATAGCTTGTCGAACATAGATTTTGTGTTGGACGTTGATCGGAAAAAGCGCTATTCTGCGCCTGAACATGTAGGAAAAACCATTTTGCCACCAGTTAGTTCACTGTCTATAAGTTTGAGTGGTAGTCGACTATTATTTCGCATCTAATTGCTATAGTGATTCACAGTTAACGTACAGAATGTTCGGGTTTAAAAAGTGCTGAGGTAGAGACCCGCAGGTTGCAAAACACTTCCAAATGATGTCAGCGATGTCCTTGTATGATGCACCATAGTGATATCGAGTAAATCTCGTGGTGCATATCATTCGTAGCTAGAGAACGATAGAACGAAGTCTCTTCTACAGTGTTAACCTACCAAGTGCTCCAGTTATCAAAAGATTCTTGTTTACTGTCAAGAAAGCAACAAGTCCGCAAAGGCAGAAAGCGTAGGCGTCGTCCACTGCGGCAGAAAAGCAAGATTAGGCGTCGTGGCGCTGGCGTTAAGTAAAGAATTTTTGAAAGATCGTGGCGGATTTCGCTGGCGTTGTAATTTCAAGCCAAACAACATTACATCGCCTTTTGCACTTTTGTCATCGACACGTATTTTGCACTTTATCTGCAACATTTTTGCAACCAGAACAGTAAGAATTCCTAAGACCGACTTTCTGTTAACCTCGGCACTGATTGATAATTCGCTGGTTTTCTTCAATAAGCAGACAGAGGTTGTTATTACAGAATTTATTAGGATACAATAGCTGACGTGTCGGCGGTTTCGTCTATGGTTATGAAAGTGTTTGACTGAGTAGATCACATCTCAATTTGACGTTTCCAGGCACTGACGGAAGCGAAACCGCCGAAACGTCAGCTATTGTATCCTAATAAATTCTGTAATAACAACCTCTGTCTGCTTATTGAAGAAAAACACAGAACAGTAAGAATCTCTATAGGGAATGGCAAAAGTCGACACCAGTAGATCCAATTTATGAAGGATTGTGTTTTATATGAATGTGGGTGTGGTACGAGTTTTTCTTTCCATTCTTTTCATCCACAACCAAATCGCTTAACCCATCTCACCCCGTACGGACACTATAGTGTACAAAGCGATCTCGTCGTAAAGGACCACATGGACGCTATAGTGTCCACATTGAGTTCAGTGGATTTCCAGTACTTTTTTCACTGGACTATGTATATTATGTTAACCTTTTATTTTCTGCCTACTATAATTTCTCACCGCAGGGTATGATATGAATCACAACCACAACGATGCTCAGATCAGTCCCACATACGGGTGATTGCTCATGGCAGCGTTAGGTAGAAAATTAGCTGAGAGAAACGCAGAGCAAGGGTTTTGTGGTGCAATGTGTAGTGCGCGAGTCCTCAGGAGAGGGAAATCGTGGTTCGATCTGGCCCGGGGTCCAGATTTAGCGTTGTGGTTATGTATAGTTATTCGATAAATAATCGAAAGCGGACCAAAACAGTAGAAATGAGACTAGAAAAGTCATTCTCTACACTAAACGACTTAGAAAAAAGCTTTTTTCAAAAAAGTTCACTCACCGATAATTTGACTAACAATCAACTCCTATGACGAATAAGGCTTATTTTATTAAATGTGTAGGCACGAAAAATACCGATCCAGGCTCGACATAAGCGGGAAAATACTTCCTAATGCAGAGAGCAACGTATTTGCATAATGGAGCATAGTACTTACGCATAGTAAACAGCAGCATACATAAGATCCATACCCATAGAATGATAGAGCAAAGTCTCCTCTACAATCTTGTCACATTTAATACCCCTCAAGTCTTCTGTTTACCGAGAAAAGATTTCTTATTGTCAAAAAAACAGAAAACCCGCAGCCAACGAATAATTGCGCGTAGTCCGTTGGACCGGTCAAGAAATAAGCTACCTGAGGCGAAGTGAGTTAAATTCGCCAAAAGAAAAATACCGGGATAGACGACGTATTTACTTCTGAGCCAGTATGTAGAGGATGTTTTCCCGTCATCTGTCTAAGGATAGGCAGTAATAAATAACCAGCTTTTGAAAGCAATTCTAAACAATTTGTTTAATTGAACGGGCACGATAACATCGACCAAATGCATTGACCTTAATGCACATATAAACTGACGCAATATGTATCGATTTCAATGCTAACGGATTCCGACTGATATGGTGATACAGTCCTCAAAAACTTCTTATATCAGCAGCCCGCAAGTAATACGCCACACCATTGCTATGAAGTATTCACTTCCTGCTCTGATAAACTCTTTCTCAGCGCAGTTCGAAACTTCTTTCCTTACAGTGGTAAGTATGATATGTATAGAAGTTGAGCATAGAGTTTTCAAAAGCAAAATTCTATAACGTTTACGAGAGTAAACTTATATAATAATGCCACCAAATGCGTTTGCCGTATTCAAATTCACTAAGCTATGCAAATATGCACTTCGATGACGTGCTCTTCTATCAGTGAAGTGTCTAAAAACGAAAAAAAAAGTTGAACCAGCCCAGCAGCCCTGCATGACCTCGAGCGAGAGTTGAGTCCTGGCGCGAGAATTTCGGACAATTTAGCTATTCCCTTAAGGAATTCACTGGTTATCAAAATGAGGTAACGAGGCGAACATGTGGAGCGCTTTAAGTGTATTACCTACCTAAGTTTTAGGTTATACAGTATTACTGATGAAACGCATGTAACACATTGATTAGAGGTGTTCTGCAGTATATGAGTGGTCGTGAGTTCGATCCCGAGCTTCCAGTAAACAGAGCTCTCCTTCTTTACGCGGTTAACAAATTTGTGCCAGATTTGTCTAGGAGGAAAAAAACACTGACTTGCTAGATATATTAGCAGATCCCCGTCATTGTCATCTTAAAGGCCAAATATGCATTCAACCATCTCTGAAATGGTTTATGAAATCGAATGCTGACGGATTCATAGGACCATAGATCAACACCGAACGTGCTGCCCTTTTAACACTGGAGCGAGTAAATAAGCTTATCTTGAAGCCCAAACTTTCTCGAAGAGACTTTACCGATTAGGAAGGAACTGATAGCAGACAGAGCGAATCAATAGTTCCAAAACCAACCATCGTTTAGGCTCGGCATAAATAATTAACATTTTCTAAAATTGTTCAGCTAACAAAAGGTTGCTACAAAAGTTTCATTCCTATAATATTTCGGTTCGTCCCCCTCCTTCAGAATCGGATTGGTTCGAGTCGATTGTCCGCAGCCGTTCGATCTTACGATGTGACCTCAGTTCAATCTGGCTCTGAGGAAAACGAAAACGCCGAAACCATAGCCGAACAAAATTTTTATACTAACATCGTGATCAATACTTTGTTCGATTATTGTTAAACCAACTTCTATACTAACCTTGTAACCATTCAACAATCTAAGAAAATATTGAAAACGGACACTTGGCGGAGTAATCGAGATATAGACGGTTGTGGATGACTGTATTGAGGAGAGACGGAATGCAATAGTGAATACGCTGCGAGTGCGTTGAACCTGACTGATCCTAACCTGTTCGCAATGGAGATTAGAAACGAAACACTGATCCAGATGAGTGCGGACGAACCTGAATAACAAGCTAACAGCAGAAATCAGAACGATACTGCATGCACCGCCAATACTCTAGAAGACCTCGAAAACTACTGATAAGTGAATAACATGTCGACAATTTAGAGTAATCGTTCTTCATTCACATAGGTTCATTTCGTCTCACGTAAACAGAACGGTAGCTGTTATTTTTTCATGACAGGTTATTATGTGAACCAAAAGGATGCTGTAATATGAGCAAAACCTGGAACCGCAAATGCGACTCGAACCCGCGGTTAGCCTTTTGTTGCTTACTACCTAAACACAGGTTTGTGGCCACCAGGAATTGCGAGTGTTGCTCATATCTCAGCATTCTTTTGCTTCTATTTCACATAACAGGCTACCATGGAAAAAAAATAGCAGTAAATAAAAGTTAAAACATTGTAAGTTCGACTGCAGCTTCGGCTTAACTGGGTTCGGTTCAGTGCCGAATTGTGCTCCATAGATCAATCCCGTTGACAGGTGATTGCTGATGGCAGCATTAGGGTAAAAACTAGTCGAAAGGAAGGCAAAGCAAAGACCTCGGTTGAGGCAGTGGATAAAACGTGAGCTGCCAGGTGACCGTTGTTTCGAAGAGTTCAATTAGTTCAAATGATGATGACAGTATAGAAAACAAGATACTAAAATGTTTACAAATACAGTGTTGTCACTGATCTGTCTTATCAGTTTGATAGCAGAATATGTAGTAGTATAGATGTCATGCAATTCGGTTCAGCGTGATGATTAACCCGGAAAAAAGTCCAGACAGAAAAAGAACAAGATAAATCCAAACACGAGATTCATTCATGAAACTCATATACTGAAGCTAGTTGAATTGAGAGATTTGGAAAGCAGCTGCAAAATAACGATCTTTTACAAGTTTAATCAGAAAAGTACACATTCAGTTAATGTTGAATGCCGAGAATCCGAACTAGTTGGGGAAAAAAGTCGCACAGCAGCATTCCATTCCGATTCGATATCAGCCGCCTGAACTAAAGTTCATTCGGAATACTGTAGGCAGTAATCCGTACTACATATGATCGACAACGGATTTGTCGCATTGAAGTAAACCTGTATGTTATTTGCTGACAGTTGTCGACCGAAAACATTCGCAAGAATGACGAATATGCAAAAAAATGACCTTGATGAGTAAGCGTTGAGAGAAAAAAAATGAATTCATTAAGAGAGGGCTAGAATTTAAACGAACAACTTTCCAAGCTACACTCCCAAATCGTCAGCTATTACAAATCAGGACGATAGCGAACAGTTATAGACTTGAGCTCCGTTAATATTCTGCCGGATAGAATAATAAGATTAAGAAATATTAGAGTTTGTACTTTTCAGTGTTCTTAGCGTTCTAGCTGAACAACGAAATTCGTATGACGATTGAATTTACAGCGAACAATGATGGAAAAAAGACGATGGGAGACTTCACTTGCTAACGACTTCTTCGAGACGCTAGTGTAATCTCATGGGCACTCGGACCTAACTCGACCACAAAAAACCCTTATCAGTAAACTTGCATAGATTATTAAATGGTTAGTAATCATACAACATTCGGGCCCTAGGACTTCCTTAATTCGTTTAGTTGCCCTGCAACCGCCATCCATGGTGGTGGTCGTATTCGTCTGTGGGTGGGTTCGCCTGCGGCTTAAGCAACTGCCATTTTCTTTCCGCACTGACATGTTAAATGTCGGTGGAGCCTGCTTTTGTGTAGAAATTCGAGAGAGCAATTTAAACAGATACCCGTGTCATCACCACTGGCGGTTGTTGGCTCAAATGCATCCGAGGGAAATTTGCTACCCAGTGACTGGGTTTCTTCAGGACGGCAGCGACTCATACGACTGGCTGACTCACGATTCGTGCGTGTAACATCAGATCGCTCCAGTGCCAACCATCCAGAATACCATTACAGTGAACATTTCGGTGCCTTTTCCGAAAAACGTGGAGCGTCCGGGTAAGCCAGGTTTTCTTGTTCCTAATTCTTATACAAATATCACAAATCTATGCGAAATGCACTTCTGTTTAATCTTAGCATGAGTGTTAATTAACTTTAGTTATTGATCAACGTAAATAAGGTCGTAAAGGATCGTTATTATGGCTAATATTCTCTGGCGATCGTCCTTTCAAGAGCGATAGTGGTTTGAATTGAGTGTTCACAATAGTCATTTATTGCGATGTGTTAGCTGTTCACAATCGTACAGGATACCTAACGCAAATCATTACGACTTTAAAGAAAGCGATTGCACCGAAACGTTAGTCATAACAGTTTTTTTAACCTTACGTTAACCTAGCAGTGAAGCAAGACCCTGATAAAGTAACAGTCTTTATCAAAAAATCATTCCACGCTATGTCAAAAGAAATTAGGATATCTACACGATTTTCTCTAGGGCGCTTGTGGCGCAGTGGTTGGAGGCGCCACTGCGACACGCACGTGGAATCGATCCCCACGCCCATGGCCCACCAAGCCTTCCATTCCTCTGGGCTTGGCAAATTGGTACCAGACTTGTCTGGGAGGATATCAGCACTGGCTCGATACGTCGGTAGGCCATCGCGTGTCATCATTGTAAAGGCAAGATATGCATTCAATCACCTCCAACGATACTTAATGAAGTCGAATGCATGGCGCATCCCTCAGAGATTGATCAACTCCGAGAACTTCATCCTTTATCCTTTATACGATTTTCTCTATGGTTAACCTCTTTCGACGCTACAAATTTTTGCTTTAACGGAAAATGTGTGAATTTTGACTCCTATTCACAGCGACAAACAAGACTTATCACAAAGAAATACCAGGGTTTTCTGGCGTTGGTACAATACATCTGTGGAAATGACTTAGAAAACATTTCCTACTCAGCTGTTTTATAATGACCCGTGGTTGTATCCCACTGTAGAACTGGTATCTATTTACAATGACGATTAATGTTACCGGTAAGTTTGGACAAACAAAGAACTTTTTGGACATTTCTGTCCAGCATCTACCTAGGAGTACGTCTAAGCCAACAACTGCAGCCATCTTGATAGCTTTTTCGCTGATGACTGAATGTTTGTGGTGAGATCCCGGAAACAAGTTGACTGCACAGAAATTCTTGAGAAACAAAACGTGTATTTTATCAGCAAAGGAGCTAGTTAATAATTACCACTTCAAGAAAAAGCGCCCTTCTCATGTAACCGTTTGTTAGCGAGAATAAAAACTTGAATATCGGACTCGAACATGTTGACACATTGATTTATATAACGTCCTATACACGTGCTTATTACACATGTTCACGTGAGTGGGTGTGTGAGGGTTTCCGGATACAAGGATTTAACCCGCATAATGTTTAGGTTAAAAGACTGCAATGGAGTTATTGGGATGAACACAGGAGTTTCGCGCTTCACATCACTTGCAAGACTGAAACCTCATTCCTAATCCGAGAAATTACAATAATCCATTTTTGATTGCTCTTGGAACCCTTTGACAGAGTTTGGAGGGCTATTTAAAACTAACTTCTCACCAAAATTCGAAATAAAGTGCTTCATGTGAGGATTGTGACGGTATTCAGATGCCTAAAACGAATGGTAAGCCAGGTGAGGCAACGGGATGGATGCATACTTTGTTGTTGCTTCCTCAAAGCAATCGATAATTTAAGGATTACAAGTGAGGTGAATAATGATAATAATAGATAAAAATATTAATGAATGAACAATAGTGCAGGAGAAAAATGCATAGATCATATCATAGTAAACAAAAAGAAAGTTGTAAAGAAGTAGAAAGGAATTGAACTTACATGCTGAAATAAATCCAAGAATTACTTAAGATGAGCAAAAAATGTAGAAGCTTAGTATAAAAATCTATTCTGAGCTTAAATACAAAAAAGGAAAAACAATTCCGGGCATCCAGGTCAATTACGAACATAAATGGTTCCGTGCCAAAATATTGCTTTGGCCTTCCAGTAAAAAAAGAGGAATCATATTTTCGTCTCCACCATTTTGGACTCAACACAGAAATCTACGGGATAAATCCAATAAAAGGAGTCGGATAGCACAGTGGTAGTGATGTCCGTCATCACGAGCACGTCTCACCCTCCGGGGTCGGGAAATTAGTACCGTACTTGCCTAGGACAAAAAAACCACTCTCTGCAATCATTTGAGAACGCTCTACCTCGGCTATCTCAGGACTCCAAAGAGAAATACTCAACCAGCATTCTACGACATTTAAGATGCAATGGAAATCCCCAAGCAGCAATATGTGGGAAAATCTTCGTAGACAATGGATGCGAGGAAACGAATCGAATATGAGAAATGCTGGGATCCGCACGGTGCACGTGAATACGGATCAAATAAAATGAATAAAAAAATAAAAATGTCCAACAAAATGAAGGGAATTGGTTAAGCTTAAGAAGAAAAGGACAAATATGGAAATGCACGACAAAGTTGCATCATCTGTATCATTTATAATCCTGCTAATCATAGAAACAATAACTCGAACTGGAATCAGCAGAATCCTTCATCCATCTCCGTGTAGAACACCAAAACTGCTCACCTGGTTTCCTTCGCTTAGAAGAACATGGAGAGCATAGAACTCTTGGTATGAGACTTTTTCAAAAACTGTTTTTGGTGAGAACGTAGCTATCGATAGCTCATCCAGGCCTGTTTTGCTATACCTTCGCTCTTAGTTGAACTTCCAGATGAAAGTATAGAATTTCTTCTCAGTATCTTTGATAGTGCCTAAGTGTTGAACCACCTCATAAAGTCATATGGAATATTTTTGTAGATTTATATGTTTCTCTTGATTGTAAAGCCTATACAAAGTCTAGCCAGAAGGCGCAGCTCAGATCCTTGAAACATATCTCAGCTCCAGAGTCCAGGAGAACACACGTGGACAGCAAAGCACATAGGTCAATCATATAATTAGAAGAACGGATAACAGATGGCCGAAAAGAAGTGAATTCTACTCCAAGAGAATGCAAGCGTCCTCCACTATTTGCAGATAGGAACACAATTTCGAAAACGACGATTTCAGGGATAGGCGTCGCGGACGTTACCTTATCCCTAAGCAGATCGCCTCTACGGACGACACGAGAGAAACGAATGAAAGTGTTGCGACTCGCATTACCAGTGAAGAAGGACCATCCAACTATCCAAGCAAATATATAAGGTTGGTAGGATATCTCACTTTATCGATTATTCACGCAGACGTTAAGTAAAAGCGCTTCACTGTCCTTTTAAATCGGTCACCTTATCGAGTCGTTTGTAATAGTCGTAGTCAAATGTTCAAACATCTGGTTAAGTAGGATGGTAAAATAAAGTATCGTTACCAACAAATATAAGCAAAAGATCCCTTTGCGGACAAATCCATATGAATGCCGTTTTGATATTAACTGTGCATTAGCGCTCGTATGTGTAGATATCGCGCCCGCGTTGCCTCGCGCGGATTTTACCGCCGATTCTGTTCTCATTGTGTGGACAACACGAGACTAGTGGTCTTTGTAAACACAATGACACAAAGACGGTGGTGGTTTGCTCGATTCCTAGCATGATAGCTGCCCTCCACGTTCCAAAGAGATAGGTGTGTGTGGCCACCTCTCGCAATCGTAGCGTAGTTATCGCTCGAGATAGATTTCTAGCTACATTTTCCGGGAACTATCCGATTTGCGGCATTGACGTGAACCCATGAAAAAGATGGGCCAGTGATGCAATGGTGAAAGTAAATAGTAAGTCATAAGTAAACTTCCGAAAAATCTATGTGGAAAACGTGAACTTTTTACTATTAATTAAATTACCCGACATCATATGTAACACACTGCACGCATCCTAGCAATTCCTGCGTTATACACGTTTACTTGCATCCAGCATCCACGTAGGTCTCCGAAGTTTTTGTATATGGGTTCGGTTACTTATTTAGGACTTCTTGATCTTCTTCACGAATTTTGTTGAATGCTGGTAGAGCCGATGCTTCTTCGAATCTTGAGATAGTTGTGCTGGGGCGCTTCCGCATACATTGGAAAGAGCTAGTTACTCTTAGACTACTCGGGTAGCAATTTACCGACTCCGGAGGGATGGGAGGTTTGGCGTACTCGCAGCGAGGTCGAACCAGCTCCTGTATAGGATGGGCTGTCCGTGTAATGAATAGGATCACTATTACTACGGTACCCGCTCCTTTATAGAATGTATAATATTCTATAAAGGGACAATTACGTCGGCCGAGTAGTAGCTGGTTTTGTTTACGGTCATCAGCACCAAACATTTAGAACACCATGAAGGTAAGCGATTCCGTTGGTAGGTATGAAAAACGTGTAGCTTTCGGGTAATCTGGGTTTTCCTGCTTTTAAATTTCACCTAAAGATAAGAATCGAGACAGTCAGATAGATTTCAAAAGAACGCCGTATGAATAACTTACATGAGATTTTCACAACACGTCCAGTTAGGCGTTGTCGTTGCTGTTGTTGTCAGTGCAGGCTCATTTAAAACCTTTCACTGGAGATTCCGGTCACGAACCACAAAAGACCGAACGTTAGGCGAATAATAATGAGTGAAAATGTCAAGGCCAAGCAATCCATTCGTCAAGTGCTCTTCAGGAATATTCAGTCCACATAGGAAACCGACAGCGAAAATCGCGATAAGTCAAGCTCGTCTATTTAGTCACATATTCTTAATTACAAATCTGACTGCAGTCATCTCCAATAAGTAGGACGATTAAGGCAAATCTCCAACAACGTAATTGAACGCCTTTTTTGATTATGTCGAAATTAGTTGAAAGCTGGTTTAGAAACGTCGATGAAGTTCGGCAAACGATTCCAGATGCTATTATAAGAAAAATTTTATAATAGCTCCCAGGATCGACTTTCTATTAACATCCGCATCGGGTTGTAAATTCGTTGTTTTCTCTCAGCAAGCGCGAAATTGTTAAACGGCATACGTTTACAATAACAAACATACAACACAACCGTAGCTGACGTTTCGGCAGAATCGTCTTCTTCAGAGTCTGGAAGGGTACACTAAGGCGCAACTTACTAGGTCAAACGCTTCAATAGCACAAACAGAAAGATGAAAATCTCCACGATAATTACAAGATCTACGGCTTCTCGAAAAAACCCACCGCTTTTTTTCACCTGTCTTCCACCAAGGAAGAACAGGCGCTCAGAGTCGCATATGGTTGAGGACTCCGAAAAATTTTACAATTTATTTTCATTTTACAATTTATATAAAATTTGACGAAAAACTTTATAGGTGGGATCGGAAAGTTTCGGCATTTCAAGTAACAAGGTCGAAACCCCATTCTGATGATTAGATAGAAGTTGGAACTATCGAAGAACAGGAAAATTCTAGAATATTCAGTAGAACGCCTTTGTTATCTCCTTCTTGAGAAGTGCCCCAGATAAGCTGACAGGAGGTTATCAAAAAGCATTTCGCATTTTTCTTCTGGCTAACATTTCTGCAACTCTGAGCCATTTTGCGTTGTTTGCGTTTTCGTATTTCGTTATATTCAGTGCTCCTTCTTCAGCATATCGGTATAGACTAGTTCATGAAATAGTAATGAACTGTTAGCGAACTTAACCTTTTTATTTACTGCCCATTCTTTTTAACGGCAGGGTATTTTGCTTGCGAAATATAACTGTTATAATGCTGAGATATTTGCAAAACTATAATGTTAGCGAACTGTTTAGAACCTAGTAGATGGAGCTGCCCCCTACCCAGAACGATCCAAAAGCAAATAGACGGAGTGACGACCGACTGCCTACGGGATGATAATTCACTCGAACGATCACTGTATGGGTCAATGAATGATTGTTTTCGTTAGAGGATGAGGATTTATGATCGTATGAAAATGAGGACTGTTCAGATCAGAGTTTAGAAAATGAAGACAGAAAAACGGACACTCGACAGACGATGATGAAGAAATGACCCTATTATGAATCACTTAATAGTTTGTAGAATTGAATGTTCTCATATGATCACTAACTGAAACAGCAGCAAGAATGAAAAAAACATCGACAGAGCCGGATGGTGCAAACTAGTAACAAATCGTTAAAAGTAACAATAAAACTGATAGGTAAGCAAAATATATCAAGTTTGAGTTCATACGATCTGCTATCGATACGGTAAGATGTGTATTATACTTGATACTTGATACTTCAACGGCCCGTTCTCACTGGCTGTGCGGGCTCCAGCATTATCTCCATTGTTCGGAGATTTGCTGGTTAAGCCATTATGGTTCCCTGGAGTCTCAAGGTCAGCCTGGGCGAAGTCTGCCCCATATCTTCACCACCACGGGCAGTCGCGGCCCATGTGGATCAGAGGGAGATTTACCACCATGCGATTTTGATACCAGGACGGTGGTGGATCCTGGTATTGGTTTGCTCTTAGCTAGATTTCCTGATGGAAACGCCAGACTCCTTCTCAGCTTGGGAGAGCCTGCCAGGGGATGAATCTCCCGCTGTACATCGCAGTCCGACACCCAGGAACACCTCCCAGCCACGATGAGGCGGTAAACCGTTGGGAAGTATGTGTTTTTTTAAAAAGAAAAAGGCTATAAAATCTAAGTATAGAACTTTCACTGGATCAGTAGAAAAGAATATCAGGAATTCACTTCTAACTAGCCGAGTTAAATAGAAACTATTTGACACCAGATCTTAAAGAGACTGTAGGACAAGCGATTTATCACCATAGGGGTGAATAAAAGAGGATAGAAGAATTCATGTCCAATAAGAGCTAAATATTGTACAAGAGATAAAGTAAAAAAGAATAAAGAACTGCAGTAAGACTCAACAGCATGAAAAGGAAGAGTGGGAAGACTAACCAACCTTCAATGTCTTTGTCACAAGTTCGTTCCCCACCGGTAATGAGGTCGACCAGCCATAGAACTCGGAATTTCAACCACGACCACACACATCGAAAAAAATTCCGTACGTCATCCATTGTTTGATGAACGTGTTTCGTTAGACGATGGACGTCAAGGATATTAGATGGAGATGAATTGCACAAAAATCGTAGAATGTGGACGTGCTACTACCACAGTAGGGCGACACGATCACAAAACGAAAATCATGCTGGAGTAGGGCGGAGCGTCGTTGTACGCGAACAAAACTGTCGCGCGCGACACGCCACTGCCATCGAAGAGTGGCTGGAGATGGACGAACAGAATGGACAGTATGATGTTCCGGCGATCTAATCGGAAGACGATGTTCATGTGCTTTTTTGTTGTTGTAAAACCACCTCCCTCTTGAGATCTTGATCTAAATTCATTATGTCACATCGCTTCGCACCACGTATGCACTTTGCTGTTTGATTGAAGCGATTCTGTTCGCACGTAGGCCAGCCAGCCGGCCGAGACTCACTTCCGTCCCACCGCCTCCTAGCAACGAAGGCCATATCTAGACGTCGATGTATGCCTTTTCGGCACTTTATTAAGCATGGATGTTGTTGAGCGTTGCCATTTGAGGGCACTCTTGTTGACGTTTCCGAGGTTAACCAGGTTCCGATCTCTCTGCATCTCAGTCTATTTCAGAATCTTTCGTATCAGCTGAATTGGGAACTACGAAAATCTGAGAATTTCCTTGCCGAACTACATCCATGTATTTATTTCAGATCCTCAAAAAAAAGAGAACTACAGAGTGCGTCATGAGAGTTCTTTAAGTCGTCGTAATGTTGAGGATGTTTATAACTCTTCTCGATCAATGTATAATGTGTGGCTGATGTGAACTTAGTGAAATGATCAAAATAAAACACTAAATGGTTAGTTGAAGCGATTTTTTTTTGGGGTGGGGGTGGTGTTGAGAAGGACATGGTAGTAATAGGAAGCAGTTCCGGAACTATAGGTTAGCTCATTCTTAATATTCTCTACGAAAGAACATTAATGTTGGAAGTGGTCATGCAGACATATCCTCCTAAATGGATACTGTTTCCGTTCACAGCAAGACTGCTCTTGTATTGATTTCAGAATTATTCACAATACGATTCGATCCGAACAGAATGTAGGAGCTCCTCAATGATCTGATTAGCATGTATTACATACCGCAACCAGTTTGTGGTGCATCTACGAAATGCCTACCAAAACTGTGGTGAGAAGCACGTTTTTCAGTTGAAAACTAATGAGACGTCAAACTGCTTTGTGTCTGCTTCGAAACCATGCCGAAATGAGGTAAAAGTCGTTTAAGGAAACCAGTTCCGAGTAACGCCAATCCACTTTTCAAACGTTTATTATCGTCATATGGTACAGGCGGATGTACATCTGTTGAGGCTTACGCCGTTATCCAGTCAGCACTGGGATAAGTTCTGATCGAATTCATCTCTGCGCACTCCGTTCAACGACGAGCAGGTGCATTTTGCCGAGGTCGAGGTCATCGGAACGGCATAGTGAAGAATGGTTGGATGAATGAGAATGTCATTTAACGATTTCCGATGAGAATGCCACACTCTCACAATCACACTCACCTCTGACTGTAACCTTAATTGTTATTTAGTAATACTTGTAAGTCACGATAATGTTACAAGGTATTTAGTTGCTGAAGGCTTTCAAGAAATAGCCGTGTTATCACGAATAAGCTTGAGGATCTCAGTACATTTAGCATAAAAGAATAAAGAGCTTGGCGAGTCAACGATGCGCTATGCCCTCCACTCCATTGAGCATCGTAGAAGTAAATGAATGCAAATTTAGCTTGGACATATGGGGTGTTATCAACCTGCCGGTGTTTTTACCCTCCGAGTACAGTTTGGTATAATTTTGCCAGACGCGCAGGAATGAAGGATAGGATTTTCTCAGGGTGCAAAATTGAACAAACGAACACGCCTGTATTACAGGGTATCTCTAACCTTTACAATAAACACGCTACTTGTGCTGTTTGATGTCGTAAAATCGTCGTATCTATCCAAAACTCTTTACCTGGCACGTGATTTGACCATTAGAACGCAGCTGGGTTTCTTCGTGAGAGTGCGGATGTTGAGAAGACGTTATTGTATAAGTATCCTTGTCGAGACGGTGGTACTTTTGCTTTAGTGCTTGCGTCTACAATGCAAACAATCCATGATGATGACTCAGAGTACGGAACAGATGGATACGAGTTTGAAAGTCACCACACATCATCAGAAAACTGATGTAGCGTACGTCTTAGTGTAGTGTTCGAGAGCAGCTACTTTTTAGTGTTAATATTAACAAAGTGATATTCTGTACGAATCCTTGAAAGGTGGAGCATTGAGTTTTGGAATTTTTGGATATTCAGACGACCATGCATCGATAATGTGCGCATTTAATCATTCCGTCCACACTACTCGAACATACATATGTATCTGTATTTTCTAGTATCCCTGCTTGGTAATTTGTAGTGCAGTGGTTAGAGGTGTTCTGCAACACACACGATCCTGTGTCCTAGCTAATATACCTTTCCATCGCATGCGGCTCGGAAAATTGGTATGGGACATGTTAAGAGGATAAAGACAGTGATTTAATCAATATTTCGTTTAATGTTTAAGCTATCACGAGGTGGTTATGATAGTTTTGTTGAGCTGATGTCTCGGCGCTTTCGACCTTCTTCGAAGCCGCAGTGATTCGGGTCTATTATCACCAAAACGGCCGGTTGTTTTTGCGATTTGGGTCTTCGCCTCGCATTGAGTCGAATCCAGGATAGTGGAGCACCGCTCGGATGAAGTAATCACACTTAACAGTGTTCTTTCATACAGGATGGTTGCTGAACTATTGCCATCCGATAAGACCTGCTTCTTTTTTTCCTGCAGCAAAGTATCCCATAGCAGGAACACTGATTTGTTCCATCCGTACCCTCTCAAAAAACCATTATATATGTTAAGTATACATTCAATCATCTCTACAATGCTTGGCGGAAAGGAATATAGGCGCATACGTAAAAAAACTGATAAGCACTGAACCCCCTACTTTTATCTTCATTATCGTTAAATGGATGAGCAAACTTTTCTACACATGTCCTTCCTTCACTTTATGTCCTTTAGATTGTCTTTTAATTAAGTGTCTTTTTGTTTTCGATTTAGAAAGCAAGGACGCTAAGATGTTTTTGCCTGTCACCAATCCGTCACTCGATGGTGGTGCCAGACGTAGTCGATGATGAAACGGCCGTCTAGAAATAGATGACACTATAGCGTCACTCATACGGTCAACAAGTTGTTTGAGGTTACAGTATTTTCCATTAAAATTGCTTTAAGATTAATCCAAAAAGATGAAGAACAAAGTAAAGTCGAAGAGATCGTAATCGAAATCATATGTACTACAAGCGTCTGAAATATTATGGTACATACGTATTGCAAAACACGCATGCCGGTCCTACCTTATTTTCGGGCCAACAAAGTCCCCTAACTCTCCGAAGTCGGTAAATTGGTATTCGACTTGCCCGGAAAAAATCTCCCTCCGGTCTACAAAGGCTGGTGCTTGCTTGTGATTAAAACATGGGAGAGCTCAAGTAGAACTATTTCAGGATTTCATAGAAATTCAACTCGACCAGAAGTCGACGACATTCATGAAGAATACAAAGTTCTCAAGTGACAACCGAGTCCGAAAGCAAATTCGACTGCTTTTGCCGATACAAATGTGAATCGACGAATAGAACGAAACAAGAATCAGAAGATTAGTTCTTTTGAAGATATAAAAAACTATGGCGCACTACCCAGATTTTTTTCTTTCTCTGGTAATCAGAATGGAGTCGCGCTACTTATCAAACACATTCCCACGCCTGAATTATGACTATCAAAAGAAAGAATAATACTTAGCTTTATTGAGAATTTTGCTCTTCACCAAGAAATTATATTTCTGAACTACGTATGCTCACCTTCAGTAGGTCCTAGCTTCAGAAATTCACAGCTTCCTATTTGGTGGTGCATTCAGTTGATTTTTTTTTTGACTACCTGAAGGGTTTGATGTCGTGTCTAACCAAAAAGAAAAGGATATAAAAATAGATGAATCACATTGCACTATTAAAGTATATCGAAGTCTTTTGAAGAACTCGGTAAAAATGTTGACTAGGGTCGCCTTTATGAATGAGAACTGGCATAACGAGAACAGAGGAAGACAAATAGTACTACGATAACTGTAGAGACGGAGCTTCTATCGAAGTTGAGTGCCGCTTTACTTCTTCAAATTCCAATTTTAACGAATAAAACGAAAGGAACATATCCACTAGATTCCAATAATGACAACAATAATGATAAAGCCTAAAGTAATAAGTGAAAATCTGCCAACGAAAACCGTCCTGGCATCTCATCGAGATTCCGGTGGGTTATTAAAGTAACCAATAGTCGCGTTCTACTTATAGAATGGGGGAGCTGATAGCACAGTGGTAGTGATGCCGATCATCACGAGCCCGGAGCTGGTTCGATCCTACTCCGGGCTCACCAAGCCTCTCATCCTTCCGAAATCGGGAAATTGGTGCCAGACTTGTCTGGGACAGAATCACCGTCTGCAATCCAATTAGGAAAGCTCTAGCTCGGCTATCACAGGACTCCAGCGAGAATCGACTCGACCAGCATTCAACGACATTTATGACGACATTAAAGTCGTCAAGCACCAGCCGAAGCCATACGCAAAAAATTGGAAGACCTCCAGGGATGATAGGTGCGAGGGAAAACAATCGAACGTGAGTACTGGGATCCGTACAAGAAATGTGAAACAAAGGTCTTATAGAACAAAAAAACAATTTATATGCTGAAACAATTATGTATGTGCCAATCAATCAATCGAATGAATGAAACAAGTTGCAGTTTTCGAAACGCCACTGATAGAGGAAAGAAGTGAGAAAGATGAGTGGAAACGAAAAAAAGTATTGAACAATGGGTCTCATGAAATCGGAATTGATGGCTGAATGAATGGAATTCGGAAAAACTACAGATTTGTTCGATGAGATTCTTAATGGATGACTTTTCCACAGAGGAGAGAGAGAGAGAGAGAGGAAGGGAGAGAGAGAAAGAGAGAGGAACAGGGAATTGCTGTGAGGACTTGATAGAAAATGTCTTAGTCATTTTGCCGGTAACGTTGTTGGTGACAAAGACTCAACACTTTCTTAACCCTTTTATTTACTGCCTTTTTTCTTCTTAATGGCAGGGTATGTTGCGAAATATAACTCGTATGAAATGCTGAGATATTTGCAAAACTCGGGACCGCAGGTGTATGCGGTGGGGAACGAACGCACGCTGTTGTCCTTTCCGGGGAGTAGCGCACTTCACCACCACACAGTAGAACTAGCTGAGAGACAGGCAAAACGAAGGACCCGGATGGTGTGGTGGTGAAGTGCGCTACTCCCCGGAAAGGACAATAGCGTGCATTCGTTCGCCACCGCATACACCTGCGGTCCGGAGTTTTGCAAATATCTCAGCATTTCATACTCAACACTTTGTTTGCCTTTATCATGATTAAGCCCATATTCGGAAGTGCTTTTCAAAGATCAAAAGGTCAGAAATCGACTTATTTCAGTCTATTTTTAGTACAAGTGCAGCATTAAAACTATTCTCTATGAAGCAATATTCAACGGGCAGATGTGGGGAGTATGAAAGGAAGCATGAAAAAAAGTAGGTGGAAATCGGGTGTAGATATGAGTCTATGTCCATCTATATATGAATGGATACCGTACTCTTTATAGCATCAGCTAACTCGATCTTGCACTAATAGTGTTCATCCGTTCCTTTTGCGCAACAAAGCTGCTCAGCAGACCCACTTGCTCGAAGGTCACAAAAGTTCAACATTTTTGGATTGAGCCTCCCTTTTGGTATCTCTAGGTAGAAGGTAGCCACAAATTTGCCAGGTTCCGCTATGGATAACTTTATCTTTCGTCAGGCCTGCAGACGTAGACATCGAACTCGTTCGCAGTACTGAGACTCTAGTACGGTGAACAACGAGATGAAATAATAAAAACAACGTAGTGTAAATAAAAGAATAAAGCTCTAGGCGTTGATCAATCCCTGACGGATGCGCCATCTATTAGACTTAAGTATCGTTAGAGGTGATTGAATGCATATTTGGCCTTTACAATGACTCGCGGTTGCCTCCCGATGTATCGAGCCGGTGCTGCTATATTCCCAGACAGGTCTGGTACCAATCTACCGAGCCCGGAAGGATGGAAGGCTCGGTGGGCCATGGGCGCTGGGGTCGGCTCTACGCGTGTGTTGCAGGGAACCTCCAACCACTGCGCCACATGTCCTTCACGTAGTGTACTAGTAAGTATTTTTACCCAATCGTGTTTCCACCTATAATTAAACTTAACAGTGCTTCAATTTTGACTTCCGTAAAAGTAGTGCGCAAAGACTGTAAATTCGAAACAAACACTCGAAGGGAAAAATAAATATTTCATTGCAATGATCATATGAATGCGTCGTTTTCTTGTTTAGCATTTAAACAGCACCGTATGTTCGCATCAATTTCTGATGTGGGATGGTGCATCAGCTGTACTAACCTTCCTCAGTGGAAGTCATGAAGAAAGCGGTGAATGTTTCGAGAAGCTGTTGATCATGTAATTGCCATAGAGTTTTTCGTCTTTCTGTAAGCATTATTGAAGCGTTTGGTCTAATAAATTGTATATTAATTATATTATAATTATATTATAATCGTATATTAAATTGGCCTAGTAGATTGTATATCAGTATACCCTTCCAGGCTCTGAAGAAGGCGATACTGCCGAAACGTCAGCTAGCGTTGTATTGTATTGTGTTTTTCTATGGAAGTAAATGTATGCTGTTTAACAACCTCGCGATTGCTGAACAAGAAAACGACACATTCATATTCCAATGCCGAGGTTAATAGAAAGTCGATCCTGGGAACAAAGATCATAATTTATTTGTTTAAGGAACAAAAGACCAAAACATGTGCTGAAATTCGGCTTAAATACTTCATATTTGAACTAGAAAAACTTAGGGAATTGTCGATAAGAGTAGCTCTTTTCAGAGCATTGTTTGACAATGAATGACCAATTATGGCGAGCAATCGATTGCTATGTTTTTCGTTGATCAAGAAACGGTGATGACTCGTTCAGCCCATGAATCATGACATTTTAACACGACATCTGCTTCTTTACTTACTTGATATTTGAATGGCTCGTCCTCAATGGTTGTGCAGACACCAGCATAATCTCCATTTTTTGGAGATTTCCTGGTTAAGCCAATGTGGTTCCCTGGAATCCTGAGGTCAACCTGGCCAAAGTCTGAAGTCTGCCCCAGCTCTTCACCACCACGGGCAGTCGCAGCGTTTATGCATCAGAGAGAGATTTGCCACATGTGACTTTGATACCAGGATGGTAGTGGATCCTGGTACTGGTTTACTCTTAGCTAGGCTTCCTGATGGAAACACCGGACTCCTCAGCTTAGGAGATCCTGCCAGGGATGAATCCCCGCTGTACATCGTAGTCCGACACCCAGGAACACCCAGCGACGATGAGGCGGTAAACCGTTGGGATGCATTTGCTTCTTTAAACATAGTTTTTACGATGATTGTTCTTCCGCCTGCCATCAAATTGGCAGTTTTACGTTTTCCTTTCGTTACTACCAGCAGATGACATTTAACAGGTGGCTGATAAATCACATCAGGTGTTTTCGTGATGTTGGAGATTGTCACCGAGAAACCACTTGGAAAATATAGTAAGTAATATAGTCAATGGGCTCTAACAGTATGCTGTCCGGAATTCAAACACAACCGGTAACCATAAATTCAATTGATAAGAAAAATCGTAGGAATATATCTAATGATTAATACTGAGAGTAAAGCAGCGGCATGGAGAAGTGTACAAATCACCTCATCGAATGTTCTGAGTTATTTTGCAAACATTACTGCATATTTTGTGCTCACGAGATCTCCAGTTACTCAGGAGTAACGAAGACCTAGGGAAAACAAACAGCGTAGATATATTGATGAAGTGGAGGATTATCGAGGCTTTCAGGAAATGGTTAACTAATGCTTCGTTAGGAAATTTATATTTTATTCAAGACTTTTAACAAAGAAAACAGAGCGCTTGAATGTTTATTCTGCTAGCTTTTACCGGACTTAGTTCTGTGAGCCACGAGCCAGAATAGTGAAAGCCCGGATAGGTGAAGAGAAATCTCTCAATAATTTTTTCAATGTAAGTTTGCCATACTGGACTGAACGACCTTAAGCTTTCAGTCACCGAGTGACTCAAACGGTGACAAGTGAAGTTATTCGTCAGGTGTTGTTGCATGCCACAAGTTCTCAGTGAGTTCCGGTGTGAGTCATTTGCTTTTAGTTTTGGTAACAATCATATCGCATGTAGAAGAGGACATCTACGTGGCTTATTTGCGTCTCACGACAGGCTCCAGTACATTCACTTTCCGTTTTGCTGATTCCAGGCTTTTGGCGCATTATCCCAATGATCATCTAGTGCGAGATTCTCTAAAGGGTTGGTTGGATTGATATACCAAAGGAATTCAATATTGGTCTATTAATTAGGGATGCGCCATGTTTTCCGGTTTTTTCAGTAAGTTGCAGGACATACTGATGTATGAAGTCATTGCTCTTATCCTCCCAGACAAGTCGAGTACCAATCGACAACTCCATAACGGTGACGTAAAGATTGGGTTGCCCTGAGCACGGGGTCTAACTAGACACTACTTGTCTATTGCAGGGCAGCTCTAACTGCTGCCTTCCAGGTGATTATAGATATCTATATTGCGATGGTGAAAACCGGAATTCAAACAAAGAGTTTTTAAATATGTGACTTACAATCAAGTAATCGATTTTTTACAGCAGATAGTGTATATTGAGAGAAATAAAACGAAATCTAAGGAATTTGAAGTGGAAAAGTTCTCATTCCTCCCTAATGGTATGAAATGAGACCAGTGTAAAGCCGCATCATTAGCAACTGCTAATGGGGCTGTTGTTGGACGAAGAATTAGTCGGACAGATCGTGTCGAATAAATAAACAAAGAGGCAGCTGGTAAACATTTGCCTCATCAAATAAGGTTAGCAGAGCAACAACAACGGAAAGTACAGTACTCGCACGCGAATCAAGAACACAGGCGCGAAAAACTCTCGAGGCACTCTGGATTAATTCCAGAAATCCGAAAATGAACCGCAGGGAAGAATGCCTCATTATCACGCGTGATATAGGGCAGTATATAAAACTGCTTTTCTGATGTGAGGGGCACATTATACCTCCACGTGATTTCTGTGCGGTTGGTCTCTGCGTGACATACTTAGTGGAAACCTCATAGAAAGCGGTGAGTGTGCAGAGCTGTGTTAAGTGATTGAAATCTTGTTTTAGAGTTTCTTTGTTTGGTTATGGAGGCGTCTGGCCGGGTGAGTTGCTATCAACTTGACCTTTCCAGGCTCTGAAGAAGGCGAAATTCGCCGAAACGTCAGCTTAATCGTGAACAAAGAATAGTAACGCCTCGCGTTTGCTCAACAAAAATACGAAGAAAATCACTTGATCAATGCCGAGGTTAATAGAAAGTCGGTCGTGGAAAGTACAGTGTTCGGAAACGGATAGAGCCAAGAAAGCTCACTAAAATGCGGTCTTAAAGAGAGGCTACCTTGTTGTGAAGTTAAAAAGAAGCATTACGATTGAGATCGAACAATATGGATTCAGACGTTGGCAGGAATCAAACAAGTACTCGTGTGCTCGACTTTTCCCCTTGATTTTCTTATTCATATCGCACATTGTTGAGTTAGAATAATTTCTACAGCATATTATTTCTGTCAATGAATGTATATAGATGAATGGATGAGTAATGTTGGAATGAGAACGAGTATACTATGAAGCCTATCTTGTTTACTATTACCAAAAATCCCCTAGCGAACAAAATCCCTCTACTGGATTCAATTCGATGTGACTACGAACATCAAAATCGCCACAGTGGGCAGCTTCGGACCATAGACTCGGATCAACGTGCCTCTGAGGAGAACGAAGGCGCCGAAACGTTAATCGAATGAAAGTTTTTGAAGTTTCTATACCAACCTCGTGTCAGCCCAATTATACAGAAAGTTAAAAAATGGCCATTTTTAGGAGCATACTAAGCCTTCATACCAAAGCATATGAAAAAATATTATGTGAACGTAGCTCAATGCTTGAAATGCCTTGAAATACAAACAGAATCACTGGTTCGACTCCAAGGCCTCAACAAACTACGTTCTCCGTCCAGATTAGATAATTGCTACCAGATCTGCCTGGGTGGATAAAGACACTCATTTGATAGATCGACTGGTCAACAAAAGTTGTTGTATAGGACAAACATGCATGTAATTACTTCTACAATGCTACGAATGTCATCGAATGCATAGAGAATTACTACGGAATCGAACAATGCTGTACGTTTTATATCTTGTCCTTTAAATCAAACAATCAATAGATTGTACTACACATATTTTAGCATAAAACTTACTGCCATAACTTGGAGAAATAAGACGAAACAAAATAATCAACAGCTAGTATCGAGGAAAGAAGCTGAATCAAAGAGTGCGACTTGCGACAGGATGCGTGACGTCATTGAAAACAACCAAAGAGCTTTGTGTGACATAAATGTGTCCAATATTAAAAACTTAACAATGTGACACTTTCTTCACGTCTTTTGATTTTTAGTGAATCGATCTCTAGTTTCGAAACACTTGAATAGTTCCTCGGAAAAAATATTGCTAGCTCGATTCAAACTTCTTTAACCAACAGATGAAATCACAAAAGAAACATTCTTACTCATCAGATCGAGTCATAAAGAATGTCCCTTAGTTGAATATTGATTCAGTGTCGATTATTAAAGGGCTGGGTAGTGCTCATTACGTTAGGACGAGGATGAATGTGTATCTATTACAAATTTTAACCAAGGAAACACAGTAAAGTGCAAAAGTACGCAATCTTAAGCTTTTGTAAAGAGCTTACAGCTAACTGTAACTCATCATCTGTGAAAAGAAAAGCGGAAAAAAATGGAACAAGCGCTTAGAAATGGAACACCCTAGTGGTCATATTACAGTTTCCGTTGCACTTATAGATTTTTCCTTCTCAGTAGCATAAAGTAAGGAAAAGCTGCAGACGATTTACGCTGTAATGTCTCCGCCTCGAAAGTTGCAAATGAAAGCCCGGAAAAGTGCAGAACCAAGATTTACACTGCCAAGTTTTTACGAAAGCTTGTCGTTAGAGATAAGATGATTAAGACTAGTGACACTTTCTTCTGAACAACGAAAAAAGAAGAAGATTGGAGGACGACTTCGTTGCACAAGTAGACGAAGAGTGCTTTGTTTTGGTTTGCACTTACTGGGTATGAAGCAACATAACAACTGGTCATGAATAGTGCTACTGCTCCTACTTTGTAGGTGCTTTTACTTTCATCAATAACTGGGTTCTTTCATTCGACCACTAGTTGTCATTTCAGTCAATTTTCGTTTCTTGTTATGTGTAACCGATTTATTCCTTCTGTTTTTTTTTCGCGTGAAGCCGCCAGGTCGACATGATTCGTGAATATGGGAAAGGGTGGGGGATTTGGTAGTCATCCAAGTCTTCTAGCAGCTTCCGATGTATTTATTTGATACCAATAGTCGTTTTCATAGATAATGAGACATTTTTTAGATGAAAGTCGTCAAATGAATCTCACAGTGGGCGAATCTCACAACTATAACAACCTATAAAGATTTAGTTCTCTAGTGAGATAGAAAGAAAATATCCGAATGTATTGGAATCTTAAGTAGACGTTTCGCATAAAAGTGGTAGTAGTTTTCTTACTGTTCAAATGGAGGTAGCGGTTCATTTTGTTGAGTAGCTATCAAATTAGGCGGACGAGAAGGGTGAATCCACTCCTACGTAAATACAAGTGAAAGTTTTACAGCTGTTCTAATAAAAAAAAAACAGATTGCCGAAACGATGACAGACGAGGTCAGAGACTGATTGATGGTTACTTCATATGGAAGGCATTAAGTTCAGCGCTAAATTACGACGAAAATCGGTTCATGTCATAAACAATCCCATCATTCTCTTATAATTGACCTAGATACTAAAGATTTCGTCCACGATCTTTCAGGGTATCTGTAACCCATTAAAAAAAGGTATAAACGTTCATATTAGCTCTATATAGTGATTTGCTGTGGTCTACCAATGTATCAAGTCAGCATTCTTATAATTGCAGACACGTCTGGTAGCAATACGTCCACTCCTCTGGGAATAGGGTTGGATGAATGGACAACCTGTTTTGTATTGCAGGAAACCTCTAACGATTTCACTATTGCTAGATGTACTCAAATTGCGGATTTCGATACCTCCATCGGGAACCCACTCCAGTGCAAACCAGTTCCAGGAATTCTTGACGTCCTTAGAAGATGCCCAATCATGTGAGTTACATGTATAGCCTAGGAGAAAACTTGGATAATCGTAAAATTTTATTGCACTCAGTGATTCGAACTAGTCCCAGTTCTTTTCAAATTAGGAAATAATGTCGATGGAAGTCACCTGAATGGATGGAATTGACTAGATGACGTCAATGCTAGGAAATCTCATTGAATGGAATCTTTCATTGTAGTCATAAAGACGGCAAAACTTTGTCGATTACCGCTTTTTCCACGTCCCATCATGTGTTCAAAAAGTGCACTAAAATACAATATTGACTTTTTATTTACTGTCTGTTACAATTTCTTTACATCAATTTAAAAAATGCAGACTAAAGACTACAGCCTCAGCTTAAGTTCGTTCGTTTCCGATTAGAGCCCCATAGATGAATCCCTCGATAGAACTAGCTGAGAGATAGGCGAAACGAAGGACCCGCATGGTGTGGTGGTGAACACGTTACTCCCCGGAAAGGACATTAGCGCGTTCGTTCCCCACTGTAGACACCTGCGGTCCGGAGTTTTGCAAATATCTCAGCATCACTGTGCCTGTACGAAAATAGTTTAGAAGAAGCATTTAAAGCAGAAGTTATCCTCTGTAGTTATATGTAAATTGGGTAGAACATTCCGTACAACCACGGTAGTTTCACGGAATACCGACAGTTATTAAAAAACCTCTAACCACAACTTCACTCGAGTCATTTTTTAGATTTTAGAAACATAGAGAGCTAGGATGGACGAATAATAGGACGATGTAATCCCATCAGATTTTCCCAATATTTATAAAGTGAATGACGACATCATAACTCTTATTTTCGAAGTTCATCGTCTTGTGAACAATTCCAGTAAGCTCCTAACATGACCAATCTTAGCGAGAATGAATAAGAATAAAGACGGTGAGTTCTACATTCAAATGAGCATTAATCGAAGGCACGAAGAAAGTGAGTATAAGGCTGCCCATTGAAATAACGACGTTAAACTTCATGCCAACGACTCTGTGCTTCCTACAATATTTGGTTGATGACATTTTTTGCTTCAGTTCTGATCTTCTTAATCTTTTTCCCAGTTGGAATCTTTGTCGTAAGGATGTCCAGCCATTACGGTAACCCTTCCTCGTCATCCCCAATTTGCTAATCGGTTACTAGCTGTTCAAGTGGATCCATCATCAGTCGGCGTAGAGCTGAATGGATGAGCCTCTCGGCACATATACTGGTTCGTTAATGATTCAAATCGGATTACGACGATTAGTGCAGAGACAAACATTAATATTCGCAACTAAATTGGTGAGGTGAATAGGACAACGTGAAAAACTGGTCCAGGTTCCAAACAAATGAATTCTGTCGAGTTTTTATCAAGTCAAAGCATCGACCATAAGATTTCTGGTGAGACTCGAACGATGCGTCTCGAAATCTTCGCGTAAAAGTACAAGCTGTCTCTGTTCTCCAGCATCTTCGGGTACCTCTAGAAGTACTCGGTTCTACTATTGTCAGTGACGTTCTCACATAAGTTGTATTAGATATTTACGAAATAGCAACAAATAAAAAAAACAACAGTGTTGGGTTAGATGAAGCTCAGATGCCTCAATATACAAATCCTGACCAGCATATCTATCTCTTAGAAAAAGCTTAAATCATAAGAAAGTAATGTGTTCGAGACAAATCTGTACTTGGAAACTTGGTAACAAACCTCTTGTCAGTGTAAGGTGATGCGAAAAGGAATGATGGATTTCCATAGTATTTGGGCACCACCTCAGTCACTTTCTTACGAATATATCGAAATTTTCTACTTTTCGCTATTTAAGTGTTCAAAACCATTCAAACATCCGTTTTACAAGCTAAAAATTGCTTGGGTTCCCCAAGGACGATCATCATCGACGATTCCATTGTCATTTTCTGGATGGTACTGCTGAAAATGCTGATGCGCTGGAATGTTCAACGCATGATCGTATCACTATGACCATTCACCGCTCGCTTGTCAACATGCGTTACGTGGTCTTTGTAGGCAGACGTTTCGTATGAAGGAATACTTAGTGTTCTCAAGAGATGGATGGTTTTCACCGAAAGTAATAGTGCATTGTGACGGTGTAGGATCACTGCTTTTTTTTCAGATTCGTCGAATACCTGTTCGACAACTATTTCTCGTTGGGAATAACGACACAGTGTGGATATGACGGAATGGAGTCAGGAAACTGGCGTCCAACTTCTCTGAAAACAGCTCCCTCCAATCTACAAAGGTTGGAGACTGTATGTGGTGAGGATCTGGGAACGCCTAAACATATCTAGTCAAAGATTAAAGAGACAAACTATTCCAGCATCATTTAACAGCACTCATAAAAAAGACTAGAAGCCTCAGGCAGCAGTCGGACCCACACGAAGAACTTGTTAAACAACAGATAGGCGAAAGCCAGTAGAAAGGAAGAAGTGCTAATACCAGTCAAATATGGTACAAATATTGTCGAGTTATGTAAATATTGCGTAAATAAGTGAATTTAGGATTAGCTGCTAGGAACGTGAAGCGCAGTGGTTAGAGGTGTCCTGCAGTATACGCTTGATCCTTGATTCGATCATGCGCCCCATGTTCAACAAACTTCCCATCCCTCCGAGGCCGGTGAATTGGTGCCAGGCTTTTCTGGGAGGATAGCGGCACTGACCCAATCCATTATAAGGCTACTGCGCATCATAGTATGGACCGGATACGTATTTAATCACTTCTGGCGAAGATTAGTGAAGTCGAATGCATGGAGCATCTCTCAGGAATTGATCAACGCCGAAAGCTCCACTCGTTATCCCTATTTTAAGATTAGCTGTTTGCTGCAACATATTACCAAGATGTACGCTTATTCTAATAATTTTTCGACCAAAAATACCTACCCTATATACAATGGAGATTATAACAAAAAGAAAACGGTGAACCAATATGAAACATGGCACACATATTACAGCGAAATACCTTCTCACGTCTAAATTACTCCTGAAGTGATGAGGCATTGAAGAAATGAAACAGAAGAAGTATTAGTGGACGATGCTTAGTTTGAGCCATGCTATATCGTCAGCGTCATCAGCCATCAGATGCAAACATGTTGGCTTTTTTCAGATCTGCTAACTAGACAGCATTGGAAAGATTTCTCATTGAATAGGCCCATAAAATAGTCCCGATATGGTGAACGGTTAAGCAAATAACAAACGTTGGACACAGTCTTGTCATTGACATGAGAAGGGACGAGCCTACGCTGTCATCACTTCCTTCTATATTGGAAGTACTTCTTAAAGATGCAGCGATGACGGAAGCACTTTGTACACGGGGATTGTTTGTAGTGCTGGATAACAATAGAAAATATAAATAAACGAGATAAAGAGGGAAATGGATAAATAAGGTAGAAAATACCAGTTTAGATACTTGGATCCAAGTCTGCAAAAATCCTGCAGATCATGGTTTACATTTAACATCTCTTGTTGGTTGGGATAGTTTTCTTAGTGGAGCTATCACAAATTACGGTAGGGTGTTCCCGGATTGTCATCATAGGCAAAGAGTCCATATAGCTTGGAATTAGTTTTGTAGCCAGACATCTCGACTATTTTCTATATGACTATTTTCAGCCGAATTTCTTAATGAAGTTCTCCAACTTGGATGACACTGTCTCAAGGCAGTAATTCCCAGGACAAACCTTAAGCTGCTGTTTAAGTGACTAAACCCCACCTATACATCTGATTTCACCCAAACCATAAAGGAAACGATAAGAAATCTATTATCGATCTAGTTCTCTGTTTTCATTACTGAAGTTAGCGTTCAAAGAATAATAATAAATAGAGTGGAACAAATTGGTCAACATAAGTGATTGTTGGCCAATCGATTCCATAGTGCATGATTACACTTAAAACGTGATGATTAGTTATGAGAAAAACGCAACTACAAAATTTAAAGAATGAAAATGGTCCTGAATGTGGCCAAATTATCAAAACGTTAGTGTTCGATGAACAAGAACACGTGTTAGCACCGTCGTATCGGCTTATCAAGGACAGTTCGTAAGAACGGAAAGAACAAGTGTATAGTTGTTCTCTGATGCAAACTCACTGGAAGCTGATCAAACACCGAAAATCAAAGATGTGGCATTAAGAAAAAGAAATCGTGAAATCACAGTGTTTAGAAAAGTATTGCTTCACTTTCAAGACAGCGAACGGACAACCACTCGTTGAAAATCTATGACAAACTTTCTTTTGTATGACGATGATTGCGTTGTACGCGGTCGTGCATCTCGGGTGAGTCAGTGTGGCAACAAACAAACGGTAAGATTCTTTATCAGCCACGAACACAACTCCATATCGTCTTACTCAATAATCTCTTCCAGTCGCCCAAAAGAAGACGATTCCAAAAAAAGTTGGAATGGGAAAGCCGTTATTCCATGATTTCTACATTGCCTTAAATTTGCTGCATAAATTTGAATGGTTACTGGAGAACTGCATGGCACTGACAACTAGCAGAAATTCTCCAAAGCATGTCTATGACTCCGTCCACTATGAGAACGACAGAATCGAAACGAATGTAATTCTAGCAGCTCGCGTGAACGAAACGCGCGTGTGGCGGAGTGAACGCGGGCGCCCTGCAGCACACACATGGGATCGATCCCAGTACCCATGGCCCACCAGGCCTTCCATCCCTCCGAGGTCGGCAAATTGGTACCAGACTTGTCTTGAAGGATCGCAGCACTGGCTCCAGACATCGGTAGGCCACCCCGAGTCATTCTAAAAGCCAGATATGCATTCAATCACCTCAAAACGATGCTTAATGAAGTCGAATGCACGGCGCATCCCTGAGGGATTAATCAACGCCGCGAGCTTTATCCTTTTTTTTATCACATCGATGAAAGGGTGGACCTGCCTCACATAAGAACACTAGCCGACTGTTACTGTATGTAGGACAGCATTTTCGTCGATTTCTTATCACACCTCTAAATAAGGTGGTAAAACGGGGCGACATTTTCCCACCAAAGGTGTTTACTCTTGCATTGCGATGAATAACGACATCACTCGATTGGAATAAGGCTTGCTGTCAGATTTGTATCTTCGTTTTGTTAAAGACATCGCCATTTTTCAAGAAGTATCTTTGAAGCAAAAACCCAGTGAATCAGTGAGAATGATTGTACTACGCATAGATTGGAAGAGCTATTGAAAGGTGAAAGAGCTATTGAAAGGTCTACAAACTGAACTGGATGATTCTCTAATTACAACCTCCTTGTACGTGAAGGAGCTTTTGCTCCTCTCGGATACGCTGTCGACCGGCCAGTTCACTCGGAACTCCATGCTCATTTCTTCAATTCGGTAGTCCATTTTACCCTTTGCTACGGAAAAGAGATGTGGTTGGTATTTCCCCACGTCGAAAACTCTGCGAACCACATGCACCTGATGTTTTAAAATTCAACCGGCAAAAACGTCTAATGGGATTGTGCTGTTTAGATTTTCGAAGCTTTTCTCATCATAGGGATCCCGAAAGTATATCAATAGCGAAATATAGATGCGCTGATAATACAAAAAAAGAGCACATAACCGATGGTGTATGAGTAAGTGAAGCAATTACTGATGCAGTCCGTCAGGAAGCAATGTCCTGGTTCGAACCCCTTGCCAAAACTCTTCTCGATTCCACGTTGGAACGCCTTAGCCCGACAATCTTTAAGATTGAACGAAGAATCGACTCGATTAGTGTTGATTCCACAATATTCACAAAAATGACGAAAGTCTCAAGTAGCAGCCGGAACAATGTGCGAAATGCTTGAAGACTTTCGCGGGCGATGAATGCGAAGAAAAACGAACTGAATGCAAAAAGTACTAGATTCCACGCACAATAGTTGTGGGATGGATCATCACCGGTATCACCTGCAGTCCCGTTGGTCGCTGAGTGACTCGAGCGAGCGTCAGTAAATTTGCCATTTTTCCCAGTCGTGTGCAATAATAGCACAGTGGGTTCTGCCTGCTCTATAGACTCGGTGAGCACTATATCTTTTTCCAGGCCTTTCATGAAGAACTTTGACTATCGGGTCGGTGGCCTTCCTGAAGTCCGCTTAACATCCCGAGGAATCCAGTCACTAACAGCTTTTGTCCATCGGTTTTCGTTCATAGACATTCGTGTCCATACCATCCTATCTTTGACTATTTGGCGTACAGAACGGCACCTTCGCCTTTTCATGGTTGACGCAGGCCGAAGCTTCCGACTTCTTCTCTTATTTGTGCGAATCGGCATACTCCTAGCATCTTTTCGACTGCACGTACAATAACGCTGACTGATTTTTCATCCTGTTCACTCAGCGATCAGTTTTCTGACGCATACGTTAAGGTAGGAAGCACCGTTCATTCGGCACGGAGTCGGATGTTCTTTGTCCTCTTCACTACATCCTCGATGTTCCTAAAAGCTTTCCAAGCCGCTCGCTTCCTTCTGCTCAGTTCTAAAACTAAGTCGCTCATCATTTTAATTTCCTGACATAGATGGACGTAACTGGAGAATTCGGAAACATTCGTTCCGTTGAGCGTGAATGGGGTATACAAAACCAATCCGTTCTTCATGACACATCGTTTTTATGAGATTTACTCGACGACCAATCTTTCCACAGGTTTTATCTAAGTCGGCAAGCATACGTTCCGCTTGGCTAATATTTGGCGTTATAAAGACAATGTCATCAGCAAAGCGAAGATGGTGTAACTGCCCACCATCGATTTTCACTTCCATATTGTCCTATTCCAATGTTCGCATGACGTTCTCGAGGGTGGCGGTAAATAATCTTGGCGAGATGGTATCACCTGGTCTAACTCCTCCTTTGACGTCAATGTTAATATCGTTGTAGAATGGTGGTATCTCGGTTGTACAGCTCACGAAGAATCTTTATATACTGAGCAGAAACTCCTTGACTATCAGGGGCTTCCAATAGTGCTTCTATCTCAACTGAATCAAAGGCCTTCTGTAAATCGATGAAAGTGAGATTTAGCGGCCTTTTGTGTCCTCTCGATATTTCAGTGAGTCTTGTTATAGGGTGGACGTGGTCCATAGTACAAAATCCTCGTCAAGTGTTCTGTCAATCCTGTTTAGAATGACTCGAATGAAAAGTTTGTAGACGACAGACAGCAAGCATATTGAGCGATAGTTGCCGACATCATGGAGGTCACCCTTCTTGAACACTAGCAAGATCTTACTGGTTTTCCACTGAGTGGGTACCTTGCATTCAGACAGGCAACGCGTGAATAGCCGATTCAGTGTGTTTACGAGGACTGGCGGAAATTTTTTCAAGTGTTCAGGTCCTATTCTGTCCAGACATGGCACTGTTCGATTTTCTACTGACGAAACACCATGTCTAATTTCGACAGGTATGATCGGTATCGGTAGTATGACATATCCATCCTCATTCATTTCATATGACGGAAGGAGGACGCAAACATTGGAGAGGTATGATTAGTATTCGGGAATGATTTCTTCTATTGGCTTTCTGGACGCAGTAACTGTTTCGTTTAGGCGTCGGGGCGCAATCAACTTGGTTTTGCAATTGGTAAAGCTTCGGTGGGCTTTGCGAATGCTTTCCCCAACCTCTGCAGTTTCGACCAATACTGCTGCTCTTCTCTCTTTGAAGGATAAAAAGATAAAGCTCTCGGCGCCGATGCATCGAACCAGTGCTGCTATCCTTCCAGACAAGTCTGGTACCAATCTGCCAGGCCTGGAGCGATGGAGGGCTTGTTGGGCCACGGGCTCGGAGATCGATTCCATGTTTGTGTCGCAGTAGCACCTCCAACAACTCCTTTCTTTAAGATCTTGTTCTATCGTCTGCCTGCATTGTTTTGCAAGTTCGGACGCTAGTTCGCGGTTGCCCGCAGCTTGTGCGATTCTACGCTGGCGTATCAGCTCGAGTGTTTCTGGAGACAGACATCTCTTGGTGATTTTTGAAATCTCAGCTTTTACGGAGCTAATGTGAAGATGTAGTATGAGACCATCGCATTCTTCGTCGATCTTGTCGACACCTGGATCTTCCCAACAACCGACTAGTGAATTGAGTGCGTCCCAGTTTACGGTGGTTTTGAGACCTCGTTTTTTGAATTTAGCGGCTTTTTCTCCTCTCCGCGAGAAATGAAATCTTGCACGAAAGAGGCGATAGTATATTTGTTGGAGGAAACTCCTAACCACCTCCCATACACTTCCCTGTCACCTGTAGCCTTTTGGCCGAATTTACTCGTAGAATAAAATCCGCATAAACTAGAACGCAGCTACACATGCATGCATGAGTACGCCTCGTAAATACAGAAAGTATGTGCCAAATCGGTGCAGCAAAGGAGAGAGTCCATCTCTGTATCCACCTGCGTCTGAGGGAAGCAAAAGTCGCTTTGGTCCGCGATTAACCCCCTATTCGCCACCGAGGCACGCGCCACTTAGCCTCGCGACTAACCTGCTCGAGATTCCTCGTATGAGGGAGATCCGTGGACGATTTCTCATGTAGTAAAAGTTAATAGGGTTACAGATGGACGAAAAAAACAGTGGAATGGATTACAAGAGAGTGCAAACGTCTTGCATGACAATTGCCTATGCGACGAACAGACAGGTTCATACGTTGGTAACGATAGAAATGGTTTTTTTTTAATAACAAAATCTTTTCCATAAATCCACAAATTCCTTAGCTTCCAAAATACTCAAATCATCGTCTGTTGTCGAAAAATTTAGCGTCGTCTCCAATCTGTTAAATATTAGCAAACCGGAAGTAGTCTTATAATGTATACTTGATACTTGAAAGGCCCGTCCTCACTGGTTATGCGGGCCCCAGCAATAATCTCCACTTTTCGGAGATTTTTGGTTAAGCCATTATGGTTCCCTGAAGTCCCGAGGTCAGCGTGGCCAAAGTATGCTCCAGGTCTTCAACACTACAACTAGTCGCAGCCCTTGTGGATCAGATCAGATTTACTACCATGCGACCTTGATACCAGGACGGTGGTGGATCCTGGCACTGGTTTACTCTTAGCTAGGCTTCCTGGTGGAAACGCCGGACTCTTTCTCAGATTGAGAGACCCTACCGCGAGATGAATCTCCCGTTGTACATCGCAGTCCGACACCCAGGATCATCTCCTAGCCACGGTGAGGCGGTAAACTGTTGGGAGGTATAATGTATAAAATACGTTAAATAAAACTATCTCTCAAGTATATTCATCTTCACATAGTACAATAGCTAACAACTAATGCCACTTATCTGGCTAGTACATGACTCCCTTTTTGAACATTTAACTGTGGAATATCAGTAATATTATCATTACAATACTTATTAAAAACGAGTTAGTCGTAAAAAAATGTGCTCGGTTTGCAACTAAATACTGCACAAGGCTAATACCTAACGACATTGAAATGTACAGGAAATTACCGAGGACCTGAACAAAGAACAGTATTTATAATAATAAATCATTATAAATATTGTAGGGATATAAACACTAAACAAGACTTATTAGTTATGGGTAATTACAAAAACCCTTAATCCAAGTAAACTATCACAACAGCAAAAGTTATCAAAACAAAAACAACGCTACTCATGAACATCGCAGAGTTCAATAGTCGATTTCTTCCTACTCTTAGACGCTTTCCAAGTAACGACACTTTGATGTTGAGAAGAACCTCGGTGCTGTCCTCTTGTTAAACCAGAAACAAAGTGCCTTTCAGAACGTTGAACATTATAAGCATGACGAGGTCCGCCAGTTAGTACGCTAGTGGACTTTGATTTTAAAACAGAAGCATCTGGCATTGCAAGTGCATACTTCTTGGTACATTTCGAAAATGCTCGTTTCTCGCCTCCACGATGTTCTTTCTTCTGATAACCACCTTCTGCACGTTCATCAAATCTCCTTACTTTGTTCATATCACGATTAGAAGAATGGTTCTCTCTGTTCATTGTATCTAAACATGAGTTAGTTGGTGCTGGGTCCACAAAACTCGTTGAGACGTCCAAAGCAGCGGCACTAAAATTGGAAAAATAAATCATTCCACAAGTGTTGATCTCGAAACACAGTTTCGGTACTTTTGCCTATTTTTGCAACTTCAGGTTTTCTTACCATGATTACATGACTCGACAGCACGTATACCATACGGTTCGGATCTCAACAGTTGCTGCATTCGAGTCGTTCCCTTCTGTCCATCGAAGAGTTTCAAACCTTTCTTTACGCGTGGCTTTTGTTGCTGCTTGTGGATTTCGTCTTCCTCGTCACGAATGTCGTTGAGTGCTAGTTGGATTGATTAACAAGAGAATCCTGGCATAATCGTGCAGAACCGTTCAAACTAGATTAAAAGGAGTCAGCTTGTTCGAGAACAGTCTATAGCAATGGGACGTGAGACAACCGGTGAGAAGAGATTGAATCTCGGGTTGCACGGAACGTCGTAGAAACGAACAAAACGAGCACACTAACGATGCGCAATAGAGACTTGCCCCTGTTATGTACGTTGTTGGCGACGTCAACGCCAGATTAGAAACAGCCAGCGAAAACGAATACAGGGTAGGCAAATTCGGAAGAAGAGAACGAAATGAGAATGGAAATCGTCTCGTAAGACTTCTGTTAGCAATATGTCTTTTCCATGTGAATGGATTTTTTGAGAAGACAGAAAATCTCCGATGGACATGAGAGTCTCCTAAGCGTTCTAAGAAATAGAAGGTGATGCCTCCTTGAGACCTCAATGAGATCTAGATCCTCTACTGGATCTAATAAGCGCCTTCTCCGTGTAGAGATTCGATACAGCCATAAGATGAAAATGCAGTTCTATCATCGCCCAAGAAAAACAGGACAAAGCGTGTATGCCGAATATATTCTCAATTACATCGTCTCCTGATGTATAACAGAATATGTCGAAGGACTTAAAACTTGTAGCGAACTCGCCTCAGTTCCTGAAACAAAATCCACACAGTGGCTCCAATACCAGTAAGCAGATGAATAAAAAAGAGAAAATTCAAATGAAAAATGAGATGTTCCACTATCCACCCCGATAAAAGAAAGTGAAACAATCACCATATGCAACTGATAACGAAAAATTCCATTGTTAGTAGGATAGCTCTTCCTTTGACCTCTTATCTTACCCATAAACAAAAGATTCCAGCAAGGCGACACCTCACCAAAGCTGTTTACTGCTATGCTGCAGTAGAGTCACTCGAGTGGGAAGACAACGGCATAAGTACTGATGGAAAATTCCTATCAAATCGTCGCTTTGCCAAAGATGTCGTTATTTTTGAAAAAGTACCAACGAAGCAGAGGCGATAGTCGATAAAATCAAAGAGGTATGAAAAAAGATTGAACTGCGCATAAATAGGGCGAAGACCCGACACATGAACCCATTACGCGAAGGCGAACATATAGAAACGAATGGCTCCTTGACTACACAGACCATCTCACCCATGTACCGTGGATGTTCAATGAACATGGACAACAACATGAAGGAGGAATCAGACAGAAGGAAAGCAGCGTGGACCGCATTCGAGACACTCAAAGAAGTAACAGATCGACAAACAGACCCGAAACCGTGCGCTCATTTTTTCGATTCAACATTCCTCCTAACGTTCTGTTATGCAGCAAAAACGGGATAAAACTCCAACCACGTCAAGGAATACCCGCACTACTCACAATGCGCTTGGACGATGTCTTCTGAAATTTAACCAGCACTCACAACGTCTGGCCGCAATGCGCAGCTCATACCTTCGAAAACTATCCCATCTTCGGGATCCATGAGGATATATATCGGAAGCGAAACACAGATGGGCTGGTCATATAACAGGAAGAACGGGTGATAGATAGATGAAAAGAACATTGGAGTGGACTCCAACAGAATGTAAGCTTCTTAGTGAAAGATCACGATATCTTCGTTGTCACTATCTGCTACATCAACCTCTGTACTACTCAACCTCTGTACTAGTCCACAAAGCTCATTGTATGCTATGTCGCTACTCCAGATCTCTAGTGATCCATTAGGCACACTACAATTTTGTAACATGTTAAATCTGCCGATCACACAGCAGTTGCCATTCAACACAAGGCAGTATATAGGGAACACTAACCAGTTTCGGAACCATTTTTACTCATCCCTGCTTGCGCTGCCACTTAATGCTCTCTCTCTCTCTAGCTGAGTTGTATTTCTATACGTCAAATGTTCCTTATACTTCTCCATTAGACCATTACAGAAGATACGCTTTCACTGTCAGGAAAATACTGGTATTTCGTTCGTTAAAAAAAGGCACATTATACTTCCATGTGATTTCTGTGCGGTTGGTCTCTACGTGACATACTTAGTGGAAACCTCATAGAAAGCGGCTCTGAGGAAGGCGAAATCCGCCGAAACGTCAGCTTATTCGTGAATAAGGAATAATAACACCTCGCGTTTGCTCAACAAAAATACGAAGAATTACTTGATCAATGCCGAGGTTAATAGAAAGTCGGTCGTGGGAGTTACTGGTATTTCGGTTTCGTTGCTACCATTTTGCTTATATGTAAAAATGTTTTTGTCCTCGCACCAATTGGAAACCTACCGCAACATTGCATTGCAACACATCATCTATGAGACTCATACGGTAGCATGGTAAAACAAAATCACAATACAGCACTAACCACCAAGATGTATGATACAACCAATGACGTATATGTCCCATGATGCTGGGCATCATATACCGCTGCTCTACATGCACCCTATGAGTGCGCATTTCCCATAAACACTAAAAGTAAATCTTAGTCTAAAGTTATTTAAAGTGCTGCTGATAATATAGTTATTAGTTGACTTCAATTGTTCGCACATAATTATAAAGGTGAGTACCAAATACCTTATGGAACAGTGGTGAGACTCAAAATTTCAAAAACTCTGTAGAAGTAAAACATCCCCTTATTAAAAAAGAAAACAATGGGAAGGAATCAGTTATGGGATATAAAAACTGATTTGATCATAAAGCAGGCTTTTTCTATCTGTCACTGCTAAATTTCGAGGGTTGAAAACAAAGATCTACAATAACTCACTCTGCACTTGTACATCCAAGGCAGCTGTTGTCTATTAATGTCCCTGAACCGGAGGCAGACGACTGAATAATCATATCATTCAACTCTCTGTTAAGTACCACTACCTAAACATCAAAACATCGAGGTCCATTACACGCCATCCGAGAGGTAATCAAATCACAGAGGAAATAGCTCCCTAGACCTTGGTATTGCACCTAATCAAATAATGATGAAAACATTTTTTTTTCTTATTATACACCAAAGAATCCTGTCAAGACATAATCATTGAAATTCTGAGATTTTGGCTGCAGATTTTCTTTTTGCAATATGATTGCTGGTGATCAACTTGAACATTTCTTTCATCATTCCTTTTAGAATGATTCTTTACGTTTAAACAATTTCTAAACCAAGAAATGTGTAAAGTTACAGCAATAACATCGAACCTACAAGCACAATTTCTACATAAATTTGCAATCACGTAACACTTTACCGTATCTTCAGTGACAAGGGTTTTCCTTCGTTCTTCCTCTAGGTCAATAATTCCACCCTTTTCTTTTTGTTTCTTGTAGATTACCATTAGTGATGCTTGTTGTTGACGCCACCTGCAAGTGAACGGTAACCAAGCATAAAACTGTCCTCTCATGTAGAAAAAAATTAACATGTGTGCACTAAGTGTGAGGGCCAGATTATTTTCGACATACGTATAGGTATCAATGCGCATGGACTCGAATATATTACACGATTCTCATAAACCCTCAATATAGCAGCCTCCATCCACTAAAAAGTATATCGAAATTACAAACAACGGGATATAAAAAAGTGGTGGTCACATCTGTTCCATGGAGAAAATTTGAAGAACGCATATCGTTGTCAAGGGAATAATAAAATGATAATCTGGTACTTGACACCAAAATAATCTTTTTCTTTTAAGGCCCAAGTTCGTTCCTTACTTTTCCCAGTCGAAGTCGAATTCAACGTGTGATCCTTGTTGAGAAGGCGAATTTGGTGATTTGTCCTTCAGACTAGAAGTCTGCTTGTGTTCATGAGATGAAGATGGTAAAATGGGATCAATCTCCTCCTCTATCACGACACGACATACAGGACATCGCAATGACTATAATAACACTTTGCCTTACATTACCGATTTGTGTGCTAAAAGTACACATTACCTTATCTATGTCATCACACATCTTAAACTCTCTGGCGGATAGCTTCTCGCCAAGCTGCTTACGGGTGTATTCAGCATGCAAGTCAAGACAATCTGAATGAGCGTAGTGGTCACATGGAGTCGAAGAGACCTGTCCTGACATCATTGGACACAGACAGATAGGACACAATTGTGACGACGAGTGCTGGTGCTCTAGGATGAAGTCGGCACAGTGCTGAAATCAAATCAATATGCGGCGTGACTGCATGAATTAATCAGGTTTTTACGTAGTATTATTTCTCTGAAAGTTCGAAAGTCACCAAGAGACGTCTGTCTCCAGAAACACTCGAGCTTATACGCCAGCGTGGAATCGAACGAGCTGCAGGCAACCGCGAACTAACGTCCGAACTTGTAAAACAATGCAGACAGGCGATAAAAGAAGATCTTAAAGAGAGAAGAGCAGCAGTAATGGTCGAAGCTGCAGAGGCTGGAAAAGCATTCGCAAAGCCCACCGAAGCTTCGCCAATTACAAGTTCAAGATTACTGTACTCCGACGCCCAGACGAAACAGTTATGCATACGTTGTACCACTGGTCCTCTCTTCCGAAATGCGATATGCCTTTCGTCGGTGAAAAATCGAACAGCACCAGGTCCAGACAAGAGGATAAGATCTGAACACCTGAAAAAACTTCCGCCAGTCCTCGTAAACACACTGGCTCAGCTCTTCATACGTTACCTATCTGAATGCAAGGTCCCTAGTCAGCTGGCGCTCGCTCAAGTCACTCCACTATCAACGGGACTACAGGTGATACAGGTGATTATTTCTCTCAAGGTATTCCCGTCAACACTTTTCATGGTTTTATCCCAACGATTTTTAGAAGACCTTCCAGGAGACTTTTATACTATGAATAAGACTATTGATAACACGGCATTGATATTTTCCACCAGAACAAAAAAATGAAAGAAATACGTTTGAATGAAAGTAGTAAAACTTTAGAAGAATTCACAAGAAGTAACTTTCGAGGGTAACTGNTTAAAGAGAGAAGAGCAGCAGTAATGGTCGAAGCTGCAGAGGCTGGAAAAGCATTCGCAAAGCCCACCGAAGCTTCGCCAATTACAAGTTCAAGATTACTGTACTCCGACGCCCAGACGAAACAGTTATGCATACGTTGTACCACTGGTCCTCTCTTCCGAAATGCGATATGCCTTTCGTCGGTGAAAAATCGAACAGCACCAGGTCCAGACAAGAGGATAAGATCTGAACACCTGAAAAAACTTCCGCCAGTCCTCGTAAACACACTGGCTCAGCTCTTCATACGTTACCTATCTGAATGCAAGGTCCCTAGTCAGCTGGCGCTCGCTCAAGTCACTCCACTATCAACGGGACTACAGGTGATACAGGTGATTATTTCTCTCAAGGTATTCCCGTCAACACTTTTCATGGTTTTATCCCAACGATTTTTAGAAGACCTTCCAGGAGACTTTTATACTATGAATAAGACTATTGATAACACGGCATTGATATTTTCCACCAGAACAAAAAAATGAAAGAAATACGTTTGAATGAAAGTAGTAAAACTTTAGAAGAATTCACAAGAAGTAACTTTCGAGGGTAACTGCTGTTACAGAAGCTCCCGTGGTAATATTAATCAGTTTTCTCTAATTTCCATAGATTTTTCTACCTAGTACAACTTCACTAAAAAGAACTAGTTGATACTTTAAAAAAAACCACGCAGCATTAGCTCGAATTTGCCAAATAATCATCGAAAAACAACTTCCAAACTACCAAAAATTACCGAGAAAGTGTATACAGTAATGTAATCCTCCTATATTGTAAAAAATTAGTGCAGAATTTCTTACTTTACTTTTTTGCGTATTTTGCAGCGACAAATTCTTTCTACTGTTGGATTATAATATATCAATGAAAATCTTTGTTCTACGCGTACGAAACCAAATTTGTCCTGAATAACAACCTCGCGATCGCTGAAAAAAACGACACTATTCAAAACTTATTGTGCATACTTCTGCTCTATATAACTAAACTGTCTCATAACCGTTCACTGCCTCATCGTGGCTGGAAGGTGTTCTCAGGTGTGGGCTGCGATGTACTGAAAGGGGATTCTTCCGCGGCAAGGTCTCCCAAGTTAAGTAGACCGGTGTTCCCACCAGGAAGGCCAGCTAAGAGTAAACCAATGCCGGGACCCACCGTCCTCGTATCAAACTAGTCGCATGGTGGCAAATCTCTCCCTTGTCCAGAAGGGCGGCAACGGTCTATGGTGATGACGACCTGGGGCAGACATTGGGCAGGCTGGCCTCGGGACTCCAGTGAAACACAGTGGCTAAGCCCGCAAAACTCCGGAGCATGTAAATTATGCTGAGGCCCGCAAAATCGGTGAAGACGGGCCATCCAAGTGCCCAAGTAAGTATAACTGAAGTGTCGTGTAAACTATGCTTTCGACAAAATTTCGAATTCGAAGTAGCAGTTTTGACAAGTTGATCTTTACGAATACAGACTCAAACACAGTGAAGCACAAATGGCCCGATATGTTCAGTAGGTATGGCGAATTCTACTTTGAAGATGACGGTGGTACGCACAATAACCTCGAAAATTTGGAAAAGAAGTCGGTGTAAACATCTCACTTGTTTCGGAGCATCTTAAGAAAGTTAGGAAGTCGAAGAAGATCGATGAACATATGCGGCGTTAGATTAATGAAAAAAAACTGAATGAAAAAAATTGCGATTTTGAAGAATCGTCGGCGTTCTTTCTAAAAAACAAAAACGACCGTTTCTCGAACGTATTATGTGTGAAGAAAAATGGATTTTCTATGATAATTGGTAAAAGCACCAATGTTTCTCCACGACAATGCGCTCCCACACGTCGCACAACCGACGTTACAAGGATTGAACGTCTCTGTCCCATCCGCCATAATTGCGAGATCTCGTCTACTGACAACCACTCCATCAAGAATCTCGACAATTCTCTGTGCGGAAACTGCTTCAAAAGCCAAGCCCAGTCCGAAACCCTCTGTAATGACTTCCTTGCTTTCAGAACTCTAAACTCCAATGTTAAGCAATCGAAATATATAAACTTGTCTATCGTTGGAGAAAACGTTCGGGTCTTAACATTCCTTAACTGGATTAGTAAAGGTTGTTTTGAGCCTTGATATGCTACTTTAAAGACAATTTGAAATCCGGCACTGATTTCCAAATAACCCAATAATTTATGGAACCTTCACATTAAACGAGAACTACCAACCTGAAAAACATCAAACATAATCGGGGATCCAACATTTTCACTGACCATCCGATTTATGTCTCCGACAAGTTGACGATGCGATTCTTCGGAGATGCCTCGAGGATTGACTAGTCGAACTTCTGGCGGAATCTCTGGATACTAGAAAATTGCTGGATACACTTCAATTGCTAGTTACTACTTCACTTACCTCTATTTATTACAAACAATTCTCTTAAACCTAGCCTTTATTCCCAGCTCAAACTCAACCACAAGTGATGCGGACGAAACTCCCTCCTGATCTTTTGGTCGAACCTTCTTCCGTACTATTGTTAGCGAATTGTCAAGGCTGAAAATTATATATTATGAAAAATATCACTTCAACACTCTCCTGAATGTTAATGGGACTTACTGAATAAGAGCTTCTCTACGACTTCGTATTTACCACTACAGTGAGCTATATTTCCCAAAAGCGATGGTGACCTTACACTATGAACTGGTTTCCGGATACATAAGCTTAAGGCAAATCGTTTTAAACTAATATGCCACCTGTTTTTCACTTACTTAGACTCAATTGTGATTTCGTCTCCAAAAATTGCACGCAGTGCTTCTACCTCAACATCTGCTTCCATCTGTAGTTTGAAACATTCACAACCAATCTTGAACACTCTTTTAAATAGACGCAACGGGTGACTTTATTAGCAAACTGAACAACAACAAAGGTTAAACGGTTTATTAATGGCAAAACCAAAACAAAGTTTAACATAACAAATGCAGAAACGCAATGTATACAGGGAGAAAATGACTGCACTTCACGAAAATAGTACGAAGAGAGAACAAGAACACTACAGGAAAATTAACTTACCTTTCAAAGTGGTCCAAGATTTACCACACGGCCGTCCATCCAATCACCGGTGAATCTCAGGAACCATGTAAATCGTCATGCTCACAGTGAACAAAATTCAAAAGAAACACACCTCTAATTCGCTCTCTTCGACACACACGGATGAGTTCCTCTTTATAACGACGCCGACTCTACACCATTTCGAAAAAAATGACCTCTCTAGATCGAAAAGAACGACGTCACTTACCTGTGAAACAAATGAAGAGCAGATCGTCGGTAGGTAGTGGACGATGTGAAATGAGATTTGATCATAAGGATAAGTTAACGGATTTGATGTACATTCAATTAAAAGACTTCTAGAAATTCAAACAGGAAGTTAGAAAAGTATTATGAAGGAACACAGTGGAAGAATGAGGGAGGGAAGACATTTGGAAGAATTGATTAGGCGACTCGGTAGTAGAAGCACTCATTTAACTTCCACCAAACCTCAACAGACGGGCTTTCTTTCTTTGCTCTTGATCGTCCTGAACTGTTCTCATACTGCTCAAGTAAAAGCGATAAAAAAACAGTCCCTGATAAAGAAGTTCTGTGTATAAAAGAAACCAACATTAGTTGCTCCAGATGTTTTCAATCCAAACCGCTCAGCTCGGGCAGCCAATATGTCCTTTAAAACATTTAAATAATACCTTATTCTACAGCATAGATGGTTGGGAATCTTAGCATTACTACATAATAAAAATTGTATAGGATTTCTAACTATGAAAACCTTCTCAGTACACAATTTACAATTAGCTTGTTCCATAACTTTTTTATTTATTAATTTTATTAATTTGTTATAATTTATAGAATACACAGGCCGTTACAATTACACGCAAAAATTTTAAAAAAGCACGAAAACTACTACACACTCACCTTCGATGACGTCAGTGTTTTTCCTTGCTTATTAACTGGTAAACCGAACCTGGAAAAAATATAGTGATTTCGAAAAGTAATATTCTACCTTTACAAATTTAAGGTAATTTTGGATAATGTAAAGTAGGCTTTAACTTCGCAGACTAAGAGATATCTTGAAGATCTCTCTCACCTCTCAGCTCTATTCAACAACTTTCTCCTCGTTTCTTCATCACAAGACCCATTTTTATTAACAGTATTAATCTCCTTGTTTAACCCAAATCTGTAAAAGGAAACTGTACCACCTCCTTTCCAGTTCACGGTTCACATAAGACTAAAATATACCTTTCAGCTCTTTTCGCTTTGCTCTCATTAGAAGACAGACTGTTAATTCCGAACCTAAATATGAAAAGCTATAATGAACCATCACATTGTTCTGAAAGTTTTGCCCGCTCATAGAATCTCACCTTTCCGCTCTCTTTGCTTTAGCAAGTGGATCCGTAACACTAATTGGCAGGCCAAACCTCTGTGCACGCTTTAGTCTCACATCCAAAGCAAGAGGATCATGAGCTACAGCAGAAGGGCGTTCCTAAATTTTAATATAGTAATGCTTAAGCATTGTTCATATAAGGAAGAAAACTTGCACCAAATAATGCTTATGTATAACAATAGACAGTAGATAACAGTACTAATAACAATACCAAGCTAATAGTACAGTGGTAGCATTGCCGATCATCACGAGCATGGTGATAGTTCGATCTCACCCCAAGCTCACCAAGCCTTTCATCTCTCCGGAGTCGGGAAAATGGTACCGGACTTGTCCGGGAAAAAACCGTTCTCTGCAAACTACGTAAGAACGCTCCAGCCTGGCTATCTCAGGACTCCAGGGAGAATCGATTCGACTAGCAACCTACGACAATTGAAGTGAAATGGAAATCATCAAGCAGCAGCAAATCTACAAGTAAAAGTTGGAAGACCTTCGTGGACGATCGATGTGCAGACACGAATCGAATGTGGGAAGCGCTGGGATCCGTACAGAACATGTGAAACAAGGGTCGTATTAAAAAAATACTAATAATACCAATAGCAGCAGTAATAACTACTTATGATAATAACTATAACAACAATTGTAGTCGGCGGAAAAATTATTCAGACATACCTTCTCGGGTTCGGTGGTGGTTACAGAATTCACTTCGGTCGTCGCTTTAACTGGTTTCGATACATCGCCAATCAACTTTTCGGGCAAAACATCATTAAGTACATCATCGTTGAGAAGATCCTCTGCATAGGAAAAATTGCATTAATGCATCAAAATGTAATTTTATCAACCCTTACAAAGGTTACTTCATCTACCATGCAAGCTTCTTTAAAATTCTGTTAAACTGTGAATGCAATGCATCATTAAAACTTATTGTTTTAAGCTAAACAAATATTTCACCTAACGACACATCCAGGCAAACTCCCCACTACATTTTGGTGCACTGGCAGCGAATTCCTGCCACTGAACCACTAATGCAGGATTACATGTTATAACGAATTATGAGTCCGTTTTCGTAAATACTGTAACCTGGAGAGGTATACCACATATGAAAACGTATGCTGTCAAACTGGCAACTAAAACTATGCACCACAAAAGACTCTGGTATGTCTGCCTGAGACAATTATCTACTGAAGGATGGCTTAGTCACCATAACAATCTAATTTCCTCTTGCGTTAAGTCTCAAATTTTAGAAAAAAAAAGCAAAAAGAAGGTTCACCTACCATCTGGAGTGGAAAGTGGATCTCCATATCCTCCATCTTCACTGTGATTTAGAATGGCATCTTCTTCAGCCTATACATATTTCAATATACCACAATATTGCTGATGGCACTGTTAGATAGAAAACTAGCTGAGGGACAGACGAAGCGAAGGACCTGCACGGTGGGGTGGTGAACGCCTTAGCCCTCGGAATGGGTAATAGCGCGTTCGCTTCCCACCACCGACACCTACGGCCCGGAGTTTTGCAAATATCTCAGCTTCATTGTGGTTGTTACAGTATATTTCAATACCTGAGAAGCAGTAGTACTTACCACATATACGAGTATACACTGGCGAATTCACGAAGTTCTGTGCATTCGTATAGTACCCACATTTTCTCCCTTCTAATAACCTACCTTCTGCAATAATTTGATGAGCTCGCTCTTCTTCGCTTTCGGATCGGGAGTAATTCCGCGTTTCGATAATTCGTCTTTTAAATGGGCGATCTAGTAATAATAAGTTACAAACTATGAATTTAATTTGAAGGTGTACAGTCAACTCACTGTCATTTTCTGGTAGTCTGCTTCCGAGTTCATCCTGCGACTGTTTCAAGTGGATCCAAAGAAAGTCGCTGCTTTAACTGAAACATCGCCAAAAGCTGATTGTGACAAACGGTCACCAATTCCGGCTACAAACATTTCGAAAAAGGCAACCTGGTAATGCTCAAAGGAAAACACATTGCATTGTGAACAAAGCATAAATATATACAGGACCGGGTAACGACATGATATGGTCTTTCGTAAAGCAACTCAAGCCATCTTACTGGGAGAGAGGGTCACGAACACATTTCAACAACATATCATTTTACAATCAACAAACGAACGCATTTGCAACCTTTTCAAATAAACTGGTAAGTCTTAACCAATTTTGACTAGCAATGCAAGGCTCTAGTAATGCACAAAAAAAACAAAGATCGGATTGTATACATTGTACTTATGCATTGTGTACAATGCATAAATACATACACGATCAGGTGACAGCATGACGTACTCTTTTCTGAAGGAACTCAAAAAGCACCGACATGCTCATGCCTTATACAAAAAACATTACAGTTACAATAGAATAGAGCCGAGTAATATTTGAAAAAAGTAAGAGGAACACTAAGCAGTTTCGATGCTGAAGGAAGGCGTGTACGAAAAAACATCATGTGCAGTTACCCTATGCGCCACAAATTACTCCTGATTTTGCCACGATTCAGGCTTACAACAACGTTTATTCTCAGGGAAGGGAAGGGCTTGCCTTTATATTTTTAGATGTGACACTCGAACTTTAGAAATCAAATAAGGAGTTCTCAGTCGCTACTTCGTGCCGTTTTACTGTTTTTCCTTCTCATCATTACGTGTTTAGGACGGTAACGCTACGAAATGACGTGATAAAGGGCACAAAGGCAGTATAAACCATCTGGAACTAAAACATGATTCGTTGGAAATCGTTGAGAAGTACTTTACTGTTTTGCGGAATATGTTTAGTTCTTCTCCTGTTGAACAAGAGCCTAGTAGAAGTGTATGACAGTCGGGAGAAGCGAGTACTTGTGAAGGACGTTATTAGTAGTAGGGATAACAATAGCCTCCATGCGGATACCCCTTGCAATCCTGCAATCCTCCCTACTGAAGTTAGTAGACTCAAAAAGACTGTGAACAAGGCCAGATGTATTGCGAACAATGGGAAGGAGATGAATTGTATGTATGACGGAAACGAGTACTACTTTCCTTTCTCGTTCATCAAAAAACAGTACGATGTGTCCGGTAAACTGTCAAAAGGTACGCTCTTGTGAATACTTTCAGGATATAAGCATTCATTTAGGTTAATGTAGGTATTAGATAAGGTTAACACTAGTGCCACATCACCTGAAACCAAAGCACTTGGTCGGAACTTTGTTCCATTGTATTCTGACGGTCCGTTTGGCTTAAGAGATTACAAGAAACTTCCCAGATGGGTCTCGTTTCGAACTGTTCACGTCGTATTCGAAGATTCGTGTTCCGGATGGTGATTTCTACGATCCGGTCGGATTGTTTGGTCATTTCGCCACGTACAGCGTGGAGACAAGGGAGCGAGTCCGTTGCATTAGTGCCCAAACTGGTATGTATTGCTCAGAGTCTTTTCTTTATTTTCTACTTGTTGGCACTAAGTTTCTGTTTCTGAGCGTCAAATATCCTTTTTCTGACGATTTGAGGTGTTCCTATGTCTACTCAGTGGAGTTCGATACCTTATTACTATCCAATTCAGATTGCTCAGTATGGTTTACAGCACTACAGCAGAATGATTGGTAAGCAGCCTATCTTTTCTTACTTTTTCTTTCATGAACCATCATCAGATCTACTGTGCGGATCCCAGCATTTCATGGGTTCGATTCGTTTCCTCGCATTCATCGTCCCCGAAGGTTTTCCAATTTTTACATGTGGCTTCAGCTACTGCCTGAGGATTTCGTCTTCCTTGTGAATGTCGTGGAATTCTGATCGAGTCAGTTCTCCTTGCAATTTTGAAGATAGCTGTGCTAAAGCGATCACACGTGGAGCAGAGGAGAGCTTTGGGGCGGAAATTGAACTAGCACCTTTGTTTCCCAATCGAAGAAGAAGAAAAGCCCATAGTATTTCTTAAATAGCGACGTTACCACCAAGTTTAGTTTTCACTCAAATGTTATAAATTTGTCTGATAACATTTTTTTATTGCTATCCCTGATCCAAATAACCGATGCAAAAGGTCGCCTATAAAACAATCATAAAAATTGAACTTAAGAGGAAGGCATTGGCAGGCTCATCTTGGTTGTATTGCTGATAAACACCTCTGGCCTTTCTGCCAAGGTTCTTCTTTGAGGTTACGTTCTAAGGACATGGTTAAACGCTCTTCTTGTCTACTTATCGTCTCAGTTTCATAATATTCTTTTAATTCTGCTACCATTAATTGGCTGAAGTTTACTATTTTAGCCAATAAATCCTATGATGAAGAGATTGTAAAGGGATTGGAAAGTGCGGAGTGGAAAGGATCGGCAGGCATGCACGAAACTAGCGAGCGGATTTTTTATAGTGATGGTGAAAGAGGCAACATCGTAAATATAACAACAGCAGGTCTGCCATTTTGCCGTAATTTCAGTATCTTGGACTTCCCACTTAGTTCTCCATAGATTTTCTTTTTGCATTCTTGACGTCTATCTGTTCATTTGAGTGATCATCACGATTAACTATTTAATCTATTTTATTAAAAGTGCAACATGGTTCTAATTCGATTCCGCTCCGAGTCAACCAAGCAAAGCCTTTCATCCCTTCAGGGTCGCGAAATTGGTATCGGATTTGTCTGGGAAGAAATCACTCTCTGCAGTCCAATTGGAAACGCTGCAGCCCGGCTCTCTCAGGACTCCAAGGAGAATTGCTCGACTAGCATTCTAGGACATCCAAGATGAAATGGAAATCCTCAAGCAGCAACCGAAACCACATGTAAAAGTTGGAAGATCTTCGTGGACAATGGATGCGAGAAAACGAATCGAATATGAGAAGTGCTGGGATCGGCACGGTAGACGTGAAGACGTGAAGATTAAATAAAATAAATGATAAATATATTTTATTTTTCGTAACCCGTGTTCACACTTACTGTTTGGATCCCAGCAGGTCTGGTATTCGATTTATTTTCTTCTCATTCACTATCCGCGAACGTGTTGGAGCTTTTGCTTATGGGTTCAGCTGCTGCTAGAGCATTTGTTCTCCATTATGCGTGTCGTTGATTGCTGTTCGGGTCGATTCTTCTTGGAGTGCTGATATAACTGACAGTTAACCATATTCTTTTTAAGTGAAAGTTTGTCAGCTGGTCAGTATAGTAAAGAAGGTCAGTAAGTAGGTAAGCAGTGTTCTTTCAAATATGGATTGTGGAAGGGCTGTGAATCTGTCTATTTTTAGAAGTAGTATCATGCAATAGTGTCATCCTTTAAAGCAATTTATTTCATTGGTCGCTCTCGTAAAAGTGCTCAACAATGTGTATAAATTCACAGGCTCGGGTTATAGTCTTACAGAGTTGACGAGATGATAGCCAATGCGCTATTATTTCTGGATCAGGGGAGTTTCTCAGATAAGTCCGGTACTATTTCTGCGATCTCGGAGGGATGGGAGGTTTCGTTTGTCCAAGGCGAGATCGAATCAGGCCTTACACGTGCTATAAAACGATATCTTCTATTATTTCCTCATTAAATGGATATCCGTTTGGAGTCTTTGTAAAACTCATTTTTATACCTAGGACATAAGCATGATTTCAGGTGATCTATCCAATGCTGGCTGTTATGTTTTCCTTGACGCTTCACCACGACTGCATGTTCTGTCGTTCGATTGGCTGCCCATCAGAAACGCCTCATTCACTATTCTCGTTCGGCTTCTTGAATCCGACACATTGGTACTGCTCAACTATGTCATTGTAGATGATCCTCGTTGTGTGTGGAGTGATTTTGTGTCATTCGCAGGTACTGAAGAGGTTTGTGCCCAACCGTCCGATATAATATCATTCGCTATAGTCTACCTTATTTGTCATAACTGTCTGATTTCAAAAGAAATGAAGTTTCTGGAATTGGTTCATCTTATAGAGATGCTTTGCTACATTTATTTTCCACTTGTAGCATCCAAAGCATTCAACGTAAATATTGTTTTTACAATAACCTATTGTTGATAGTAGATGTGAAAGTCGTGCTCTGGCTTATCGCAGTCAAGTTTTCATTAAGTGGCGAAATAGTGGATTGGCGGTTCGACTTTTATGAGAATAATTGATGAAAAGGGGTTTTATTTTTTCTTTAACACTTTGTATGTTCAGCTATCGTTCTCTTTTTCACTTGGGCAACTTCCAAGACAGTGGCATTCAGTCACCCGAGATGTGTTGGTGGATGTTTCGCGAGGACTGTCGAGTATGAACACAAATAAAAAGAAAGATGGAAATGTGGTTATACATCCAGGTAATTCGGATAGGCTGAACTTTTCTTATCCTTTTTCTGAACTGGACTAAGAAGTGCGGTGAACATTTAGGAGATATAAAACTTGTGTCTTTGGGTTTCCGCGGCATCACATCAGTCCGACAACGAATTCGCCAAGCTCAGAATGCCCACCGAAAATTTTTTTTGACGGCGGCGGAATGGTTATGCTCTAATCAAAACAAACAGGTGCATATCTTGTATGCTATTTTATCATGAAACTTTATTTTACAGCAGAATGATTGGTTACCGTTTGAGGGTGGTTGGGCTGTTCCTGTAGAACGAGCCATAGCAGACCGTCGTCTTACACTAAATGCAGGCTGGCACTCAGCAATGGCTCAGGTATTGCTAGTATTCGTGAACATTACATTTGAGTAAAAATTGGTTGCGCAGCACTTGGATCCTTCGTCTTTGTCTAGTATTCCATATGTTTAGGGTCACGCTCTTTCTCTGCTAACTCGTGCTTTTGCTACGACTCGCAATGTCACCTACCTCACTGTTGCCACCGAAGCACTAAAACTCTTTGAAAAGGTCGGTCTTCTATTTACCAAGTTTGCGACAACACGCATTGATATCAATGCGTGTATGTTCTGAAGTGGTTGCCTCTGTCAGCCTTATATACTGTTTACGTATATATGTACATATATATAAGTATATATATATATATATCGCCTCGTATTGAATTCTATTGTGTGACATGAGTTTTTTACTGCTCAGTGATAAAATTATGACTTTACGGAGCTCGTAGATTTTTCTCACTTTCTCAGTGAGAGTCTTTATTTTCTTGAATCGAAGTAACTGAGTCCGAAATTCGTACGATGATAGCGTCTCCCAGCATATCGTTAATGTTTGCGGCTGCTCTTCTTGCATTCAAACTTTTTTAAAGATTCGTTTAGTTCCCACGTAGTTGTAAATTTGAGTTGTGAGCAGGTATAGAACCAGGATAACATCATCGAGAACGTTCCTGCCTTTAGTGCGATAATTCAGACCATCTACTGTATGTCTATTTGGTTTCCAACTCATCACCTGTATCACCTGTAGTCCCGTTGATCGTCGAAGAACTCGAACGGGCGCCAGTAAATCTTCCATTTTTCCTTGTCGCGTGCAAGAGTAGCCCAGTATGTTCTGCTCACTCTAGGGACTCGTTAAGCATCATATCTTTGTTCTTGGTTCTTCATGAATAACTGTAACCATGGGGTCGGTGGTCTTCTTGCAGTACTTTTGACATCTCGAGGAATGCAGTCACTAACGGCTCTTGTTTACCGGTTGTCATTCATACGCATTACGTGCCCAGCCCATTTTATCTTCAGCTGTTTGGCGTACAGAACGGCGTCTTTGATTTTTGATCGTTGGTGCAGGTCGAAACTTCGGATTCCATCCTTTACTTGTGCGAAACGGAATACTCCTGGCATCGTCCTTTCGACTGTGCGTTCGATAACGCTGAGTGATCTTTCATCCTGCCTACGCAACGACCAAGTTTCTGACGCATACGTTAGGACAGGGAGTACCGTTGAGTCGAAAAGGTGGGCACGGAGTCGGGTGTTCTTTGTTCTCACTACATCCTCGATGCTCTTGAAAGTTCCCCAAGCAGCTCGTTTCCTTCTGCTCAGCTCTGGAGCTAAGTTGTTCATCATACTCGATACTTGATACTTAAATGGCCCGTCCTTACTAGTTGTGCGGGCCCCAGCATAATCTCCATTTTTCGGAGATTTTCTGCTTAAGCCATTATGGTTCCCTGGAGTCCCGAGGTCATCCTAGCCAAAGTCTACCCCAAATCTTCACCACAACGGGCAGTCGTAGCCCTTGTGGTTCAGAGGGTGATTTACCACCATGCGACTTTGATACTAGGACGGTGGTGGATCCTGGTATTGGTTTACTTTTAGCTAAACTTCCTGATGGGAACGCCGGACTCCTCAGATTGGGAAACCCTGCCAGGGGATGAATTGCCCGCTGTACATCGCAGTCCGACACCCAGGAACACCTCCTAGCCGCGATGAGGCGGTAAACCGTAGGAGGCGTTCATCATAACGTGCTTTAATTATCGGAAAATTATGGGCAGTTATTGAAAATCAAGCTTCGTGGCGAATATATTAAGGATATTGTGCTAGAATAACATTTTGATCTTTTCCTGTTAGAACTATAAAGGATAAGTCATTCGACGTTGATGAGCTCCTGGAAGGTGCGCCGGCTTCATGCATCATAGAGGTGACTAAAGGCATCGTGGCCCATATTTTGAATTATGGTTGACTGCTCATGTATCATTTCAATGTCTTTTATCATCCACCGGAACAAAGCAATTACCAGTTCAAAGTTTTTTCGTAGAACTAGGGTTCGGCTTACCCGTGGCGCGGGATCGAACCAATGACCGCATGGATACTGATTGCATGGCGCCCTTAGCATCTGCGCTGCATGTCGTTCCATGTCGTCCTAATATCGAAAAAAAAAGTGTGTTGCTGAAACAGTACTTGAGGAAATGTTTTAATACCAAGGGATTGGTTTTATTGTAGGATGCTGGTAATGGTGGTGTACGAAGCATGCTATTTGATCATGTTTGGTTCGAAGAATACCCTACAACACCTGGAAGTTTTGTTCTCAATGGTTTTATGTATTCATTAATTGGTCTGTATGATTTTAAGAGTGTTCAACTAAACACTGAAGGTGAGCGTTAAATAGTGTATTTCTTTCGCATCTATCTACACAAGTTTATCAGTTTGTAGATTACGCTGATATAATTTATTAGTGTGGCTATTTTTTCGGCTTACAAACATAATGTTTTAAAAGTTTACTTCATGTAGTTAGACCTTTGTATATTGGTCTGCAGCAGTACCGATTTTATTCAACGAATTTTCGTATTATGTGATTATATAATTAACGGATTATATGTATTATAGGGTGCTTACGAAAACTACCAGTTGTTACCTATTAAGTGGCTCGAATTAACCTTGAAAGCTATGTATAATATTCCAGTTCCGGCTGAAGTTCATCATGGCTTGGAACGTGCTTCCTTACTATTCTCGAATGGTATGGAGTCACTTCGTGCTCTAATACCTCTTTATGACACTGGTAGTGGATCTTTGTACGATCTTCGACATGTAGGATTACATACCGCACCGAATCTCGCCAGGTATAAATTGTGGTCTTGCTTTTATACATTTGTTTTAATGATAAATATAATGTATAAGAATAATGTACCATGCAGTTTTTGCTGCAAATTATCCACTGAGACTTTCTATCCACAAGAGTACTGCTTTCTTTTCTTCCTTTCTTTTTCAAAACAACTTGGTTTAAATATTCGTGAGGCGGTACACACGAATTTGTGCCTTATAGTGTTTACAGTGTTGACAACAGTGGAGAGAAACAAGATGAGCAGTGAAGTATGAACGGAGGTGTGGGACCAATTCTATCTTTCACTTCTAGCGAGAAATTCGTATGAGAAATTGAAGCTTAGAAAAAAATTCTGGATGATCAACATCTGAAATGAAATTTTTTACAATTCCTGTTCTTACGAGGTCTATTCATCCCTCATCCATTTCCTTGGATGGTCCGTTGTCACCAGTTGTGCGGGCCTCGTCATAATTTGTACTTCCTGGAGAATTCCTATTTTAGCCACTGTGGTTCCCTAGAGCCTCGAGATCAGCCTTGCCGCTTTCCTCAGGTTGTCGACCACTTCAGGTAGTCGCCGCCCGTATGCATCAGAGGGGTATATGTCACCATGCGACTAGTTTGATATCACCAGGACGGTGGTGATTTTTGGTACTGGTTCGCTCTTAGTTGGGCTTCCAAATGGAAACGTCGTACTCCTTTGCAGTTTGGGAGACCACTCTCCGAGGGGTGGAGGGGTTGAACACCCCGTTGTAAATCGCATCACGATACACAGAGAAATCTGCCAGCCACGATGAGGCGGTAAATCATTGCGAGGCATCCACTTATTTTGCAATAATTTTGGTTCCGTAGTCTTTTTTCTTTGGAACTTTTGTTGTCCCAAAATTCTACACGGGATCAGACCATCGTCTCTTTCGTGCAAGATTCTATTTCTCGCGGAAAGGAGAGAAAGCGGGTAAATTCCAAAACCGAAGTCCCAGAACCACCGCAAACTGGAACTTATTCAATTCATTAGTTGGCTGTTGGGAAGATGCCGTTGTCGATAACATCGACGAAGAATACGATCGGCTCATTCAACAATTTCACGTTAGCGCTATGAAAGCTGAGAGTTCGAAAGTAACCAAGAGACGTCTGTCTCCAGAAACACTCGAGCTTATACGCCAGCGTGGAATCGAACGAGCTGCAGGCAACCGCGAACTAACGTCCGAACTTGTAAAACAATGCAGACAGGCGATAAAAGAAGATCTTAAAGAGAGAAGAGCAGCAGTAATGGTCGAAGCTGCAGAGGCTGGAAAAGCATTCGCAAAGCCCACCGAAGCTTCGCCAATTACAAGTTCAAGATTACTGTACTCCGACGCCCAGACGAAACAGTTATGCATACGTTGTACCACTGGTCCTCTCTTCCGAAATGCGATATGCCTTTCGTCGGTGAAAAATCGAACAGCACCAGGTCCAGACAAGAGGATAAGATCTGAACACCTGAAAAAACTTCCGCCAGTCCTCGTAAACACACTGGCTCAGCTCTTCATACGTTACCTATCTGAATGCAAGGTCCCTAGTCAGCTGGCGCTCGCTCAAGTCACTCCACTATCAACGGGACTACAGGTGATACAGGTGATTATTTCTCTCAAGGTATTCCCGTCAACACTTTTCATGGTTTTATCCCAACGATTTTTAGAAGACCTTCCAGGAGACTTTTATACTATGAATAAGACTATTGATAACACGGCATTGATATTTTCCACCAGAACAAAAAAATGAAAGAAATACGTTTGAATGAAAGTAGTAAAACTTTAGAAGAATTCACAAGAAGTAACTTTCGAGGGTAACTGCTGTTACAGAAGCTCCCGTGGTAATATTAATCAGTTTTCTCTAATTTCCATAGATTTTTCTACCTAGTACAACTTCACTAAAAAGAACTAGTTGATACTTTAAAAAAAACCACGCAGCATTAGCTCGAATTTGCCAAATAATCATCGAAAAACAACTTCCAAACTACCAAAAATTACCGAGAAAGTGTATACAGTAATGTAATCCTCCTATATTGTAAAAAATTAGTGCAGAATTTCTTACTTTACTTTTTTGCGTATTTTGCAGCGACAAATTCTTTCTACTGTTGGATTATAATATATCAATGAAAATCTTTGTTCTACGCGTACGAAACCAAATTTGTCCTGAATAACAACCTCGCGATCGCTGAAAAAAACGACACTATTCAAAACTTATTGTGCATACTTCTGCTCTATATAACTAAACTGTCTCATAACCGTTCACTGCCTCATCGTGGCTGGAAGGTGTTCTCAGGTGTGGGCTGCGATGTACTGAAAGGGGATTCTTCCGCGGCAAGGTCTCCCAAGTTAAGGAGACCGGTGTTCCCACCAGGAAGGCCAGCTAAGAGTAAACCAATACCGGGACCCACCGTCCTCGTATCAAAATGCGGCATCCAGAAAGGCAGTGGAGAAAATCATTTATGAGTACTACTCGGATCTTTTCGATAGCCACGTCCACCTTCCGTCATACGAAATAAAAGAGGATGGATATGTTGTACCACCAGTTCTCCTTTCCGAAATCCGACGTGCCATCTCGTTGGTGAAAAATCGAACAGCACTAGGTCCGGTCAGGATAAGACTAGAACACCTGAAGAGCCTTCCGCCAGTTCTTGTAAACACACTGGATAGGCTCTTCACACGTTACCTGTCTAAATGCAAGGTCCCTACTCAGTGGAAGACCAGCAAGACCGCTCTATTGTTCAGGAACGGTGACCTCCATGATATCGGCAACTACCGCCAAATCTGCTTACCGTCTGCCGTCTACAAACTTTTTACTCGAGTCATTCTAAACAGGATTGACAGAACACTAAACAAAGAACAGCCATGTGAGCATGCAGGGTTTCCAAAAGGATTTAGCACGATGAACCACATCCACATGATAACAATAATCACCGAAGTATCGCGAGAGTACAAAAGACCGCTCTTTCATCGACTTACTGAAGGCCTTTGATTCAGTTGAGATAGAAGCAGTCTTAGAAGCCCTTGATAGTCAAGGAGTCCATATTCAGTACATAAAGATCCTTCGTGAGCTGTACAAAAATTTCACCAACAAGGTATCACCATTCTACAACGATATTAACATTCACGTCAAAAGAGGAATTAGGCAAGGTGATGCCATCTCGCCAAAGTTATTTACTGCCAGCCTCCAGAACGTCATGCAAACATTGGAATGAGATAATATGGGAGTGAAAATCGATGGTGGGCAGTTACACCATCTTCGCTTTGCTGATGACATCGTTCTTATAACACCAAACATTAGCCAAGCGGAGTGTATGCTTGACGGCTTTGATAAAGCCTGTGGAAAGATCGGTCTTCGACTAAATCTCACAAAAACGGTGTTCATGAAGAACGGATTGGTTTCGTATGCTCCATTCACACAGTGAGATGGTTAATGGGTCTTTTTCATACATTCGCAACATTACAAACTTATTTCAATGCGTATATCTCCGAAAATAATTCTACTTTCATCCTTGTGGAAATTTTTCTTAGCTACTAGTGAATTTTATTAGTTGAAATAATAACTTTTAAAATGTACATATCGCTGTCACAATGGTGCATGTTTTCCTACTCCACTATGGTGAATTTCTGATCTTGTGAAGCCCACAGATTGTAATTACTACGCTTTCTTTTTAGATGGGACTACCATGCAGTTCATGTGTACCTGCTCAAATGGTTAGTTCAGATCAGCGGTGATAAGATTCTTAATGATACTGCTAATAGATGGATAGAGTACTCCTGGGGTAAGAAAGCAAAGCATAATTGACGTGTAGGAATTGCTAGTGGTGAGAGGAATTGTGAGAGCCGTAATTATCCAATTTAAGGATACACATTATTGTTGTCTATAGAGAGTTTTCGTGCAGTTATCGGTGAATATCTCAGGGTTTCGATTTTGTAACGTTATTGGCTGTTTTTCCATCGAATTATTTCACAGCTCTCTTATGTTCTGCCGCTTTTAGGTTGTAAACTTTAGTGTATCGTTGCTTTCTAAGTATGAACTGTTGTCATTTTGTCAGTGGATACGCGATGAATTATCGTTTGAACATAGTTACTCGATTTGTGATCACCTTTCGTTAGTATCAGGGTCTGTGTCAAAGTATAGAGGGTTGCTCAAGGCGTCCATGTCAGCTTATCCCTATGATTTCTGCTCGTTCGAAACAACTGTTCTGATCACAAATATGTTTGTTATTCGTTTACATCTTGTATTTCGACCGAGACTTTGAATTGTAGAGTATTTTTAGCTACTCTATAAAGGTTACAGGATATCTCAGTGATTTCTGTGGACCATAAGAATTTATAGTGAAAGAATTGAATTTTGTACATCTCACCATCGACTTTTGGTGATTATAGAATCTAGATGAAAACGTGGTTGTTACTCATGCATTTCATAGTGCTTGTTGTTTTGTCTGCAAAGTACTTGTTTTGTCCTACCTGTTGTGACTATGCCAATGCTTATAACACCTTGGTGCTTTATAGAACAGAATGGCGTGTGTTATTTCTTCTTACTTTGTTATAAAGTGTTTCAAACACGTGAAGTTGAGACAAGTTGTAAGATAACAAAGCAATGCCCTTTACGTCTTTATAAACTGAATTCTAACCTAGCCGTTCCCAGGATCGACTTTCTATTAACCTCGACTTTAATAGATAGGGGTATTATGAGGAGTGCGAATTCAGTTACGTTATCTGTAGTGATAAACCTTAGGCTATGAAAAGCAGGTGAATCCTAAAGCGGTGGAAGGAAAGGGTAATTCTTAGTACTACAGGCGTTTGGTGGCTAATCGTAGCAGCGCTTAAGAAGCATCTATCTGCTGGTTCTCATAGCACCCGTATAAGTGTGGTCATTGTGATAATTAGGACGCATGATTTGTCTTTATCGAAAACCATTACAGTTATGTTATTTAGCTTACTAGTAGCTGGAAAGTAAGGAAACGTTAAAAATTAACTCGTATGAAGTGCTGAGATATCTGCAGAACTCCGGACCACAGGTGTATGCAGTGGAGAACGAACACGCACTGTTGTCCTTACCGAGGAGCAGCGCACTTCACCACTACACCATCCGGGTCCCGGAGGTCTCCACTGCATACACTTGTGGTCCGGAGTTTTGCAGATATCTCAGCACTTCATACGAGCTATATTTCACAACATACCCTGCTATTAAGAAGAAAAAGGCAGTAAATAAAAGAGTTAAGATGATTAAAAATTAAATTGTCGAAGGTATTCATATGGCGGTGTGAGACATATCGTGGACTTCTCATATTTGTGGATTACATTGATGAAGTCACGTTTGTAATAGCTGATGTACAGTGCTGTATTTAAAAGTGCTTACTTGCACACTGAGATGGCCCATTTTCACTGGTTGTGCGCGCCTTAGCATAATTTCAATTTTTTTTCGGAGTTTCCTGGAGTCCCGATGTCAGCCTAGCCAAAGGTTGCTACAGGTCGTCTCCACCACAGGCAGTTTGCGACTAGTTTGATACCAGGACGGTGATGGGTTCTGGTATTCGTTTAATCTTAGCTGAGTTTCCTGGTGGGAACGCCAGACTCCTTCTCAGCTTTGGAGGTACTGCTGATGGGGGTGGCGAATCCACACGCTCTACATCACAACTCTTCACCTAGGAACAACTCAGCCACGTTAAGGCGGTAAACTGAAAAATACTACCGAGAACAAGGGTGATTCTTGAGGACTTCTTTCTCAAGTTGTTGAAATGTCAAGTAAATGTGATGAACTGAGCGAGTTGAGTGTGCGCATGCAGCGATGGTTGAATATGGGTTACAATACACACTAGGTGGATTCCTGGTTCTATCCCTCCCGTTGGACTCACTGAGCTTGCCATCTCCCCGTGGTAAGCTGATTAGTACAAGGCTTGATTGGAACGGTAGCAGTACTGACTTGATACACCGATGAGCTACCGGAAGACATCGCAAAGATCAGTTTTGCATGAGTTCGCATCTACGACTTTTTTGGGTTAATCAACACCAAATTTTTTATGCTTTAAACTATTATCACAGTTAAACGAGCGAAGATTATCTCAATCTAGAAGGTCCAGCTGCATTGCAGTCATATTGGATAAACTAACCACTGTCGGGAACGGTCAACTTCAAGCACAAGTGGTCTGCGCGCTCCTAAAAAGTTCAATGTGCTTTTTGAGGGTGTATGTAGAACGAGCTGCATTTCGTTTGATTTTCTGGACTGAAGACTTTTGAACAAATCGACGAGTGGACAACAGTTTGCATATATGCGATCACATTTATTAATATGCTATGATAGTACACTAATAATTAACCCTGCACGGAAGACAGAGAAGAGAATTCGACACAGCAAGGAAACTGGGAGGAGAGCGCTCGCTGAATTCAACCCTACAGTTGATCCTCATTAATACTTCAACACGCCATCTATAGGGAATGTAGATGAAGATAGACTAATTTCTGTCCTATGGAGAGTGGTTTCTATCTTCATCTGTATTTAGCTTTGTCTCCTTTAATGTTTCTCATGTTATTTGTGGAAAATTCTGCGCACTCATTATGTCTCGCAGAAAACATCCACACTACAGCTTCTGTCAAGTGGAAAATGTAGAGGCTATTCACACAGCTTCCGTCAGGTGGAGAGTGTAGAGGCTATTCTCTATCTCCTCTCATCTTATTTCTTACTACTGTGAGGTGTTTCTCATGTTATTTGTATATTGCTCCACCGAGTCAATTTCCTATCTACAGAATGCGTCATAGTAGCTGGCTCACTTTCTTGCCTTCCAGCTGGCTGAAAAGTGCTTGTTAACTCCTTGTATGGCAACACCTGCACAACAGTAAAAACATTATAGTAAACAGTAAAACAAAACGCTAGGAATAGAGCAACATTTGCGAGGAGTCGTACTTTGGTCGATATTCTGAGATCGTCATCATGCTTTACCTCAATTCCCTCTTTTCTACCAGAGGCTAGGTGATTTTTTAACTGTCCAGACTTATCGTCTTGTGTCACCGACTTATTGAAGTTGTTGTTAAGTCTTGAAACAGAAGATGTGCACTGTTGTTATTGCTACCTTGCTACTGTTGTTGTATTTGTATATGAATGTTTAATTGCCTGTGCCTGATGTTTGCTCTGCGCATCTACAAAAAGTTGGCGTGGCAAGTCGAACATTATATAGTGAAGTATGTGGTACATTTTCTGCAATGGCCGCATGAACGAGCATTTTGTGCTAAATGGACTAAGGCAATCACCTATGCAAGCGACAAGGGTGGTCTTGTAATTTACTGACTCAAAATTCCTCTGTGATGAGATCTCTGGTAGCGTAATTTGAATTCAAAAATATGAATGAAATCTCATATTATTGCTAATCAGTTGATTCTTAAGGATTAAAGTTTTCTATCCAGCTGGAGAGGAGCGTGTGGCGCAACGGTTAGGGGTGCCCTACAATATGCATAGGATCGATCCCGTGCTTTAGGCCCACCACGCCTTCCATTCCTCTAGAGTCGGCGAATTGGTACTAGACTTCTCTGGGAGGAGGGCAGCACTGGCTCGATACATCGATAGGCCACCGCGTGTCATTGTAAAGGCCAGATATCATTTAATCACCTCTAACGATACTTAATAAAGTCGAATGCGTGGTGCATTCCTCAGGGATTGATCAACGTCGAGACCTTTACCCTTTCCTTTTACACAACTCGAGTTGGAAAAATCCAAACCCTTTTACAAGTAGTAGGAAGTGGAGAATTAGTTTTATCGCCTAAAAAGTGACTCCCATTTTATGTTTTCAAATATTGCAATCCAATCGATTTTATTGTCTGCTGTTATGTTGATCCCACACTTGTCAGCTATTGACCGTAGTTATCCACAGCTGATGAAAATTGAACTTGTTCTTGTCATCTGCTGCCCTAGCTGCTACGTATGTTTGAGAAAGTGTAGAAATTATTTTAGAAAGTCCTGTTGACCACTTTGACAAGAAAAAATGGTTTACAATCACTAACTTTCTTCGGCAAAAGCGTAGTAGTCAGAGATATTACGATAAACGTACGCAAGTTAGGCTCGACCTCATCACCAGTAATCTTTTCAGACCATCTGGTTGTATGTTCATGACATTTCATTCATAAAAGAAACAATGTTGACCATAAGACATTTCTGGTTCCTGGAAACCGCTATTTACTTCGCATGAGAAGAAAATCATGTTTTGGTCTGATTATGCTTAAGGCGATTTAATGCATTTTTGTTGTAACGTCTCTCGGTGGTTTATGGATGACTTCTTCTTGTGTTTATCAAATGCTCAGCTATTCAGCGAGCTGTTAAAACATGAAAAAGTCGTTCAGCGTTCATCAACCTCTTAGGAATGCTCCATGCTCCATCAAAAAATTCCATTCGTGGGATTGTAGAGACGATTGATTGAATATATAGCCTATAAAATGATTTCTGGAAAATACCAATGTACTAAGTCAGTGTTTTGTCCTCTCAGACAACTCTGCTACGAATTTCTCCACTCTGTAGTAATGAAAAGCTTGATTTGTCTTTATCGCAGTATCAAACCAATGACCACGTTCGCATTTCAGGGCATCTCTATCCACTGCGCCACACGTGCCCCTCTATTTCCCAACTATTCGGTTGTTCAGAAATAGATGAGCGTTTTTAGCTATATTATTTAAAATGTTATAGCTTGCTTCAATCAAAACTTTACTAATTCGTGCAGCGCTGGTTCCGCAATGTGAGGCCGGCCATTGTCGTGGAGAAGGACTGTTCTTTTTTGTTGACTAATGCCAGTCGCTGTTGGAATTTACGGTGCACTTCGCAGATTTGTTAGCAGTACTTCTCTGCCGTAATTGTTTCGTCCAGATTCGAAAAGCCGTGGTGAATCAGCCAGGCTACAGGCCACCAAATAGTCACCACAACCTTTTTTGGTGCAATTTGGGCTTTGGAAAATGCTGTGGGGCATCCAACCATTGAGCCGGTTGCCATACAGAATCCACTTTCCGTCGCATGTCACAATTCGATCAAGAAAAGGGTAGTTTTTATTGCGCAAAATAAGAACAGACGACAATTCAAAACGGCGATTTTTTTTGCTACTGTTTAATTCTTGCGGCGTTTAGTTGTCGAGTTTCTTGTCTTCCCTATGCGACTGAAGTGAGTGGAAATTGCTCCTGTGCTTACGCCAAGCTGTTCTGCAAGCTCTCGGACGGTTGTTTGCGTGTTTGCTTCCACTAGTTCCTTCAATTTGTCGTCGTCAAGTTCACTGACTCGTTCGCAGCTTCCTTATCTTCGAGGTCGAAATCACCAAATCGGAATTTCCAGAACTGTGCACTACCTTCACCCCAAATTTCGTTAATCTTTCCAGTCGTCTCTGCTGCACAACGACAGAGTTTGAACTAATAAAAGAAAATTTGATGAAAATTCATTTGTGACATTCGAAATTTTAAAGTTCAAATCTGGTAAAAAAAATTGTTAAAAAGAGCATAAAATCAGCTTTCTATTGATATATAACATTGCGAGGTACAAGGATATTTTGAAACGCTCATTTATTTCTGTACAACCTAACGCTCAGTGAAATCCACTTCATAAACTCTCCTGAGCTACGCCTAGTATTGTAAAAAGTCCACTGATCTCCCTCATGTGAGGCATCTCGAGCCGGTTAGTCGAGAGGCTACATGGCGCGTCCCCAGGTGGCGGATAGGAGGTTAATCCCGGACTAAAAGCGAGCTTTCCCTCCTTGAGGCGCAGTTGGATCCAGTGGTTGGACACCCTGTTTCTGCTGCACCGATTTGGCACATACTTCCTGTATTTATTCGTTTACGCGTGTGTGGGTGCGTTCTCGTTTATGCGGATTGTACTCTACGAGTCAATTCGGCCAAAAGCCTGCAATCAAGTGAGAGCGAAGTATATGGGAGGCAGTTACGAGTCGTCTCCAACAAATAAACTCCATGTCCACTCTGAGAGACTGGCAAAATGCCCGGGAGTATACCCAGCCCCCACGTTCAGAGCCCAGCAAGCTGTATGCAGGTATCGAAAAGTCAAAAGCGGTAAAAGAAATGGGCCTCATTCCCATGCCCGAAAGAACCCCCAATTTCGCAGCGTTGGGTAGGACGAGTACGGAGAGGCTGCTAAAACTCGGAACCATTGTAAGCTGCTTGGATCGCAATGAACTAAGGTGCCGTTAGTGACTGGATTCCTCGGGATGTCAAACGTACTGCAGGAAGACCACCGACCCGTTGGTCAAAGTTCTTCACAAAGAGCCTTGAAGAAAGGTATGATGCTCGACGAGTCTCTAGAGCGAGCAGAACCCACTGGGCAACTCTTGCACGCGACGGGGAAAAATGGAAGATTTACTGGCGCTGGCTCTAGTCACTCGATGATCAACGGGACTACAGGTGATACAGGTGATTGTAAAAATTTGTCTAAACGCTCACTGATTTCACAGGACAAGTCGTTGGATTTTTATTCAGAGAAAAATTAAGTTGAGTCTCTTGGAAATATACGATTTTTCGTCGTTATCTTTCTCAGCAATGGCGAGGTTTGTTCCTCAGCAATCAGACACCTGCGGTCCGGGAGTTTTGCAAATATCTGAGCATCCTTGAAATCGAGAGGCTGTCAAGCAGCATACGTTTACTACCATACAATAGCACACAACACAATCGTAGCTGACGTTTCGGCAGTATCGCCTTCTTCAAAGCCGTTTATACGTGCCTTCCATGACTACGATTTATACGATTCTTTTCTTTTTTTGGAATCTTCTAGACGAAAGTCCTGGGCGAATTAGTTTAGGGAGGTTTGCTCTTACTCCATTTCAATGGTGGCTCTGTGAACCTAGCTCCGTTATCTTTATTAAAATCTCAACGGATACAATTTCTTTATGGAGACTGTAGTGCAATCGTTTACAGGTGTCCTGCAATACACACGTTGTCTTTGGTTCAACTCCACGCTGAGTGTGAACAAAGCTCCTCATCCCGCAAGGTCGGCCAATTTTTATCAGACTTGTCCATGTTCCCTAAGGGATTGATTAGCGCCGACTGCTTTAGCCTCTCCTGATCACGTCTGCTACTTGCATATGAGTCAATTCGCAGTTTCTTTGAAAAAGTGTCCACCAAGAAGGCGTTGGTGAATTTACGCTGAATTCCTCCAGTGCTTTATTGAAACGATATGCGAAAACGTTCAAAATCTGCTTCACTTTACTTCTTTAAATTTTGATTTTAGTTTGGCCCTACAAATTTGAGACCTCTGAATGTGTCAAAAATTGGGTTTTGTAGACAAAGAAACAAGTGGATAACTGTTCGTTAATGGACTAAACGAACAATAAAATGAAGAATGTCTCAGGTTGATAACTCAAAAGATCGAATTTCTATAAACGTCGGCATAAATAACCGATATATCCTTATATGTTCATACGAACTGCCCTTGTTGAACGGATCCGAGGTTGGTATAAGTTGTTGTTGCTGTTGTTCGATGGCTGATGTTTCGGCGATTTTGCCTTCCTCAGAGCCGTGTTGTTGCATGTAGGATCACCCGTATGTTGTTCACGTGGGATGACTCGTCATACAGAACATATATAGATATATCCGATTAATTTCGTCGTTTTCTGGCACAACAATCACTAGGTGCAGAAGTGATGCAAGCCGGCCAGCAGGCCCAGTAGTCCGTCGGCCTGCTCATCGTAGTATCGTCAGCGAAGGGAAGGCTGTTGGGCGTGGCCACGCTTGGGTGCCGATCTCTTCACGATGCTCGTCGGTCGGCGGAAGGTCGTACCGTGGTGTTCTGCGATTCTCGGCGTATGGACCCTGATAACTTTCTATCTGTTCGTCGGTACTGGACCATTTCCGAACAAGCATTCACTACTGAGTGGGGATGAGCCAATTCCGAACGAGTTTCGTCAAACGTCCAGGAAGAACTCGTTGGGCATCAACAACGACTTCAATGTCGATGAATACAAAAAGGTCGAATTTTTGTTCAAACGAGTAATTCAAGCGGAAAAAACATTTGTCCTACATTTTTTTGACAAAGTTGTCTTCCATAAATTTTACTATTTCACATTTCTGCTGTTAACCAGCCAGGGAGAAGAACATTAGGTCGACAAGGCATAGCAGTTTGGGCCGACCGGTTTGTTTACAACGCAACAGTCGTGATTGAGTTCATAACGACTGGCTGTTTCCTTCCTATATTTCCTTTGTTTTTGTTCAAAATTCCTACTAATAAAAGATAGTTAGATCATATTCATACTCAGGCATTCAATACAACAAATGCTTTCATTCCCAATAAATGTCAACAGAGTGGAAAATTGTGTTATCTCCACTTTTATACATTTTATCTGTGCAGTTCAGTATTGTGTAATAACAGGTTGAGAATGGTTTCGATGATAACAAAGTTGCGGACGATAGTGTGATGAAGGAGTACGATGTGAAGAAGAATGATGATGAAATGAAAGAAGAGGAAGTGGACGAGGATGATCGACTCGAACAGGACGGTAACGTGATGCCGGTTGCGATTGTGCCGATTGATGAACGTGAAGCGATCGTTGATTTGGACAAGTTGGCCATGCTAGATTCTCCAGAAGAGAAGGTAAGTCATCCAGATGTTTTTTTTCTTTTCGTTCTGACTTGTTCGCCTTTCGCTAGTCAATCATGTCTCATTTTTCGATGAAAAATCGGTCCAGCATATATAAACGACTCTAACATTAGTTTCGGTTTATTTTCAAACACTCTAACATCTAACGTTCGTCTCATTAACTTTTTTATACTGTGTTTTCTATTCTATGCTTTTATCTGCTATCTTATCTCATCTACCACTGAATCCGAAACCCTAGCATAACCTTTTCTTCTCTTCACTTATCTTCTGCTCTTCATTTTTTCCTCTGTTCTCACCGATTGGCGAAGTTTCATCTTTGCAGTCAATCAATAAGGCTGGAAAGAAATGTTTGTGTAGTGCAGCGCTCACAGTCGACCTAACTGACCCACAACGGCGGCTGCCCAGGTTCTATCTCTTATGTCAACCTTGGTTCTTGAACCTATCGAAAATAGGGGAAATAACAATGGACGGTGAAGATCTAAGCCTATATAAAATCCTAGATCTTCGTTTCCGAATCGTTTGAAAAGGCTAGTGTGGTAGAAATAGAGACCGTTGAAACTGGATATGTAGTCTATTTTCTCACTAATGATTTCTCTGCTTGTATGTAGGTGTAGAACGATGCCTCACTGATTTATTGTTCACTGAAATAGTATATCATGGTTTGTTGTGACCGAATCGTGTTTGAGTGCATTATTCGTCTACGACAGGAGTTGATCAGCTGGTAGAAAAGTTGTTTGAGCTATCAGAAAGCTATCAAAAACAAAGCTATTGAGATTGTCTGGTGGTTGATTTACACAACTGTACAAATCGTTTCTGTCATATCTCGTGAATAAATCGCTCCACATTTTAGTTATCGTCAGATAGGTGGATAACGTTAGGGTTGGCTTAGATTCGAACTGATGTCGCTGTTTTAGTTGGTTGACATCTGTCCGTTGTATAACTGTGTTATCGTTCTGAGGAGGTATGAGCAACTCATTGACGACTTTGAATATCCAGCTGCTTCTGTTGGTCTTGATCTTATCACTTGTCATCATCGGTCGCCACCAGCTAGGTGCGGTTGAATAGTCGAATTTATTTCTAAATCTGCTAAATACTTTCTTTATAACTCGTATGAAATGCTGAGATATTTGCAAAACTCCGGACCACAGGTGTATGCAGTGGAGAACGAACACGCGCTGTTGTCCTTACCGGGGAGCAGCGCACTTCACCACTACACCATCCGGGTCCTTCGCTTTGCATGTATCTCAGCTAGTTCTATCGATCTTTTTTGCCATCAGCAATCACCCTACTTTCTTTATGATTGCCCACATAAGTAACGCGTTGAAGTAGTCCTAACTGCTGTGAACTTTCTCTCAGCCACTAGAGTTTTTCTTTTTAGCTTGTCATGTCATATTAGCGATCGGATATTCCTGTTCTTTCCTTCCATTACTGCGTAGAATTTTGACGATCAGTTCGGTGAAACTTTCCGGATCGAATGATCTTAAGGAAAACGTTTGTTATCCAACAATAAGCCATACTGATTTGCAATCTTAACCTTTTTATTTACTGCCTATTCTTTTTTAAAGGCAGTGATCGATAGAGCTAGCTGAGAGACACGCGAAACGAAGGACCTGCATGGTGTGGTGGTGAACACGTTACTCCCCGGAAAGGACAATAGCGCGTTCGTTCCTCGCCGCAGGCACCTGCGGTCCGGAGTTTTGCAAACATCTCAGCATTGTAGAAGTCATACTGATTTAGTTATTATAACATGTTTAAAATCAAGGCAACCAATAAAATCACAAATTGAAAGGCTTAAATAGTCACATGCAGCACTTGCAGAGGCTTCTACCAAAATTTGTTATCTCTAAGATTATTTAGCAAGGCACTCTTATTTTCCTGCCTTCCCTAACGATTTGCACCCAGTTCTCTGTTTACTTCCGAACTGCTGCTATTCATCTTAGCTTTCTTCTTCAGTAGTATTTTGGGTGATCTCAAGTGCACTTCAGAAATCAATATTTCTCGTTATGTCCTAGATGTGACTTTTTTCTTTCGCCTATGAAGTTTTCGAAGCAACCGATAAGGACGAAAAGAGTGGACGCTGTATTTCCTAATGCAAGACTTTTAATTAGAAGAATATTGCTTGACATTAGATGACTGATGAAATGTTAAACGAAGACGATTAGATTTGCGGAAGATATGAAGAAGAAAATGAACTCATTGAGTGGTTTCCTATGAGCCCAAGTGGCTTCACTTGGCAAATCCTAGGACCGACTTTATTTTATCCTCGGAACTGATCAGTAATAAGCAGTTTTCTTGATGAATAAACACAAGGTTGTTAACAGCAAGATTTATTCAATAGAATGCTGGCCGACGTTTCAGCGGTTTCGCCTTCTTCAGAGCCTGGAAAGGTCAAATAGACACGCAATCCACTCAGTTAAACACCATCATACCCTCAGCCGACAAAACTTAATGCATAAATGTTTATTCGTATAGTGAACAGTTTCTCTTAAACACTCACCATTTCCACTATATCCTTGATGAGCAATCGCGGAGTTGCTACTATATTCTTGATTGCTGACCTTTCGGCAGATTTCGCCTTCTTCAGAGCCCAGAAAGGTCGAGTTAACTGGAATCAACCTCGCCAAGCACTTTCACAAGCAAACAGAGTAAATTCTAAGCTAAGATTTTAATTGCATTAAGGACAAAATAGCTTCTTCACACACTCATCGCTTTCTATGAGTCTTCCACTGAGTATATCGTGTGAAGACCAACCGCAGGGAGTTCACATGGACACGTAATTTCCTTCTCTCACACTGGAATGACAGGTTTAAATACCGTCCAGTATCACGCGTGATTATGAGGCGTTCCTCCTTGCGGTTAGTTCATTTTCGGGTTCATGAAATTCATCCAGAATGCTTCGAGAGTCTTGCGCAGTGAAGTTTTCGATTCTTGTGCGAGAACTACGACTTAAACTTCAAAATCTTCCTCGTTATGCTTCTGTGCCCTTTGCGCGCCTAGTGGAGTGTTTCATCTTAATTTAAATTTATTGACTAGGAGTTTTTTTGTACGGATGCAGAGTGATCTGCCCGTCTCGCTAATGTATTCGTCCGCACACACTTCACAAGGAAGCAGGTAAACTTTATCCGTACTCATGCAATCACTATCTCTACTGTCCGGGCAAAGTGTGCAATTTTGTGTTGCATATAGGCGGTCGTGCAGGCAGTTGCGAACTAACTGACGTCTAAGGGTGCTCGGTTGTATTTCAATATATGGCCGGCTATGTACAACGCCAAATTGCAAAATATGCCGAAATGGTAGAGACGGTTGCATGAGTTCGGCTACAGTTTACCTAGTCTTGTGAAGCGTGCAGGGACGAATACATCGGTGAAACGGGTAGAGCACAGAGCACTCTGCGTCCGCTTAAAAGAACACCTGGTCGGTAAATTTAAATTGAAACCAAACACCCCACTAGGCGCGCAAAGGGCCCACATACATTACGATTCAGTGCATAAAAGTCTTGCAGCGTTTTGGATAAGCACCAAGAACCCAAAAATGAACAGCAAGGAGGAGTGCCTTGTGGTAATACGTGAGGTTGTGCCATACTTCAGACTGATTCTGTGGCTTGACCCAAGCACATTCCTCGCCCATGTGACAAAGAACGAAACAGTGAGTGTTTAAAAAAAGCTGTTCGTTAGGCGAATGAAAATTGATGCATTAAGTTTTCTCTTCTTGGGGCGTGAAAGTGTTCGCTTGAAGAGATTGCATGTCAGTTTTGACCTTTCCTAGGTCTGAAGAACCCACCCAAAACGGCAGAAAATGTCAGCCATCCCATCATTGTTGTATTGAATAAATCTTGCTGTTAACAACCAGGTGTTTGCTTATCAAGAAAACAATGATTCCACTTACTTTCATAGGTAACTAAGTGATCCATTCTCACATATTTTCTGGTCCCCAGCACTTCTATCCGCTTTATTCTCTTCCAACCGTTGTCAACCTTCGATGGTCGGTTTCGTATGTGGGCTCACCAACGAACTGAGAATCTGTGATTTTCTGTCCTTACCAATATTTTGAGTGAATGATAGTCAAGTGTGATTTCCACTGGAATGCCAAAATAGCCATGATAGAATGTTCCGAGTTTCTCATCTCAATAAGTCGCCAGTTCTTGTGGTGAATCCTAAGGAAGCTGGGAATCAGACTAGGGTCAATACCATGTATTTACCATAATTAGTCGCAAGCACTTGAGGATCAGAACGAAGCGTGGTCTGTCATGATTCCGATTCTTCCAGCGCGAGAGCGATTTTTACAACGGCAGCGAATTTTCTATTAGAGTAACTGCTTGAAGACGATCTAACAAGTCGATTTCCATCCAAGCAACTTCATTTGTGTGAAATCAGTGAACTCCACTGAATGCTTTAAAAATTCAACGACTATGGACTTATCAAACAGCGACCTTTTTACAATATTAAAACGCTATAAAATCTAACGATATGGCTTTGCGGCAAGGAAAGCCGAAAACTACGGCGAAACCTTTCCCACGCTTAGCGTCACCTTTCCCATTAGGTCATTCCCATGATTACTGCCGTTTCTACGCCATTACAAGCATTTATGTGTTACCGAAACTGCAAAGAACAAAAGACTTTATGGAGAAAATAACGACGATTTTTTCTGTCATTGTTATTCGATTAGGTGCTAATAATCAACTTTCAGGAACAGAAGAAGATTTTATTCGAAAAATATCAGTTCAACGGTCTGCTTAGTGATCGAATCGGTTATCGACGAAAGATTCCTGATACGCGAAATTCACAGTGAGTTGTTTTCGTTCTGATTGTCAAACCCCCTCTTCTGGGTTTGTGTTTTTTCTCACTACGTCGTTCGATTTGTTTTCGTTTTGAGTTGCGACGTTTCTCGGCTTTCAATGATCGTTTGAAAGCTCTTGTTTTCCACGACGTACAGTCTTTGTGTGCGTCTTATCTGTTGGTTTCACTGCTTCCGTCACATAGTTCAGTGGTGGTGTCAAACTTTCCAATCTCTTACCTTTTACTTTTCTCTTAGCATTCTGTGTTTTTTTTCTCTGTTTTTCCCAGTAATTTTTTTTCATTTGGTTGCCTTCTGCATCTTCAAAGAATTCTCCTACACCGTGTATTTTGTGACTTTTGTCAAAGTATCTTCTCATTTATATAGAAGAGAAATGTTTCAATAGAATACTTGATGTTTTAGGAAAAAGTCTTGTAGAACAAGTCCTTCCTTGGATGGACATAGTCTGATTGTTGTTTTCAAGTTATTTTAGTATCGAATAAAAAAGGTATGCTGATTAGATAACGAACTGAATAGGATTTACAACCAAAGTTGGATTTACGACTTTTTATTGCTTGGTTTTGTTTCATACCAAAACCCATTCTTACGCGGTTGTTGAGAATCTGTTAAGAAACCAAGCGCGTGTAGTGCAGTGGTGCTCTTCTACAATACACACCTATTCGGTTGTGCGACCCGCACCAACCAAGTCCCACATAACTTGAAACATTGACAAAACACTACAAGTCATTATATATTTAAAATATGCAGTCAATTGCTACGAGTGTAATCGATTGCATGATGCCTCACAAAGGAAATGTTTAACGCCGAGCGCTTTGTTCATTATCCCTTAATCAGATTTTTTTTGGCTTAATACTTTGTACTTATGTAACAGGTATAACGTATGTCTGTCTACCCTATAAACATAACTTTTATGACGAGAAACCAGACGGGTGCAATACCTCCCTACAAAAGGTCACCCAAAAATGTTAGAATAAGAATCGAATGTTGTTCTATAGAAATCACTGGATGATTTCCTGCTTAATCGCGCCTCAGGATTTTCTTTAACATTTAATTTCGTTCTACTGGAGGTTTATCTCCTAGCACGGTTATTCAAGCGGAGCAGTTCAACATTTATGTGCTGAAGTTTAACGAAGTGTAAACCCCTTTTTATGATCATTGCTATTAACAATACGAATTAGGGGCTTCTTCATAGCAGAAATGTTATAGTGGTCGTGTCTATCGTACATGTTAGGAACATTCAACATCTCCGATATCCCTTAGGGATGAATGGAGATTTTAGCAGTAAATAAAGCGTGAAAATAGATAAAGCGTCCGACGTCGATCAAATCCTGAGGGAGCGCCATGCATTGGAGTCTATTCAGAGTATCGTAGCGGTGGATGAATGCATATCTGGCTCGTGCAGTAGTTTACGGTGGCCTAGCAATGGGTACGCTGGCTCGAATAAGCGGTGGATCCAGTGTGTATTACAGGACACCTCTAATCATTGCGCTCTACCCGTCAGTAGCCAGAAAATGTAGGTTAGTATTTGACATTTCGACTTAATCTTGTGGAAACATAGATATGGAAGAATATGAATATATAAATATGAGTATATAAGAGAGAGTTTTGCATGAGATTTTTTATCAACAGTTTCGAAATATAACTTCATTGATGCTGAGATATTTGCAAAACTCCGGACTGCAGGTGTCTGCGGTGGGGAATGAACGCGTTATTACTATTTTTGGGGAGGAAAGCGGTCACCACCACACCATGAGGGCCCTTCGTTTTGCCTGTCTCTCAGCTAGTTCCATCGATCTCTGCCGTCAGCAATCACCCGTCAGCGGGATTGATCTGAGGAGCCCAAATCGGTAACGAACCCAGTTAAGCTGAGGCTGTAGTCATAATTGCAATCTTAACTTATTATTTACTGCCTACTCTTTTTAATGGCAGGGTATGTTGCGAAATATAACTTCAATGATGTTGAGATATTTGCAGAACTCCGAACCGCAGGTGTCTAAGAGAGGCGAAACGAAGGACCCGCATGGTGTGGTGGTGAACGCGGTGAGGAATGAACGTGCTATTGTCCTTTCCGGGGAGTAACGCGTTCACCACCACACGATGCGGGTCCTTCGTTTCGCCTCACTCAGACACCTGCGGTCTGGAGTTTTGCAAATATTAAATATCTCAGCGTCATTGAAGTTATATTTCGCAACACTTTAGAAATGTGGTTCTAAAGGATTATTTCTCCTCGGTGGCATCTTCATAATGGATCTTTTGTTTTTGCTTTTTCATTTTTGGGAGGTCCCGACTGCAAAAAATAAACAAAATTGAGTAGTAAAACAAATTGAAATAAACGTTTAAATAAATAGCGGGTGAATAGAAATGACAAAAAAAAAATGAAAATAGCGGTGGATAAGGTAAACCAAATAATAAAGTGAATAAAATGAAAAATTTTATAATTACACAAGAAGGGCGTGTGTAGTGCAGTGGTTGGAGGCGCCCTGCAATACAGATTCCCGCGCTTCAAGCTCACCAACTCTTGTGTTCCTCCGGGGTCGCCAAACTGGTACCAGAGTTGTCTGGGAGGATAGCAACTATGCTTAATGTGAAACATTAAAACATTACGCTTCCATGTGAATTCTGTGAGGTTGGTCTCCACGCGACATGCTCAGTGGAAGACTCATAAAAAGCGACTCTGGGGAAGGCAAAATCCGCCGAAACGTCAGCTGGTTCGTGAATAAAGAATGAAATAACACCTAGCGTTTGTTCAACAACAATACGAAGAAATACTAGTGTATTGTAAAGATTTATTAGATTAAAGATCGTCATATTTAGAGATAATGAATTAGTTTTTTCATTCAATAGAATCTTCAGTAATGTAGAAGTCGAATTTTTACACTAGTCACTGACCTGATCATGAGCCGCAACATATGTAAACAGTCGACAATCACCAACAATGAAATCGTATCACCAGTATCACTAGTCTTTCGTTTCGTTTCCAATTGATCCTGTTATATTCTCTGTTTCGTTTTCGTTTTTTTTATTCTTCTCTTCATCTAGCACCTTATCCGATCAGACCACTTCATCCGATCGTCGCAGTCCTTTGTTTGCTGAGTGGGGTTCGCGACGCGACTACTGACGGCGAGAATCTCCCAAATATGGATCAATTACAGTAATACTACGAAAAATTGAAAACGTTTTACAAAAGATACGACTGTATGATAATTAAGTCCCATGTTTTCAACTTCACCGCAAGGTTGTTAGGGCCTCATTCTTACTCACTAACGACGTGTTTTTACCAGTTTTGGCCTGTTATGAATTTGTGTGGAAATTCTTCACTTTATCGTGATAAACGAAGGTGAACGAACACGTCAGTACGTTTGTATTCGGATCGATATGTCTTATTATTATTACTGTTGTTATTAATATTATTAGTATTGTTTACTTATTCACTTTCTTGGATACATGGATAGAAAGTCTTCATGAGTTGTGCAGAGCCGAGCACATTTCCATTCGTTTCTTTGCCTCGTAATCGTTGCCCGTGGTGATGGTTTCATTCGAATATGGTGGCGGGTGCGAGTTTTATACCGTGACCTGTAAAACAACTGCATCTGTAAGTGCCAGTGATTTGCTTTAGTTATAAACACGCCCGTCCAACGTGTAGATGATCGTCCAAGGGGTCGCTACTTCTCATTATATGATCAGTTGGCCCATCGAGGTTTCGTTGTCGATGTTTATTATCGTGGATCTCGAAGATGGGATATACTTCGAAGATCGAAGAAGCTTCACATTCTGGTTAGATGTTGTGCTTGCCGGCTGTATTTCAAGAGACGTAGTTCAAGCGCTATGTGAGTGGTGCGCAGATTTCTTGACCACCTGTTTGGAGTAATAGGCAATTTTGCTGCATAATGAAAGGACTATTGAATCGAAAAGGTGAGCACGAAGTTTTGGGTCCTTTAGTCGCTCGGCGGCGTTTCGAGAGCCTCGAATGCTAGTCAAGCTGCTTTCCGTCTACTGCTTAATTCCTCCTTCATGTTGTTCTCCGTGTAAATGAACGTCCAAGGTACACGTACGAGGTGGTCTTAGCAATCAGAGAACTGTAAAATTTGATCTCTTCGCCTTTTCACGGTGGGGTTTTCATTAATTGGGTCTTCTTCGGTTTATGCGCCATCCGAGCTTTTTTTCCCGCTTCGCCGAACTCATTGATCATCGTCTCTGCTCCATTGGTACTTATTGAGAAGATGATGATATCGACGAAACGAAGGTTTGATAAAAATATTCCATCAATGCGTATACCTTTCTGATTTCTACCGAATGACTTCACTATCCACTGCAATGCACCACTAAGCAGCTTAGGCCATATTGTGTTGAATTGTGGAACCTTTTTTCTCATGGGTATGGTAAGAAGTCGGTGGAAAAGATGTATTTTCGTAGAGTAGTTCGGGTAACAGTCAAACAGAGTCGTTGTGTAGGACGGGTCCACTCTTCGGTCGAAAGGCACTAATAGGAATGCATTCGTTTCAACACTGTTAAACGTTTTTTCCTAATCGAGAAAAGTCAGGAATAGGGGAGTGATATTCCCGACAAATTTCATTGACAATGGGCACGGTCTGGTTGTAGTCCATGAAGCAGTACCTGTTGAAATCCTGCTTGCTCAACTGGTTGCGCCTCATCTAATGTCCTTGATATGCTCGACAGGATAATCTTCGTGAAGAGCTTGTAGAGCACACTCAACAGACATATCGGACGATAGTATTATTATTGCTATTATTATTGATTATTAAGGGGCACGTGTGGCGCAGTGGTCAAAGGCGCCCTACAATACGTATGGAATCTGTCCTGCGCCCCAGGCTCACCAAGCATTCCATACCTCCGGAGTAGGCAAATCGGTACCAGACTTGTCCGGTAGTTTAGCAGCACTGTCTCGATACATCGGTAGGCCACCGCGAGTCATTGTAAAGGCCAGATATGCAGTCAGTCATCTTTAACGATGCTCAATGAAGAATGCATATCGCATTCGTCCCTGAGGGATGTGTCATGCATTCGACTTCATCAAATATCGTTGGAGGTGATTGAATCTGGCCTTTACAATGACTCGCGGTGCCCTACCGATGTATAGAACCAGTGCTGCTATCCTCCCAGACAAGTCCGGCACCAATTGGCGACCCCGAAGGAATGGAAGGCTTGGTGGGCCAAAGGCGCGGGGATCGATTCCTCGTGCGTGTCGCAGTGGCGCCTCCAAACAACGTCAAAGTAGGGTGTGCTGTGAAATATAGCTATAATTATGCTGAGGAATTTGTAAAACTTCGGACCGCAGATGTCTGTGGTGGGGATCGAACGTTACTACCCTTCCGGTGGCTAACACGTTAACTAGCACATATGCGAGTCCTTCGGTTCGGCCCTGTGTGCCGTTTTATTGACCTTCAGATGCTATCATCAATCACATGTCAGCGGGATTGATCTGGGGAGCACAAATCGGCATTGAATCCAGTTAAGTTGAAGCTGTAATATAAGTCACAATGTAATCACTTTTTATTTGCTGCCTATTCTTTCTCAGCATCATTATAGTTATATTTCACAGCGTATTCTGTCGTGAAAAGAGACTATTTTGTTTTATTTTTTGTTGATTTTTGTTTTAAATCTTGAAGTGTTTTCAAGGTGACGCCAAAACAACACGTCGGTAGCTTCTTCTTCAGATTATTTCGAAAAATCTATCGCTAGAATTTGATTTCTTGAATTCTTCTGCACGCTTGGAACAGTTATGTTTTTCCTGGGATATGATATCATTTGAGATCAACCGTTTAATAGAATCTACAGTGAGGTTTTCATTATGTAAGCCGTGTTGAGCATCTTTGGCGAGTGGCGGGACAGCATAAGTTTATGGGTTTAAATTTAAACGGTGTCAATTTTCATAAATTTACGTATTGAGAACACGACGTATTTTTGAATTAGAAATTGCTAAAGGCTATCATGTTTCATCTCGTCCTGTCTTCGATAATCTTGAGATTTCGTGAATTGCTGTTTAGGTTGTAGATCTAGTAATAATACTTACTCGCTTTATACTTGAATGGCCCGTCCTCACTGGTTGTGCGGGCCCCAGCATAATCTCCATTTTTCGGAGATTTTCTGCTTAAGCCATTGTGGTTTCCTGGAGTCCCGAGGTCAGCCTGGCCAAAGTCTGCACCAGGTCTTCACCATCACGGGCAGTCGCAGCCCTTGTGGATCAGAGGGAGATTCACCACCATGCGACTTTGATACCAGGACGGTGGTGGATCTTGGTATTGGTTTACTCTTAGCTAGGCTACCTAATGGAAACGCCGGACTCCTTCTCTGCTTGGGAGACTCTACCGGGTGGACGAATCCCCCGCTGTACATCGCAGTCCGACACCCAGAAACATCTCCCAGCCACGATGAGGCGGTAAACCGTTGGGAGGATCAAGTAATAACAATAATAATAACAGCAATAATTATAGTAATATCTAATAACAATACAATATAGTAGTAGTAGCAGTAGTAGTAATACTCGTTGCAGTTGCTAATTCTGTTGCTGTCAACGTTGCTACTGTTATGACTGTTGCTTTTCTGTGCTGCTGCTACTACTGTTTTTTGTGCTGTTGTCGTTGTTGTTGTTGCTATGCTATTACTGTTGCTCTTATTGTTACGATTAGCACTGCTGTTGGTGTACATTATGATTTTTGCTATTATTATTCCTAATGCTGCCACAGTCGCCGTTGCTGTTGCTGTTGCTGTTGCTATCACTTTTGCAGTGACACATCACATATTGTCAGCGATTCATTACCGGTTAGCAGTTATGAAATTGACGACAACGACAAATGATGTCCACATTTGCAGATGCCCTCACTCGTTCATGACATCACTTCCTAAGGCCAGCATTGTCATTTGCTATTTCAACGAATCACCGTCGGTGCTCATTCGTATGATAAATTCGATTGTCGATCGAACACCACTGGAATTAATACAAGAGATCCTTTTGGTCGATGATGGCAGTGAATGGCGTGCGTTGAATGTTTTTTGAGAGTTCAAAACATTTCTTCTTCAGTTTCATGTTCGTAAGGTCACCGAGAAGAAAACATCAGAACATTTCAGGCTTGCACTTTAGGTTTGTCTTCAACCATTAGAACTTTCGGATAAAATTATTTGTGCTTTGATGACCATCAATATGAATACAGTTGCTTTGCAAGGAAGAAGAAGGAAAGGACGAAATACAATGTTTTAACTTTTATTCACTGTCTCTCCTTTTTTCATGACAGCATACTATGTGAAATACAACAAGTGTGATAGGATATGAGCAAAACTCGGAACCTCTTTGTGCTTCAGACCCGCGTCTACTCTTTCGGGAACACGCGTGCTGTCCACCTAAGGCCTCGGTTGGTGTGTGGATAGCACGTAAGCCTCCGAAAAGGTTGATCACTGGTTCAAAGTGCAGCTGAGGTACCGAGTTTTACTCATATCTCAGCATTCTGGTGATTGTATTTCAGATAAACAAAGATTTCGTTATTGCAAAAAATGCCTCTAGCTCGTCCTGCACGGTTTTTGATGTCCACTTTCTTCGGTTCTTCATTATATACTAAGATTTCTAAGATTTTTTCTAGTGATCTGCAAGGTTTTTTGGGGGAACGTGTTAGTATAGGTTATCAACCCTAGCTACAGTAATTTCTCGGTTTATTGATAGGATAACATCGGATTGACAAATTGATTAGGTAGCTGAGATTTCAGCGGCATTATTTCCATTATTGAAACCGCTAAAGAGTTTTAACTCAAGTAGATACTGAAGATGGTGAGACTCCGTAGAGATGTCAATCGCAAGAAAGACTTCTACCGTTTATCAATGAGTCAGGATACTGATTAATTATTTTGACATTAGGTAAAAATCGATCCAAAATTTTTAGGAGTCGGTTTAGTAAAGTATTATTATTTCTCTGTGTGGTAGCCATTCTAGTACCTACTACTACGAGATGGGTTGTTGAGACAATCAGTTAACAGCCGTCGCTTACAAAAGAGCGCTGTCATTTGAGGTTACTTCATTTGAGCCATACTCCACTGAGAACATTCGAGTCGATACGAAGACGAAGACGACACATCGAGAAGACGAACAACTGTGGACCACCGAATCTGATCATCGGCTCTGATGAAGGCGAAGACGTCGAAACGTTAGCCGATTTTATAACAACTTCATGTAAGCTGAACAATCTGGACCAAAATTTTTGTTTTGTTAACCGAATTTCTCCTTCTGATTAACATTAGCTGGGGAGTGTCACTGTTTAATACCAGGAAGCGTTCGAAAAAGGCAATGTCCAGGGACTTCGAGGTGAATCTATTTGACTAGCAGTCAACGACTTTCACGAAGAAGTTTTCAAAGGGCAGCGGAACCTATATGGAAGTTGGAAGATGGGATGAAAGGTGTGCAACTACCTACACAATATACGTAAAGAAGGGTCACATTGGTAAATAAATTAAAATAACTGGATTGCATTATTTTAAAACTGCATAGCCATCTACATAGAATCCAGAATGCCGCCGTATACTACTATATTATGAGAACAATGGAAATAAGGTGAACAAAGAGGTTTGTGTACGAAAAGGCGTATAAAAGTTGTTGTAGTCAACTTGTATTTAATTTGTTTACCTGACACGAGGTTGATAAACTTATTTACTCGGCTGACATCTCGACGTCTTCGTCTTCATCAGAACCAATGATCCGTGTCGGTGGTCCACAGTTGTTGGTGATCTCGATGTGGCGTCTTCGTTGTCATACCGAAAGGGGATCTTCTTCAGTGAACACGGCACGAACTAGGTATGCACACCCGGCAGTGTCCTTTCATGCAGGGCAGTTGTTGTTGATATGACTATCGTTGATAATAGTTGGTGTTCCAACGGATAATCCACCGTGCATCAGTCGGCATTATGTTAGCTAGCACAAAGCGAATAGCAGAACAGTTTTAATCAATCAGAACAAAAAGCTAATGTAGATGAAAGGTTTATTTTAAACAACTACATGGGTAGAAGAAGCACGGTTTCAAATGAAAATAGTTTCGTGTTAATTTATAGTGTTTAGCTATATTACTAAGAGAAAGCATTCTGTCAACGAGCAAATGTAGAAGAATCGGGAATCACTCTACTCGAAGTGGAATGTGTATTTTTCAGCTGAAGCATCACTACAGGCGGCTGATTATCAACGAAAACATCCACAATGGAATATGGTAAAGTTCTTACACACTCCATCGAATCTGGGACTTATCCGAGCAAAGGTTTTCGGAGCACGTAAAGCTCGTGGTGAAGTGTTGGTTGGTGTTTGAGAAGCTTTGATGGTCTGATATCAACGAATAAAATGATCTCTCGTATCGAGGAAGAAATTTCCCATCGGTTTAAAGTGTTTCCAGGCTTTCTTTTCATTTTTTAGATTTTTTAAGGTATTCCTTGACAGTCACTGCGAAGTGAATCAAAACTGGTTACAACCGCTTCTTGAACGAATAAGGGAAAAACCAAACAGGTACATAACCGTTTTTTTTGAATTTAGCCTCCATTTGCAAAGATCATTCGTTTTACATGGGCCGTTTTCTTTTTCAACAATCGCGAGGTTTTTATACAGCATACGTTTACTTCCATACAAAAACATGCAATACAGTAGTAGCTGACCTTTCGGTAGTATCGCCTCGTTCAGAGCCTGGAGGGGTACATTGATACGTGAAGAGGGCTATCTGAAACGTCAGCTGCTGTTGTATTGTATGTGCTTTTGTACGGAAGCAAACGTATGCTGTATAACCTCGCGATTGCTGGAAACGAAAACGTTGCCTCTATAATCCAATGCCGAGGTTAATAGAAAGTCGGTTCTGGGAACAATTTTTTTATTTTATATTTACAGCTCTACCCATGGATTTGTTTTGCTAGGTTTTTGCTTGATTATATATGATGATATTTCGCTTCCAGGGTAGTCTGTCCAATCATCGACGTTATCGATTTGGATACGATGAAGTACGTCGAATCACCAGTGTGCAAAGGTGGCCTCAACTGGGGTCTCACATTCAAGGTTGGAAAAATAAAATATCAAAACACATTATTTATTTTTCCTCGTCACACACTTCCTCGAAGAAGAGCTTTCTTTTATAATTTTTTAGGTACCGAAAGAAGGATTTGAATTTATGCTTGTTTTGTCAAAGTAGTTGCATAGCTCTTCATTCGAACTGGCCATACCATGTAGTTTTCTTCTTGTCGTTTAACTAAAAGGTAGAAGAGTCTTTTTTGATCCTAACCATCACACTGTTTTAAGGTTAGAAGTTGCATAAAGTTTCGTATGATCGCTACTCGTCATCACATCTACTGTGTGTATCCCAACACTTCTTATTCTCGATCCGTTTTCTCGCATCCAGCATCCGCAATGGTCTACGAACACATCGCGAGTTGTTTCGGCAGCTGGTTGAGGATTTCGTCTTTTTTACTTCTTAACGAGTGTCGTAGAATGTTGTTGGGTCCGATTCTCCTTCCAGTCTTGGAGATAGCCGAGTAAGGCTTTTCCACGTTGTTCTGAGGACAACATTTTGTAGCAGATCGAACCAACACCATGCTTCCCGATAGACTGCATCAGCAACTAGTGCGCTACCCCCTCCCCGAAGGCCGACTTACGGCACTTAAATGAGAGGCCTTTAGTATTCGTGTAAGGAACATTTCCGTGAACGGTGATATTTATCGCAAGCCGATCGATCGAGAATGACATAGCGAGGCGAATTTTCAGACGTGAATACAGGATAAGGAGTTTTGAAGCCAAAATAGGAATTGAAAACTCTTCTCCGTGAATAATAAATTCAAAAAGACATAATTTACAACAAATGGTCTACCAGAGGTCCACCCTTGAGCAGAATCCGCATGTTCTTGAAAAAGTTTGTGTATCGTTTCCACCACCACCAAGAATCCTTGCTTAACAAGCAGATCAGTTTAAAAAATGCTGTTTCAGTTGCAGTTCAAGTAAATAAGCAGTCTCTCCACCACGTATTTTATTCTGTCGAATTAATAGAAATGGGAAAGTTTGTGCCCAAGTGATTTTCGCTTTGAAGACGTAAATTCTCCGCTAGAGAAGAAGCACCACAGATTTTCTGTCTGTGGTTGCATTTACGGTAAGGACTTTCTTCTTACAAGACAACACCACGGTTAAATTGTTCCGAACTTGAGTACGAGATTTCCGTCGAGAGTCTGTACAGCCCCCATAACAAAATGCTATGAGAAAGCGTTTGACAACGACTAATAAACGTCATTCTATCTGAGCTTGTTAACTAAGAAATGGACCTTTCCTACATAAGAACGCTAGTCGACTTCGATCACAACTGCAGCAGGAAAATTTTGCTACTTCTTATATGTTTTGAAGTACTTACTTACCTGGCCCAAACAGTGACATGGAGTGGCCTATCAATGTATCAACTCAAAATATTGATCCTCCCACAGAAAAGTGCCGATTTGTAGGCCTCGGAGGGATAACGAGTAAAGCTCTCGGTGTTGATCAACCGCCGAGGGATGCGCCATGCATTCGACTTCGCTAAGCATCGTCGGAGGTGACTGAATGCATATTTGGCCTTTGAAATGACTCGGGGTGGCCTATCGATGTATCGAACCAGTGCTGCTATCCCCTGGACAAGTTTTGTACCAATTTTCTGACTCCGGAAACATGGAAGGCTTGGTGAGCCACGGGCGCGAGGATCGTTTCCTTGTGTGTGTTGCAGCGCGCCTCCGACCACTGCGCAACACCAGCGCCTCCAGGAGGGATGAAGAGCATAATGAGCTCTGGACACGTGTTCGAACCAATGACCTACCCTTTGTGTATTGCAAGACACCTCTAACTATTGCACTACACATGCCCTTCATTATCCATTATCTGTTAATTTCTTGCATTATTGCGTTCTACTATTTTGTTGCTTATTTATACATGGGAAGAGTGAAAATTCAGACTTTCTTCTGAATTTTGGGAAAATGTTGTGGTTACTGTAGAAACTGTCCTTCACTTTTCTACTTTTCCTTGAGATAATGAAATAATTTAGTTTTCAATGATGCTGAGATGTTTAGAAAATTCTCGACCGCAGGTGTCTGTGGTGGGGAACGAACGCGCTATTGTCCTTTCCAGGGTGTTACGCGTTCACCACCACACCATGCGGGTCCTTCGTTTCGCCTGTCTCTCAGCTAGTTCTATCGATTTCTGCCGTTTGCAATCACCCGTCAGCGGGATTGTTCTGGCGGCCCAAATCGGCAACTAACTCTGTTAAGCTGAGGCTGTAGTTATAGTCACAATTTCAACTTATTATTTACTGCCTACTCTTTTAATGGCAGGGTATATATTGCGAAATATAACTTTCACTGATGCTGAGATATTAATAAAGACCCGCATGGTGTGGTGGTGAACGCGTTAATTCTCGGAAAGTACAATAGCGCGTTCGTTCCCCACCGCAAACACCTGCGGTCCGGAGTTTTGCAAATATCTCAGCATCATTGAAGTTATATTTCGCAATATATACCCTGCCATTAAAAAAAGTAGACAGTAAATAATAAATTGAAGTTGAAATAATTTAGGTTTGGATGAAAGGAACGATTAGCCTATTTATTCGTTACTATTACTTTTTTTTACAGTGGGATTATCCACTACATACATACTTCATCGATCCGTTGAATTACATACGTCCGCTGAAATCAGCTACGATGGCTGGAGGCTTGTTTGCCATCGATAGGACATACTTCTTCAAGATTGGCGCCTATGACGAAGGGATGGATGTTTGGGGAGCTGAGAATGTGGAAATATCGTTCCGAGTGGGTTCCCTTCGTCTTCTTTCATCCTTTTTCTTCTATTCTTTTTTAAAAATAATTTACTTGTTGCTACATTCTCTAGTCAGTAATATACAGTAGGATCGAGAAAAGGAGACCAGTGAAAATAAATGAAGAAAGAATAACGTTGAGGAAGACGTCTCGAAACCTTTTATAATTTTCGCTCGTCTTAGATTTGGTTGTGTGGCGGTGAACTCGAGATCATTCCATGTAGTCGAGTTGGCCATATCTTCAGGTTTCTAGTTTTTTAAATCATTATTTTGCAGTTACACTTGTAAACAACCTTTCTCTGAGTGAATGTGCTCTTCTTCGATCCATATATTTAACGCAGTTGGCTGTGCATTATTTTCTTTGGGTTTTCAGGAAAAAGCGTCCATATGGATTGGAGTCCGACTCCATTAGCAAGAACTCACTAAGGGCGGCTCGAGTATGGCTCGACGAATATCTTGTATGTTGGATTATCGTGTTAACTCTGTACGTACTGACATAAGAGAGCAACATGAGCACGTTTGTAGCCAGAATTCTTCAAATCTCGTCCTTATTTGGAGTCGAACACCGACTACGGAGATATTTCTGATCGGTTGAAGCTGAAGGAGAACTTGCATTGTAAACCATTCAGATGGTTAGTGACGTCTGTTCCACCTTGTTCCTGATTCTGCTTCCGAGTGGTGTGATTTTATTTCAGTTACTTTTGCCTCACTAGCGATTTTTCTTTTCTTCGTTGCAACCCACTTTGATAGTGATGAACGAGATGAGTAGGGAAGGACTAAAATTACTACGCCGTGTCTTTTTTTTTGCGTTTTGTCTTTTTTCTTACTTCTACTAATATCGGAAATAAATCCGAGCTCACTTTGACCCTTTGTCACCTAATTTGTTCCACATATTGCGACATTCCTACCGTATCTTATCAGTCATAGTTTTGGTGTAAATCGTGTTAGACTTTACTTTTAGAGTATGGTAGCTCGGCGAAAAAGTAATTCCTAGTTGCTGTTGTTGTTGTAGTTGTAATAGTAGTCGGCTTTTAACCCTCCTTTAGGTACCTCGAAAACGTCTATCCGGAACTTCTACCGAACAACATTCCAATGAGTTCGGATATTATCCAAAAACCATTCATAAATGGAAAAAAGTACCAGGTTTAATTTTATAATCATTTTTGAATAGAAACCGCTATAATCCTTTAGACGCTGGATTTTCTAGAATCTTATAATGAGACAAAGAATTCCATTCTGCGTTGCATGTGGTCCGCTGATTAAAAGTGCCATGCAGTACATACGCGGTCACTGATTCGGTACCACACTCCGGTCTCAGCAAGTTTTTCATCGCTCCTTTGCTCCCAATTTGGTACTAGACTTCTGTTGGAGGATAGAAAACACTGAAGGGATACATAGGTAGGTCGGCGCAAGTCATTCTTTAGGTCAAATATTTATTCGACCACCTCTTCGGCACTTGATAAAGTCGGATGCACGGCGCATGGCTCAAGGATTGGTCAACGTCAAGCGCTTCTTATCCTTTATCTTTTATCTTTGTTTGGAGCGATGAAAGCACTGACGTGACACGTTAGTAGGACATTGGAAATTACTGCATACGCGAGATTCTCTAACCTCTACGATGTTTAACGAAGTCGTATGCATAGAGAATCCCTTGCGGATTGATCATCGTCAATGATTTATTCATTCTTTTACAGCAATGCGTTATGGAGAGGGCGAGACTAGATGAGTATTCTATTTGGCACAGATGAGAGGGAATGCCGAGTTGCGAACTACAAGGACGATCTAAGATGAAGTATATCGCAGCATAAAAGGTTGCCAGACTTCAAATGAGCCGGAACCGTAATGTTTCTGATCCGCAGTCGACCGATTTACCCGAGTTGTTAACAGCTGGGTTCGACCACCAACTTTGTAGTCGAACTCCTTAAGAAGATCCTAAACGATTCATGCTATCATTCTTGTTTCGGTTCTACGGACAGAACATAGCAGGCAACTCAGATGTGTGTCCGGAACGAATGGAAACTACTAGTGTTTGGCGATGGGTTTCATCTCTATACTAAGCCAGGTTTACTGATGCCTTTCGTGTGTACGTTATAACATCCAGGTATATTAGCATGGGTATACTTCTGTTTATACGCATTCTATACTACACGTCGATGCAACCGAAAGCAAATAAATGATTGGGAGGAAATATTTGGGAATGAGTCAGGGTCGCTTCCTACAAATATTCAGCGAGTATACTCAACCCATCGTGATGAGACCGCTGCGAGATACTTGTGCCTGTCCTTTCACTAAACACAGGACAAACTTTAGGGTGTCATGCGAAAGTGGTAATGGTCTTCGTTTATCTCGAACAGCGAGGTGCTTGCTACACTGCTTTAGAGCTTTTGAATAATAAAAGGTTGACAGACTCCGTTTCGCCTAGGAATCGTCGATAGCTGTTGTTCCTGTGATTATTCGGCTGATTTATTGATGACAGCATAATTTATACAATTTCATTGCGAGTTTACTTGGATGGATACCTATTAGTCTATTTTAATGAACGGCATATGAGCAGCAAAGTGTTGTAGTGTACTAGTAAAGTAACTGGTTTATCAGAAACATAGTCAAGGTGATAAAATAAAAACTTTATTTCGGTTTGTTACACCTTTTTATTTTCTGCCTACTATAATTTCGCGGCAGGGTACTAAGCGAAATACAACCACAACGTTGCTGAGATATTTGCAAAACTCTGGACCGCAGGTGTATATGGTGGGGAACGAACGCACTATTTTCCTTTCCGGGGAGTAACGCATTCACCACCACACCATGCGGGTCCTTCGTTTCGCATGTCTCTCAGCTATTTCTATCGATCTTTGCCAGGCAGGATCTTTATTGCGGTTGTTCAACCTGTAGTAACTCAACTATGAGCTTAGCTGAAGCTATTCAGGAGTTGATAGGGAGAACTCATCTGTGACGTATGTAATAACACTTACTAGTTATTGTTTCCGCCACAATCCTTTTAAGCATTACTTTTAGCTCTTCTCAAAGCCATTATTTCATAATTATTCGAAAAATTCAGATCCGATTGGCCAACACTAGTTTTTGCCTTACTGCCGAGGAGTCACCAATGGGTCTTATAGCAAAAGGAAGTCGGGTCGAAATGAGGATTTGTCATGCCAAACGAAACCAACAATGGCGATGGAACGATAATGTAGGTGGTACAACAATTCACAGTAGGTCATTCACAGTAGCTCTCTGTCAAAGCTATTTAGAGTATTGTCAATTCACAAGAACGTCAACTAGTACTTTTGACTGGTACTAGACCATTTCTTGCAGCCTGTAGTAGTCTTCGGTAATCTACCGTTATCTTGTCGTAGCAATACTTCTGACACTTTAAGAACGAATTTCGACCGATGGGCTCTTCCCGTCTTTGTCTGGACTCATTGAAAGGACTCACACTGCTGAAGTGTCATAATCAAGGCGCTCATCAGGATTGGAAGATTACGGTACGAGTATTTATCGTTAGCAATCTGATGCATTGACGGCATATCTAATTTATGTTTGCTCCATTATTCAAGCTTCATAGCTTTATCTTAGCTTCATGAACAAAGCTTATCAGTATTGTGCGTTTTAAGAGAATATGGCTTACTGGTACTTTTTTCATTTATCAGGAAAATTACCATAAATTCGTTTAGGGCAGCCTACATTTACAACGCCACTTAAGACCTACTGAGCTCGCATTTATTCAGAAATCAACCGAGAACGTAAAAAAACCTTCAGGCAGAACAATTCGATGAAGATAAAAACTCCAACACGAGAACTAGTGCCATGTTATCTTTTGTTCGGAGTCGTCAACTCAAGGTTTCCTTTTTTGGATATACTGAGGACACTCACATATCTGGACAGAGAATCATCTATGCTTCAAAGATAGTGTACTGCCCTACGACTAGGCTTACTCCATGACGACGGCTTTTGTTCTTAAATTTTGGGGAAATTGGTGGAAATACCAAACTGTTTCTCAGCTTGATAGCTCTGTTGAAGTATCAACTTCACACTGCGCATTACAATTGTTCACTATAGCAAAAACTTCGTTGGAAAATATACAGAAACTGCTCTAAACGTAGTCCGATTCAACACTGCATAAATCTGGTACGACTGTGTAGTAAATCCTAGTTACAATCTAGGAACGCTAGTTTTCTTTTGTCGTCCGCTTGGTAGCAAAGTCAAGAAATTCGATGACAATATTACTGGACTGGCGGAGAGGTTATGGTGCCGCCTATGTCGTCATTGTTTTCGAAATAAACAGCGGAAGATGTCGTGAAGCTGCTGTTCTAACCAACGCAACTTTGGCCATGGAAATCCGATTTGTTTGGACAGCTAATGTCTCTAATCAGACGATAGAGTTTGAGAAGGTATTTACAATTTCATGAGCTCCTTTTTAAACGCTGGGCGTGGTAGTTGCTTCAAAGAATACTGTGGTGGAAACAACCGAATTTCTTCAGTCCAAGGCTTTTCTTAACCTGTGACGCCGTTTTACAAAAGCTCTCATCGGACCTACCTTTGATTTTATGCACGTCCTACCGCCTTGCCCCTTTTTTTCTCACGCAAGATTTATCCTTTGAATAAAGGAGAAAAGCCACCATTGTTCAGAAAGGAATCGTGAAACAATACATTGAGACTTGTTTAATTCCTTCAATGTTTTCGGTAAGCAACAGTAGCAGGCAACATGAAGAATACTAGCCGCTCATCCGTTGCGTTAGTTGACTATGGCGCTAAGAAAGCTAAGGGTTTGAAAGCCACCAAGAAGCCGGCTATCTCCTGAAATTTTTGGTATTCGCTCACAAACTTAAAGTTAGACAAACTTCAGGCTACTAATTTAGCTCCAACTGTCCGATGACTTTAGAGAGACTATAAAGGATGATTTCAAAGAGAGAAATAACTGCATTAGCTGGCGCTACAGAGCGAGGTTAGGAAGAACACGCGCAGCCCCCACGGAGATGATAAGAACGCTACCTGTTATCTCTAAGTGTTTTCTCGAGTTATCCTCAGCAAGACTGACAGTATACTCGGAAGTGGGAGAGAATACTAGATATCACTTTGTCTCATTTTCATCGATTCCACGGACACATTCCGCTCTGTTGAGAAAGTAGTTGTGGAAATTCGGCAAAGCTACTCTTCCTGCTCCGCTCCGTAAACAAGAATAGATCGTGAGAAAAGAGGAAATACATCGCCAGAATTTCACAATTCTACAAAGAAATCAACATCAAAACAAAAAGAAACGTCTGACAAGGCGATGAAGTCTCACCAAAACTACTTCTTTTCACCGTTTAGAATGTTCTTCGAACAATTTAGAACATGAGATTGAAGATAGAGGTTGGAACATGTGCAATCTTCGCTTTAGTGATGACATCGTTGTTGTAACAGCCAACATTAGTCAAGAAGAAAGAAATTCCAGTCAGTTCCAATATTCCATACGAAATAATTGTCTTCAGTTGAATCCAAAGGGAATGAACTACTCAGGAGGAAACGATGAGCTAAAATCCCTACGACTGTCGTTAATTATCATTAAGGATGCAATAAAAACGTCAAAGAACGCAGGTTATGGAGTTCATCTTTTGGGTTCTACGATTTTTCATTCCCTAGGTTCTCTTACAGAATTAAGGAACAGAATCCGATGTTTGAAATTACATCGGTGATTGACGTTCATGAACGTGCATGGAACGACAGTGTCGAAAACCGTGTGGTCACGTGATGCTTCCCAGCGACAGTCGCTAGACAGGAACTGTCAGCGACTTTGTAGCATGAGAATGTTAATCGCACAACAGAAAAACCATTATTTTCGACGGTTAATATTTATTACGAATATCATAAAAGGAAGACACACGCTCTTTCTGTCTTTGAGTAGCGAAAAGTAACTGGGTAGTTCTGGAAAGCAACGGTGACAGTTAGTTCCCTTCGAGTCACTTGAAGATTAGCAGACCGTTTGATGATACACTCGTGAAAGAACTCACGTGTGCAGAAATACGGCAGTGCAAAACCGCTGACTAAAACATACGGTTTTGGCGTTGGTGCACCCATCGTTAAAGCCGTTTCGGGATTACTTCCCCATTTCTCAGAGAGGTTTCATTTCAGAAAGAAGGTCATTTTTACAACCGATCGGTGCGAAAGTGCATCAAAGCTCTACCAGAACTGATGTCACTGGCGGTGCTTGAGTTCTGCTCGTTGGCGAGCAATTTCGCCGTCGAAGAAGTCCTTGTCACGCGATTCCGATGAAGATCCTTTCGAACACAAAAGCGGGTTTCTACAGGGAATGTTCGTCGCGGCGTCAGAAGCAGTGTCAAAATGAAGTCATGTCGTTTGGTTTTCTGGACGGGGCGTTCCCTTATTCCTTTGATGAATGTAAAAACTATTTATTGTTATAGGCATTCGTGCTCCTTTTTATCATTCCTTGTATGCAAAATTCAATACAGAAAGTAAAAACGCGAGTTTTGATCTAATTTGTCCGATATTGGAATACGGTACTGCGTGTCCCACAAATTTCGCCTTACCTAGGCCAACTGTCTAGTTACATTCACGGTTAACGTATGCTAAAGCTGACTATTTGAAAACATGTGAGAAATGCCTTACGGGACAAGACGGCTGGGAATGAGCTTCCTCACCACACAACTCCTATTTCCTTCTTCTCCTTGCGTCTTCAGTTTTTATTTGACGATTCTCGGTTTTCTTCTGTACCACATCTGAGATTAGTTTTCTTTCAAGAGTCATTGACCACTTGTTTCCATGAACTTCGTTTTGCCTTCTGTATGGTTTAAGACTATTTCAGATCGGTCAATTGAATAACTCCTGGTTTCGTATCACTCAACGACGGAATTTCCGACGAAATATGATGAAGCTTCGTAGCACAACACAAAGCCGACCACCTTCCGGCAAGTGTGGTGGTGCTTCCCTCAGAATATTCGATGACCAGTGAGAGGTTCGGAATTTCCGTCACAGAATCTCGCTGTGTCTATTTTGCTCGGTGAAATACTCAGCGTGTACGCTTTCAGGCGTTCATGAATATTCTGTGATTTCTGGATAGTTTCCATTAATTTACTGTTGTTCGTTCTATCTCATTCCATAAAGAGATTTAAAATAAATGCCAAGGAGTAGCCTTATGTTTTCCCACGTTTTTTTGTTTCTTTTTATTTTAGTCGATTCGGGAGCGGAGGAATCAGTTGGTGGAAAAACAAAGAAAAGGAAAATATGTTGATCAGAAGATCAGTTTAGTCGGCCGTTGATCAGTTTTTCTGGAAATTTGTAAATTTAACTGGATGAAGTGGTTTCGTACGAGGACGTCTTGGAGTTTGTGGTTGTTGATGAACTGAAGTGAATTCGAACGAACTAGCAAGCATGTAGGTGTCACTCCATCGTATCAGTACGTTACGACTAATCCCCCTGTCCCATTTGGTAGTAGCAAATTTCTCATGTCTACCTTATCATTGCGCAGATTCCTAGATCAGTGACTGTATTGATGAACGCAGACGAGGTTGTTAATGTACTTCTTGTTCACAAAAATTGGAATTGCAGCGGATTTCGCCTTTTCAGAGCCTAGAAGGGTCAAGTTGCCTGCATCTACCCAGTCAAGGACTCCATAACCAAACAGAGAAAGTGCTGAACCAAGATTTCAACCGTGCTCAAAACAAAATAGCTTCTTCGCACACTCATAGTTCTCTATTAGTCTTACAATGACAATTTCGCATTGAGACCAACCGCACAAAGTTCACATAGAACCGTAATGTGCTTCCCACCTTGAAATATCAGCCTCATGTTGTGTGTGAGACACGTGTGATAACGAGGCATTTCTACTTGCGTTTTATTTCCGGATTCTTGAGATTAATCTACAATACTTCAAGATCTACTCCAAAATCTTCTCCTTTATATTTCTGTGTCATATGTCCGTTTAATGAAATATGAATATTTAGTTTAAATATATTGACTAGGTGCTCTTTTATACGGTCACAAATTTGTCTACCTGTTTCTTCAATGTATTCGTCTCCGCACGCTTTACAAGAGATTAGATACATTGGACTGAAACTTGTGCAAACACCATTGCTACCGTTTACTTTTCTTTTACAGTAATCGCGATGTTGTTATTCAGCACACGTTTACTTCCTTACGTATACAACAGATACAACACAATGGTACCTGACGTTTCGACAGCATCGTCTTCTTCAGAGCCTGGAAGGGTACACCGACGTGTAATTTACTAGGTCAAACGCTTTAACAGCATAAACGGAAAGATGAAAATCTGAAAAATAATTACATGGTCATCGGCTTCTCGAAAAAACCCGCCGTTTTTTTGCCTGCCTTCCACCGAGGAAAAACAGCCGCTCAGAGTCGCATATGGTTGATGATTGCAACACCCCACATCAAAAATGAATTCTGAGATGCGGGGCTAGATCACGTGATATCTCAGGGCATTCCTCCCTGCTATTCATTGTAGGGTTTTGGCATTTATCCAAAAAGCCTCAAGTTTTCGCGCTGGTGTTTTAGCCTCCTGTGCAAGGATATTGACTTTAACTTCAAAATCGTCTCCGCTATGCTTTTGTATCGTATGCGTGCCTAGTGGGGTGCTTCGTCTTCGTTTTCGTTTGCCATCTAGGTGTTCTTTTATACGGATACACAAAAGTCTGCCTGTTTCGCCAGTATATTCATCTCCGCAATTATTACAAGAGATCAGGTATATCGTACCTGAACTCATGCAATCACCGTCTCTGCCGTAGGGGCAAGTTACGTAATTTGTCGTTTCACATAGACGGTCATACAGGCGGTTACGAACTAACTGACGACGTAGAGTATGCGGCGGTATTTCAACTATCGCTACCGATTCCCCTAGACCCACCCTTCTTAAGCATCGCTTAATAGCTATGCTTACTTCATCGCTAATAAAGAACAGCATAAACGGCACTTTCTTTTGGCCAAGTGTTTCGCTTTGGCGCGTGGCTCTCCTTCTAAACTTATCTCGTGTGATAACTGCTTCGGAGATCGGAGATGGGTATTTGCCGAGCCAAGTCGCGCGATTCTTCCTTTAGTTCCCTGGTTGTGCACCCAGAGGTGGCTGTGCGAAACTTGTTTCTCACAATCGCCCTCTTTGTGTGTGAAGGGTGGAAAGAGAGGAAATGAACCAGAATATTTTCGTTGCTTCATTTTCGGTGCCACTTTGTCATGTAACCGCTATTTGTTAGGTTTATTTGAACGTTTAGGAACAGAAGCCAATCTCCTTTCGGCCTCTTCCGAGTGACCTTAATGTACTCAGACTGCTTGTTCAATAATTCAAATTATTTGTCCATCTCCTCCTGGGTAGAGAAGATAACAAAACCTTCTGCAGTAGAGTAGTGGCCGGAGATCGAGAACAGGGGTTTCAATCTTAGACATAAACACAATGGCAAAGTTTGGTGCCAGTCGCTGTCCCATTGGCAACTCTCCCCCTTGTGCGTAATATTTTCGGGACCACTTGAGGATTGAGGAGTTTAGGCATTCCTTTAGGAGGGCCATAAACTGCTTAAACTGAGAAGCTGAGAAGCCTGCATAAACTGAGAAGCCATACATGTTTACTGCTCTTTTGTGTTGCATTACGGTGTTCGAGAATGGCTTGTATTGCAGAGTCACTCCATACGGTTCTTAGATGATAGCCAATATTAAAAAGTGCAATGACTAGATGCGCTTTACAACACACGTATGATCTTTAGTGCAATCCCACGCTATGGGTTCATCAACTCTTTCCTCACACGGAGGCGAACAACCTGGTACAGGAATTTTCTGAAAGTACAGCAGTACTGACTCGATCGGTACATCGGTAGGCCCTCCTAGGACATTTTAGAGGTCACATATACACTCAGCCAACTCAACGGATGCTTGATGATATCGAATGCGTGTCGCCATCACTCAGAGATTGATCAACGCCAAGCGCTTTATCATTTTTATCCTTTTACTCACTATTACGCGTCATTTTTATCCATAAGCCTGTACAATTTATCTTCGATCTTAGGTATTACGACTATCGGTGCAAGAAGCACATATTAATCTTAATGAAGAAAAAACTCTATGCTGATTGGAGTCACTTAGGAATTCCTTCATTACTGCTGTTACCGATAACTGTGAGCGGAAGCGGGAAAACATTTTTCTTTTTATTTTTGAGGCGTTTCTTCTCTTAGATTTTCATCTTTTAAAAACAAAGAAACAACCATAGCTTTACCACCAGCGCTATACGTAAACTCGCGAAGAAACGAATAACTCGGACAGAAAGCAATAAAGTTCTATTCGCTCCTGTCATACTCAGAAGCAACCGAACCTCTAACCAAAGTTGAACTCTGTTGAGCTCTTACGCAGGGTAGAAATTGAGATTATCTGTAAGAAACGATTACGAACGCTTTCCGCGTTTCTCTGGTTTGAATTGATTGACTCGGCATGAACAAGGAGTCCCGGTCTTTTCCGATGTATCCGAAATCAGAACATCACCGAACTTTTATGAATTTTTAGCCGTCTCGTCCGTGTTTCTAAGCTGCTTCATAATAGAGTTTTGCCATGTCGTTATGCAGGATACAATCCCTCAGTGAATATGACTACGTGATGATGACAGAAAGTATAATATGAGGCAATTCGCAGACACCCACCTAACAAGAATATAGGTGGTCGATTGTTACCCACTCTATCAACCACCTTGAATTGTGACTAATTGGGCGAGAAGATCTCAGTTACGAAGATTACGAAGATCCGTGACAATATATTAAGCTCATTGCAAAAGCAACATCTGAGAAGAAAAGAACTAACTGATGGAAAGCTAATTCCAGGGAATGTGACAGTTATACAAATCGGCGGGAACTTGCTAGAACGAATTTTTTCAGTTTTGGACGTCAAATATGTCATCGAATGAGCGTGACGTAATGGCAAGAGCCAATGCCTTTCATACCGCTCCATGTGATATCGTATTGATACAATCGTGCTAGTTCTGCTGCACATCTTACAGAGATCAGCTATAGGGAAGCTTTCATGCATGACTGCTCTCTTATGTTGAAACCAGAAAAAAATGGCATTGACTTAACCAGAAAAAAATGGCATTGACTTCTAATGCAATGAGAAGCACTCCGTGTTTCAAGGTCGCTTCGGCTTGATGGCGTAAAGCTTTAGTGATCGGATGTTGTTGGGCAATGGTAGTCGATGCACTTTTCCAATCGAATCAACGTCGCTTCTATTCTATTCGTACACGTGTTACCATCCGACTGCTCTCCAGTGACACCAGTGACCATCGATTCATCAGCAACTAACCTGTTCATTCTCACAGTATTGTCAATCATTTCATGATTGCGAGCACGCAGAGAACGTCATCGTCACAGTCATCATCGTCGTCCGCTATCAAGGAGGCGAAGCTCTTCAGAACTGTTAGTGAGGACACAGTTAACCACCACACTTTTGACTACTAACTGCTACCGATCCGTTACATCTTACTATTCTTTATTAAATACTGTTTTTTTGTCGCCTTTGTCTTTATTCAACAGTTTTTTATTCTATAAGTTTACGTCTCCAGAAATGTCATTAGACATTGATGAGGCCATGCTTTGATTATTTCGGCAGTTCGTATTTTAGCAATGAACTGTGGAAATTCAATGCATAAAAAGTTCTATGAGTTCCAGAAGCAGAAATTATTTCTTGGGCACTAAAAAGTTAAAAGAATGAAGACTGCAAGCGGGCAGTTCTGCATGATAGAGGACTGTTTCAGTCCTGAGAGCGTTGCAGTAGAGCGTTATCTTTCTCTCATGAGAATGATCAGACTTGCTATTTTTTCGTTCCAGGATTGGCTACACCTCTTTTGTACTTGTTGCAGGATAATGACGGAGACGGCAAGGCCGAGGAAGCAGCACATGCCTTTCTTAACATCATTTCTAGTACGTCCAGCTTAACATGTACGAAATCACCGTCCTCTAAATCTACCAGCAGTGAGTTTTTCTAAAAAAAAAACGATGCTGTCATATTACTTTATCTGCACTGATAACATTACTAAATTTGACAAGACGTTTTAAATTGGCTTTAAGAGCTAAATAGTTCGTCACCTTTGGAGAGACCGTAATCGTTGATTTCGCGGAATGCCATTCGACGCGTCAACTTCTTCACTAGTTCGGTGACCCTTATTCCCTTTCGCTCGCTATTCTTAACCAAAATGCGTAATAAATGAGATAAGAATTTGAGAAGGAAACACACCACTTTTATTGTTAATCCTAATTTTTACTAAATAGTACGTAAGGTAAGTGGTTACGACCAGGACAAGCGTTATCTATCGCACCTGTGAGCATGGCTCGAACTAAAGGAAAGGCAAAAAACATAGCTCACCTATAGACGACCATTTTCTTTAGGGGATTCTCATCAAGAACTACACATGAAATTCTACGTGTTATAATCTTCGTTAGCAAGACATTTGCCAAAAAACATGACGCTCTACTATAGAGTGGGTTCTTACGTGCTACCTTTAAAATGCTGCCATTGAGCTCGCTCTGATACCTCAAAGGGCTCTGAGATTGTGACAAATTCTCTTGAAGAAGTAGCTGAAATTGACGGCGCCTCTGCTTCACTTTGGGGGAGTTTGACAGCCTAGTGCTTCCGTCATGAGACGAAAACGTAGTCAAACAAAGAGCATTCATTGAACAGAGCTACTTTCGTGAGAACATAACGTTTAACTTGCTAAAAAGTGTAGTGCGATTTATGCCTTTCGGCATATGTGAAAGAAGCGCTTTCAGTCCTCTGAGTGACTGTCATATATTAGGCATCAGAAGACACAGCACACATAGAGTAACAGTGATGATGAAAGTTATAAGAATAACTGGACTAAAATACAACAATAATCACAATATATGGTTGAGGTATTCCCAGGTTCTGAACTATGATGTACATCGAAAGTCCATCTCCATTGGGGGTTTTTTGAAGAGGAGAACGAGTTCGACTGTCATTCCAACTTCCCCGTGTACGGGTAGTTCGACACCACAGAGAAAGAAAATCTTGTCAAACTAGAATATTATAAAAACAGCAACTGTTACGAGCACCGCTTCAGCCCAACAAAGAAATTTCGTAGGAATTACATGTACTTACTAATCAGTAATGTCGACGTTTATAGAAAGCCAGTCTTTTCAGTTATTTAGAGCTGTACTTACCAGTCTTATTAATTCCAGTTAATCACTAACTTAGTGACAATGATACGTTTGAGTGGAACCTGATAAACTCTATGATTTCACTGTTATCTGCTTGATGCCTAACCAAATAAGAGAACTTACCAAAAGCCTAGATAAACCATTTATTAGCGTATATTGAATAAAATCTGAAGAAATCATTGTCAGCTGACAATCAGTCAACAGCCATTTTGTATGAAAGGACACCGCCGAGTAAGGTCACTTCATTCGAGTGGGTTCTTTTTTTTCCATTCAAGAAGACTGGCTACGACTACAAAGATCCATTACGTGATGACGAACGACTGTGGACCACCAACTTGGATCACCGGTTCCGGGGAAGATCAAACGTTAGCCGAACAAACGTTTCGTACCAACTCCTTGTCAGCTAAACAATTTAAGCAAATATGTCAAAAGTATTGACTTTTCTGTTCAGTGCTTATTGTAGTTTTTCACGGCAAGGCATTATGTGTGATGCAACCACAATGCCGGTACATTTACAAAACTCCGGACCGCAGGCAGGTGTATACGGTGGGGAACGAACGCGCTATTACCCTTTCTGGAGGTGCTAACGCATTCACCACCACACCATGGGGGTCGTTCGTTTCGCCTGTTTCTCAACTGTTTGTAAAAGTCTGGAAAACAAACCTGGTAATTTGCCGAACGCAGAAGGGTGTAGAGCTGGACTTAGCTCGGAGCGCTGAATTAAATCGATGACGTATCTACCTAAATTAAATGGCACCTCTAACTTCTTTCTACACGCGCTCCACTGCTGAACCACTGGTCGAAGTAAAAGAGTTTAGAAAGAGCCAAGCGTGCTAAAATTTCGCTTCATTAATGTGACGCCCCGACAAAGGAAATGGGTGGTACCAGCCCTGATTTATGACATCGTGTCCACATAAGGAGCTGAAGAACACACATCAGTAGCTAAACAAAAGTGAACCGGTCACATGATGAGAACAGCAGACAACAGATAGGCGAAAACAGTCGTAAATTGGACTCCATGAGGAAGCGGGCGTTCCCTAGGACGACCACCTACATATTGGGCGGACGTATTCGTAACCAAAGTCAAACCACTGTGCCGGCAGCTGCAATTGTTTCTTGTTTCACAGATCACGCTATGGGATTCACATCCGCAAGCATGCTCTAATCAAATCATCACCATGGACGACGACTGCGAAGGAAAGAAACGGACGGAAAATGTTTTACCACATACAACTACAATGCTGAGATATTGCAAAACTCCGGTCCGCAGGTCTCTGTGGTGGGAAACGAACACGCTATTACCCTCTCCGGGGCTAACACATTCACTTCTGCGGTTGTTTCTCGCTGATGTGTGATTGTTGATAGCACTGGTATATAGAAAACTAGCTGAGGAAAAGGCGAAACGAAGAACCCTTATGATGTGGTGATGAACATGTTAGTCCCCGCAGTGGGTAATGGCGCGTTCGTTCCCCACCGCAGACATCTGCGGTTCGAAGTTTTGCAAATATCTCAGCATCATTGTAATTGTATATTAAAGATGGTTTATACGCGTATGGCGCAGTGGTCGGAGGAGCCACTGCAATGCACACGTGGAATCGATCCGTGCGTGTAGGGCCCACCAAGTCTCCCATCCCTCCTGGGTCGGCAAATTGGTACCAGACTTGTCTGGGAGGATAGCAGCTCTTGCTCGATACATCGACTGGCCACCGCGAGTCATCCAGTCACTGGCCGTATACATTCAATCACCTCCAACGATACTTAGTGAAGTCGAATGCATGGCGCATCCCTCATGGATTGATCAACGCCGAGAGTTTCATCCTTTATTTTATTTTGGTAGCTGACAAACTGCATACTTACAAATGGCTCAGTAACGATTTGATACGTGCCGAAATGATTATCTACCGCGTTTTTTTGCTAAACAATTTCACAATTCAGAAGTTTTTGTAGAGCTCATACAACGTGAAGCGTGGCCGGTCTGCGATGGATGGCTTTGTCTGGCGTTGCTCGGCGTCTCAACAGCACTTTGTTCATTGGCAATGGATTTCACCACAGAGCTACTTCAAAGATGTGAGTAAGACGCTTTTTTTGAAATCGTGATACTTGCTCTTCTTTCTACTTCTGTTCACGAGGTGTTACTTAATTTCTTTATTTACGTACAAGCTGACGTTTCGGCGGATTTCGCCTTCTTCAGAGCCTGGAAAGGTTAGGTTGACTACAATCTACACAGCCAAACACCTCCATAACCAAACAGAGAAAATACTGAATCGAAATTTCAACCACATTAAACACAGATTCTTTGGTCTTTGCACACTCACCGCTTTCTATGAGTCTTCCACTAAATATATCACGTGGAGACCAACCGCACAGAGTTCACACGGAATCGTATTGCGCCCATCTCATCAAAATAGCAGGCTTATATACTGCCCAATAACACGCGTGATATTGAGGCGTCCCTCCCTGCGGTTAATTTTCGGATTCTTGGAATTTATCCAGAACGCCTCTAGAGTTTTGCGCGCTTGTGTTCTCGATTCCTGCGCTAGGATCGTAACCCCCACTTCAAAATCATCTCCGTTATGTTTCTGCGTCCTATGCGTGCCTAGTGGAGTATTTGGTTTACGTTTGCTGACTAGGTGTTCTTTTATACGTACGAAGAGTGGTCTACCCGTTTCGCCAACGTATTCGTCCTCACAAGCTTTACAAGATATCGGAGAGACTGTACCCGAACTCATGCAGTCATCGTCTCCCCATGGGTGCAAATTATGCAATTATGCGTTGCACATAGACAGTCGTATAGGCGGTTACGAACTAGCTGGCGTCTTAGATTACTCGATGGTATTTCGATTATCGTTACCGAATTCTCTAGGCTGACCCTTCTTAAACAGCGTTTTATAGCTGTACTTACATCATTTGAGATAAAGGGTAGGATAAACGGGACCCTTCTATCGCTAGAGTTGTCGTTGGGGTACCTGTGGTTTCCTCTACACCTATCTCGAGCTACAGTTTCGCAGCCATTAAAAATGGCTATTTTAATTGGCTATTGGCTATTCGTCAGCCGAAACGTCAGTTTGTACGTAAATAAAGAAATTAAGTAACACCTCATGTTGGCTGAACAGAAGTAGAAAGAATTATTCAATCAATGCCGAGGTTAATAGAAAGTCGGGCTTGGGAGTTACTTCCTCTTCTTTTTGACCGACGACAATTCTTCCATCCTACCAGCGATGTGGGTGCTTTGTTAGGGAGACTTGTGGCGTAGACATTCTTAAGTACTTATTTAGTTAGGTAGTAGAATGGCTCATCTTTATGAAATGAACGGGTTCTGACACTGTTCTCACTATACTAGAAAGTACTTGAATGGTCTGATTTTTCTTTTCTTCTAAGTTCTGAAATAGCCACCTTGGCGCCTTCCTAAACCCTTACCGCAGTGGGTCACCAGCGCATAGGAATCAGAAAAAGGCTTGTTTCATTAGGACTGGGTTTCCTTTAGGACAATGAAAACCTCCAGAATTGGAAATTCTGCGTGGAAATGTCAAGCCGTTATCGTATTTGCTTTATCGTATCGTGGCTTGGGTCCCTACTGTACATCTCAGTTCAACACACAGCAACACACTGTCGCCACCGCAACGCGATAAGCCACTTCGGGTGAAATTTAGTTTAATCCACATGTTCACACCAAGAATTTCATGTGGGATAGCAACGATAAAACTTGGTTATCATCAATGAAACCTTTCTAATTAACAACACATTGACTTAAACATAATAAGTAAGCGAACGTTTTAACAAAGCAGATATTAGATATTCCTTGAGAATTGCTCCCACTGTCTTGAGCAAGCTCTTCTGTGCAATTGCCAATGTAATAAAAACACCCGCGTAAAAATGAACGACTGTTTCCCAATCCTTTTTTCATCACGCCAATTTTTCATAATTATCGAGTGAAGAAAGTAGCTCGCTTTGGGAAATGGGCGGCACAACACCTGTGTTGGAAGAGCAATCGTTTCATTGCTAGAAGTAGAGGGGTTTTGCTCGTCAAAATAAATCACCGGGAAGAAAATAACCTTTATATGGGTCATGTCAGTTACAATACCTGATAACGAGTAATTCTCACAGTAGTCACATCGTCTCGTAAGTGGTAGCCATTATAATCATGTAATTATGTTTATTACCTGATTACACTACATTGAACGGATTAAAATTACGATTAGTTTGACGGATACTCTCTTAGAAAGGTATGTTAGCAGTGGAAGGGGTAAGGAAAAGGTGCAGTAGAGAAAAGAGACAAAGGATGGAGTTTTAAGTAGAAAAGAACGTCGTCAAAGAAAGTAATCCTTCGGGAGATAATAGAGATGCTGAAACTTGCGATTTAGTGCCACCTGGGAGAGTTTTAGGCGCAAAACAGCAAGCCTATCATCGACGCATGGAAGGCGATGAGTGTTCTATGATCAGTTCCTGGGAACACCTTTACGTGGTTATTTTGGTGCTCTAAAAAAAGCCACCCTTGGCCAGCACCTAACATTCTGTTAGCCCTTTGATGAGATAAGACTGTAGATCCGCAGTCTTAAAGTGAACTCTAGCATGAGCTGTTGACAGATTACGATGGCACCGAAATAGGTTATAGGGCTGTTATACAGGTATGCAAAACGTGTAAAGCTGGAACGCTTGTAAGCAAGTATGGGAGTAGAAACTTCATTGTAACTGTGCAATGAACCGGTGAGGACCAACACATAGGGACTGTCGGGGACTGATTTCCGCTCGAACAGTGCGTGAACAACGGCCGCTCTTAACTTTAAAGCAATATATCTCTACTTAAAGTCAACTTTACTTGTTGCAATAAAAGTGTTAGGATCTAAAAATCTTTTCCCACGCCAAAAAACTTTTTTCGTTTGCAAATTTTGATTTCCTGGAGCTCACCAAGTATTTTTGCACTCTTTTTTCGTTGAATGTCCTACTTCGAAAACGAAAGCGATCTAACAAGCGAAGTTTGGTCTATCACAACAAGATGGTCTTCTTAGATGGGTTGTTGATGCCTGTAGCTGTCGTGATGTTGTTTCACATCCTAAAGATTTATATTCCTTTTTCATTTCTTTTAAAAATTATAATTCAAAACAATTTGAAAGGAAAAAATAACATTTTAAGGAGATATGCTTGCACATCCCTCAGGGATAGATTAACGCCGAGAGCTTTAGCCTTTTTTTTCTTTTTTATGCTTGTTCTTTGATAAATAGAGCGTAGTATTTTCTATAAGCTGATCATGTTTCCAGCTCAAGTATTCTAGTTTTCAAAAAGTTATAAGCACTTCCCGAGAAGCCAAGTTTTGAGCAGCAAGTGTTAGAAAACATGAATACCACTGCCCATGATGTTATAATCTCGTTATGTTACTCTCTAGATGAAAGCATTGACAGCCAGTGCATAGATGAACCTGTAAGATTGGTGTTTCGTATCTGGAAAGCTCTGAAATTTTCTTTAATTCTCACTATTTCTACGCATAGGCTTCAATGCGAAGAGGTTCAGAAGCCCTTCTGGTACTAACTCTGCTGTTGAGATCTCCAATGATAAAGCTGCAAAAATGTAGGCTAACACTAGCTCTTTCAAGTCTACATAAGTAAAATGTCGTGGTCTATTCCTTACTGCTTCTTGATGTTATTCCATTAGAGATGAAGACAAGAACTTCAACTGTGTCAAGTTCTCTACTGTCGTAGGAAAGGATGAAGAAGTTCTTCTCCAGTATTATAGGCGATGATGCGCAGTCGACAGTGTCTTCTGCTTTCGCTTAATTCAATGATACGGTACACATTGGCTGGTTCAGTATAAAGTATATTTACCGTCTTCTTCATTTCCTCATTTGCTCATAGGAACTTCCTTCTTGTTTAAGCCATGTTAGTAGGATGGAATAGAGTAAAAGTGATCATGTAGAAAGGAAATACCCTCAAGAAGTGTTTGTGGAGTAGGCAGTGATATAAAGATATTAAGAACATGGCATGAAGAAGAGCATTATCAACGAGGTAGAGAATAGTCGCCGTACCGTGCATGATTTTCTTGGCTTCTATCACCACATCTCAATAGAAGCGTTCAGACACACTACAAATACTGACCAGTAGCATAGCTTACAGAAATTTTCGGATTTTCTTATTGTGCTGCGGTGCTAGAAACTGCTGCATAGTTACCCCTTCAATTAGCTTGCCTTAGGCTCCTGGGTGTCGCGATTGTTTAAATATAGAGACCGCTAATAAACCGATTGTGGTTTGAAATCAATACCGATCATTTCTCATATTTTCCATGTTTCATGCTCTATAATACTGGCAATATAAATGCAAAGTATAGAGTTTCTGGGGCTGATCAATCCCAGAGAGATCCGCCAACCCCTCGCTTTCATTCGTAGCAGCGTAGAGGTGATTGAAAGCACATTTGACCTATACAATGACTTGTGAGGCTTATTGGGTACAACGTCAGTGTTTTTATCCGATAAGCGTGGTACCAATTTACTGAACTCGAAGGGCTCGACTGCTCGGTTCCACCGGGGACGAGGGTCGAAGCAGAGTCCGATGGAGTGAGTATTGCTGGGCGTCTGAACCTACCCACATGAAAAAAAGTGATCTAAAACCTATGTAGAGTAAGTGGATATCTTATCACTTTTGCGATAGATGAGACCGGAGGTGAGATTTGTCTGTCAGATACTCAACTGCGCTTGCAAATAACATCAGTTAGCTAAGACTGAGTGTGAACATCACAAATAATGGTACTGAGCTATTTCTTCTAGTCTAACGAAAGGAACTAAAGCAACTATTTTTAAAACGAATTTATCAGGGCACATAGCCACCTACGACTGGGTGGATAAGCTGGAATCTGATCGTCATCGGCTCTACACGTTTATCGTCTGGATCGGCTACGCTGTTGTGCTCATCACTTCATCAGCTGCTCTGGCTCACTATTTTTCACCACAAACCATAGGTGAGTTCCACATAATCAAAGAAGCAGACATTTTAAATAGGAGGCATGAGGAACTTCGGTTCCTTTTTTCTTTTTTGGAGTCGCTAGTCACTTGGAAACTGAATTGTTCTTCCTTAAGAATGACCTTAGCGAATGCAAGCGATAAACGTTTTCATGATTTTAAGAATGAAAGTTTTTCAATATTCAAAGCTTCCTAGCGTTACATCCAAAGTAGTAGTGTTATGAACTCTTGTCCATTTTCGCAGTTTGGTAGAAAAAAAACACCCATGAAAGTCAAAATGAGGAGATTTGGTGAAATTCTAGACTAAGTACAGTCCTAGGTTGTTCAAGATACAAACTCAGGTGGCATAGAACGTAAAAATATCTCAATAACCGACTTTCCTTAAACACCGCTATTACTAATCAAGATCAATTTTTTCGTCGACAAGCTAACTTGAAATAACACTTTATTCGGCTCACGTTTCGGCGCTTTCGCTTTCCTCAGAGCCGACAGAAGGTTCAGACGCTCCGATTGCGGCGGAGACGTCGAAACGCTAGCCGATTAAAGTGTTATATCAACCTCGTGTTAGCTTGTCAATGAACGAGTACAATAGATCTTAGTCGAAAATCATACAATCCCTGTAGGTCTTCAGAAAGTGACACAGCTTTTTTTAAATTTTCACGATTTGTTTGAAGCATTGACGAGGATTCATGTAAGATCGTATTTGATTGAATTTTTCCTGGTTAGAATCATGAGAGTCTTACCACAAACTCTTAAAATCACTAAATCAAGTTCACTAGCGCATAAAATTTTGTTATTAGAAATACGAAGGGCATTCGACAATGGATTGAATGAAGTGGAGATCTCTAGATCTCAGTTGTTTTTTGTCTCCTCACTAAGACCCAATCGATGTCTATTGTGTACGTCACCTCCGTTTAGCATATTACTGAACAGGTTCTGGTATTCCGGAAATGAAGACTATCCTTCGTGGTTTTATGCTGAAGGAGTACTTATCGTTCCGTACGCTTATCTTAAAGATGATCGGATTAACGCTTTCACTTGGAAGTGGTCTACCGCTAGGCAAAGAGGTAAGTGAAGTTTTTAAAGTTTTGGGAGGTTTTTTTTCTCTTCAGGAGAAAATGATGGCCTGCTCGGCTTTCCTTGCATGAGAAGCGGTTTCATCTACAGAATCCTGGGTTTCGTCTTGCAAATCAGTCTTTAATATCATACAAACGTAAAACTATTTTAATAGATTATAGGATTGTACATGAATACTAGTAGTGATTAAGAAAAGATATAACGAGCTCTTCGATTTATGGCGATCGTTCCTTTAGATGGACCATTTTCAGAGCTACTTCGGGTGTCAGCATATTAACTGTTTAACTGATACTTTGCTAGATCAACATGTTTTTTCTTTACTGAAGACATGATATAACTTTTATAATGTTGAGATATTTGCAAAACTCTGGACCGCAGGTGACTGCGGTAGGGAACGAACGCGCTATTATCTTTCCGGGGTGGGAGGGGGGGTAACGCGTTGACCACCACACCATGCGAAAACTACCTGAGAGATAGGCAAAACGAAGGACCCGCATTGTGTGGTGGTGAACGCGCTACTCCCCGGAAAGGATAATAGCTCGTTCTTTCCCCACCGCAGGCACCTGTGGTCCGGAGTTTTGCAAAAATCTCAGCATTGTAGAAGTTATATTTCACAACATACCCTGCCATCCATTAAAAAGAATAGACAGTAAATAAAAGGGTTAAGAAGTGATGATATAGTCAATATCGATAATGAAATTGCCACTTTTGACTAGGTTTCGTCAGGACAACAGCTTTTCTTGGCACAAGCTTGCTCATAACAGGATTTGTGATAAGAATGTCGAACTTTTCGGCTTAGTAAGCTTGGAAAAAGCTCTGCAATTCTTTACTTTTCATCAAAAATCTGCACAAAAGAATGTCCCTTGTCACGTTGATGTGCGTGAGCCCTAAATTGGATATCGATACTACTTAGCACTTCTATGTTTCAATAGCCCAATTCTATAATGAACCGTGCTTGCTCGAATGAAATTCTTATTGGACCGGTCTTTTGCAGATTGGGTTAGGTCTTTCTGTCTTGAGTATCAAAGTAACAATGCCATTTTCACATCTTTGTTATGTAGAACAATGGATGTTATTGCGACCACGTTAATCTTGACTAAGTAATTTTTATCACTAAAGATTTGCTGAGTTTCAGGGCCCTTTCGTGCATGTAGCTTCGGCTCTGGCCAGTCAGTTGTCGCGGTTCATGACCAGCTTCGAAGGAGTCTATGTGAACGAGTCACGTTCTCAAGCGATGCTGGCTGCTGGTTGTGCTGTAGGCGTTGCATGCACGTTCAGTACACCTATTGGCGGTTTGTCCTTTCCCTTCAAGAAAAAACTCAATCCTTCATCTGTTTCTGATTATAGACTGGTTTGGTGACCACCATGGCAGGTTCCATTCGTAATGATTTCAATTATTAGCGACTATTAGATTACAAAACGTTTAACACTTTGAAATGAAATCTTTGTTGTTTTCTAGGGGGAGTTGCTGCAGATGATGAAAGTCAATAACTCGGGCGCTAATTGCTGCTCAACCTTGTTCCATTTTTAAGATTCTTTCCTTTCTAAGTGAGAAGTAAATGCTCCGCTGTTCAAAGAATCTGCGGTCCTATTGAGAGTTATTTGAACCGTCACCACCGAAGCCTCATTTGTCACTTAGACTCGTCGGAGTTGCTCAATAACTCTCAGCTTTTGCTACGACACTTTATTTCTACTGTACTTTACGAGAAGCCAGCCACATGTAGCTCGCCAAGTTCTCCTTGTAGCTGCTAGGTTTTCGAATAAAAATGTCGACCTTTATTTCAACTTCATGAGATCCTACTGGAAAGTTGCAATCCTTTATAGTAAGTCTGTGGTTCAACACTCAAGCGTGGTCCCATTATTGAAGTAGTAGGAAGGAAAAATGATGAGATCGTTATAATTGGTAAGTCTTCTAGATATGAAATATTACTATGATGAGATTATAATGATGCGGCAGGTTTCAATGCTCTGCTTGTAAAGACAGCTGTTCCTTCGATAAGTGGCTTGATTACCAGTCCGGTAATTCAATATATGAACAGTTTATGATTTCATTACGCTAGTGGTAAAAATAAATCCGTGGAAACTAAAATTATTCCCGTTTCTGGCTGATGATATCGAGAATCGCGAATTGTGTCGCATGATGGTTAAATGATAAAAACTGGTAGATTGGGTCGGACTGTTGCTTTGTATTTCAGGTGTTCTGTTCTCTATAGAAGTCACATCCACATATTTTGCTGTGAGAAACTACTGGATGGGTTTTTTCGCTGCACTTTGCGCTGCCAGTACTTTTCGAATCGTTCGATTCGTCCTGAACGCTTCAAGTGGTGAGCAAGCAGTTCGTTTTCCATTACATTCTGTTCCTTTCTTCTAGTGACTTTTTCAGCAATTGTCAACTTTTGTTTACGAAAGTTGTAATCTATGAAAATTTTCAGAGACTGTAGAAGCTTACTATCAAACTCGGTTTCCTGAAGACGCCTTTTACCTCGAAGAGCTGCCGTTATTTGGGCTGATTGGGTTCGTTCTTCTACTATGATATACTTCTCCTGCTCTTTGAACCGTGTTTTTCTAATCGAACTATAAAGATGCTAAGAGATGGGAAAAGTTAGAATGTTCAAGTGACCTTCAAACCCGCGGTTATCCTCGCCGAGGATTCAAGCGCTATCCGCCGTACGAATCGAGGCCACCATTATATCCTTTTCTCAGCCAATTTTTCCTGTTCCCCTTGACACGAGATTGCTGATAGCATCGATAGAGCAAAAAAAAAACTGACTGAGGGAAAGATAAAGAGTTTCGGATTGTGTGGTGGATGGCACGTGAACTGCTGGAAAGAGTAATAGCAGATTCGCAGCACAGATGAGGTTCTTAGTTTTACTCAAATCTCAGCATACTTGCTCTTGTATTTCACATTGAGCCGTGCCATGAAAAAGAATAGGCAGGAAGTAAAAGATAAAACATCACGTTCTGTAGCGTTTTAATTCCCTGAAAGCGGATCAGCTTTGAATTCTATCTATTTTTTAAATCTTTTATTTACTGCCTTTTTCTTCTTAATGGCAGGGTATGTTGCGAAATATAACTCGTATGAAATGCTGAGATATTTGCAAAACTCCGAACCACAGGTGTATGCAATGGAGAACGAACACGCGCTGTTGTCCTAACCGGTGAGCAGCGCACTTCACCACCACACCACCCGGGTCCTTCGTCTTGCCTGTCTCTCAGCTAGTTCTATCAATCCCGTTGACGGGTGATTGCTGATGGCAAAAAGATCGATAGAACCTGAGAGACAGGCAATACGAAGGACCCGGATGGTGTGGTGGTGAAGTGCGCTGCTCCCCGGTAAGGACAACAGCGCGTGTTCGTTCTCCATTGCATACACCTGTGGTCTGGAGTTTTGCAAATATCTCAGCATTTCATACGAGTTCTACCTATTTTTTCCTATACTTGACTTGTTCAATTGTTCCTATGCTTACAATAAAAAAAAGTCATTCGAACCCCGACACTATTTTTTTTTGACTGGTGCTTTTGATGTTTGCCAACATTTTCCTTTTCTGGAGTCTCTAAAGTCATTCCAGAGGTCTCGCAGGTCCCCAACAATGTCTGGTTACTACGTTACTTTCGGCATGATGGTGACCCCTAGCACCGATTAACTCTGAACTGAGCTTTTGAATAAATATATTGAACTTTTCCTTAGAAGATCCTGCTGAAAGACTAATACCCTGTTGAAGATCGCAGTTCGACACTGAGGTACTCTTCAGTCATGATGAGGAAACAAACTTTGAAGTGTGAGAGGCCTCCATGTACAATATTTTAGTGCCCATGAAGTTATTAAGAATTTCTAGTGACTGGTGTGTAATGACGAAATATTTGTATATTCGACCAATATTCGACTGTTATTCGCCATTGTGTTTCAGATTGGTGTGTGGCCTAGCCGGTGCGCTGTTCATTAAAGTTCATAGGTCACTGCTCACTAATTTAAACAGGTCGTCCTTTGTTAAAAAGTTTCTAGAAAAGAAGTAAGCTCTAACAATTCTAATCTACCGGAATATGCCCTATATTTCAAACTATATAGAGCTGTTCAGCTGGTTGTTATATCCGGTACTCGTATCGTTCATGACCTCATCGATCACCTATCCAGAAGGATTTGGTCAGTTTCTGTCAGGACAGGTGCGCTTATTTTCCATCTGTCTGGAGTTTCTACCACTATTCATCTCTCTGATAACGTGTTGGTAACCCGTGTAGTACACTGCTTAGAGTTAAGATACAACGCACACAGTCGTTGGTTCGATCCTGCACTATAGGCTAACCACTAAAATAAGTAATATTAAGTCTTTTAAACAATTTTAAACTGAGATATTTGCGTTTGGCATTTAACGACTTACACTTTGGCTAACTAAGCTGCTATATAGTGGCATTACTTATAATAACAATAACTTAATAATAAACGAGACAAACGAAACGAAGGATCAGCATGGTGTGGTGGTGAATGCGTTAGCCCCCGGAAAGGGTAATAGCGCGTTCGTTCCTCACCGCAGCCACCTGCGGTCTGGAGTTTTGAGGTTATCACAGCATCATTGAAGTTATACGCAGCATACTCTGCCATTAAAAAGAGTAGGCAGTAGATTTATTATTTAATAAATAATAATAACTATAAATAATAATGGAACAATAAAAACAATACTTAATTAAGGCACTACGTTTTGTGACAATATGACAATGTGACAAAGCCTTAAAAAAAGCAATACATGTTTTAACTGCTAATGAAGTATGCACAGAGTGCAATTGATTGGACCGAGGGATTAATCAATACCCATGTTATCTGAATAGGAGTGATATGTTGCGTGGGAATGGACCATATATAATGCACGATGTTAATAGAGTGATGCATAGTGGTGTCGAGTTCTTTCAGCATAAATTTCCACAAACTCTACGCATGTTATTGTCAAACTGCACGTGGTCAGCAAGTACGGAGCAGGGAAATTGCTGTCCTCAGGGATTTCTCGACGAATGGACAGGTGGTGGCAATAACAGCGCTTTAGTCGCTCTCTCACTCTTTAGCATTACTTTTGTGAGTTCTTTTGTTCTTATACGTCTACAGTACTCAAGTTTGGAATTACTTCACTCATGTTCTGAACTGCGTAAAACAAGATTACAACGAAGCGGAAAGGTAGAGAAAAAGAAGTCGCTAAATCATAAACACAGCGTTTTCCAGGAGGTTACATTATATGTAATAGGATTGATTGATTTTTGGAAGTAATCAAAGCTTAGAAGTGACTCGAATCTCTTCGGTTACCACTTTTTGTTGCTTAGCTTGCCATTCTTTATCACTGAGTTTATGGCTACCTAGTAGTTGATGGAAATCGGAAGCAAACGTAGTTTCGCTCACGCGGAATGAACCTAAGCAAGGTCTTAAAGTCTTTTCAAATATTTCTTATGAGGTGCATACTTAAATTTAGTTTGCGCTCTCAATCCTCTCATCGACCCTGCCAATCCCGGCCGGTATATTCATGCCGGTTTTTATAATCGGTGCCTCGTTTGGCCGTTTGGTGGGAGAATTGGTGGCTATACTGTTTCCGAACGGAATCCATTCATATCGTAAACTTGGAGTCTACCCTGGAATCTACGCCGTTGTAGGTAACATATGTTAGAAAGCTAAATAAAATCAATTTATGATTTCGTACACCTCTATTTGGCGTTACAGTAACCTAATCATTGCTGAGCCATACCGTAATCTAATAATCTAGTCGTCATCTTCTAATTCTAAAAATCAGTGAAAGGCATTTCCCAATAATCAATATCTTATCAAAAATGTAAAAATGGCTCCAAATGTTTTGATCTGTCACAGACATTTAGGTAAAAGTGATTTCTAAGCGATTAGTTCAGGTGCGGCTTCATTCTGTGGATCCGTTACCCATACTATTTCTGTGGCGGTCATCGTCTTCGAAGTCACTGGTCAACTAATGCATATCCTACCGGTTATGGTATGCTTTCTTACTTCTGTGACTTACGTCCTTTTATAAAAAAGTAGAACTAAAAACAACTGCGACTGGTCAAGAAGAAATGAAATCATCGCATGTTGTTGCTACTTCACCATAGAAATCAAATATTAGCCAACGTGTGCCGTTTCCGATCTACGGCGGAAACATTTCGAGCCTTCCAAGCAGTGGCAAAACAGTTAGTTTTGTCAACACAATTAAAACAGTGGAAGACTTATAGAAAACGGTGAGTGTGCAAAGACTCTGTGTTCAGTGTGACTGAAATTTTGGCTCAGCGTTTTGTCTGTTTGGTTATGGAGGTGTTTGGCCGTGTAGATTCTAGTCAACCTGATCTTTCTAGGCTCTGAAGAAAGCGAAATCCGCCGAAACGTCAGCTTGTACGTAAATAAAGAAATAAAATAACACCTCGTGTTTGCCAAACAGAAGTAGAAAGAATTATACAATCAATGCCGAGGCTAATAGAAAGTCGGACAATTAAAACGATTAGCAAAAAAACAGCGAAAAATCGAATATCGATTCATTCCAATAACTTACAACCCGAATCGGACGTTTACGATTAAGAAGACGTGGATCAATTCCAGTTTTGACAATCCCTGTCGTTTACGCGCCGACATCAAACTATGACGAAGAAAAAGTGGAAGCGTTCAATATGGACTTGGGGAATTTCTACAGAGAAGACCACACAATCTGCAAAGTCATCGTTGGAGATTTCAATGCCAAGATTGGACCAAGAAGAACGTCTGAAAAACGTCACATCGGGACCCACGGATTAGAATGGAACGAAGAGAGTGAGGGGCTTTCTGAGTTTATCATGGTGACCAAGACCATCCATGGTAACTCGCAATTCCAGTAGCCCCCCACCTTCAACACTGGACGTGAGAATCTTCCAGTGGAAAGTACCATAACGAAATAGACCACATAGTAAATAGAAGGTTCCGTCTAAGCGATGTCGCTGTTGTCCTAAAATTCTACACGGGATCAGACCAAAATCTCCTTTGTGCAAGATTCTATTTCTTCTGAGAAGGGGAAAAAGCCGCTAAATTCCAAAGCCGAAGTCACAGAACCACCGTAAGCTGGGATTTATTCAATTCATTAGTCGGCTGTTGGGAAGATTCTGTTGTCGATAGCATCGGCGAAGAATATGATCGGCTCATTCAACATTTTCACGTTAGTGAGTTCGAAAGCCGCCAACAGACAGCTGTCTCCAGAAACACTCAAGCTGATGTGCCAGAGTGGAATCGCACGAGCTGCAGGCAACCACGAACTAACGTCCGAACTTGCAAAACAGTGCAGAGAGGCGATAAAAGAAGATCTTAAAGAGAGAAGAGCAGCAGTAGTGGCCGAACCTGCAGAGGCTGGGAAAAGCATTCGCAAAGCCCACCGAAGTTTAGCCAAGCCAATTACAAGACCAAAATGATTGCTCTCTGGCGCCCAGACGGAACAGTTACAGTGTCCAGAAAGGCAATGGTGAAAACCATTCACGAATACTATTCAGATCTCTTCGATAGCCACGTCCACCTTCTGTTATATGAAATAAAGAAGGATGGATATGTTGTACCACCGGTTCTCCCTTCCAAACATGCCATTTTGTCGGTGAAAAATCGACAGCACTAGGTCCGGAAAGGATAAAACTAGAACACCTGAAGAACCTTCCGCCAGTCCTCGTAAACACACTGGCTTGGCTCTCCACACGTTACCTGTCTGAATGCAAGGTCCCTACTCAACGGAAGACCAGTAGGACCGTGCTATTGTTCAAGAAGGCTGACCTTTACGATATCTGCAGCTATCTCCCAATCTGCTTGCTGTCTCTCGTCTACAAACTTTTCGCTCCAGTCATCCTAAACAGGATTGACAGAACACTAGACGAATGATAGGCATGTGAGCAAGCAGGGTTTCGATTAGGATTTAGCACGATATACCACATCCACACGATAACACGGCTCATTGAAATATCACGAGAGTACAAAAGACCCGCTCTGTCTCACTTTCTTCTATTTACAGAAGGCCTTTGATTCAGTTGAGATAGAAATAGTCATGGAAGCCCTTGATAGTCAAGGAGTCCCTACTCAGTACATAAGGATCCTTCGTGAGCTGTCCAAAAATTTTACAGCCACTATATCACCATTCTACAACGATATTAACATCGACGCCAAAAGAGTGGTTAGGCAAGGCGACACCATCTCGCCAAAATTATTTACCGCCATCCTCAAGAACGTCATGCGAACATTCGAGTGGGACAATATGGGAGTGAAAATCGACGGTCGGCAGTTACACCATCTTCGTTTCGCTGATGATATTGTCCTTATAACACCAAACATTACCCAAGCGGAACGTATGCTTGACGACTTTGATAAAATCTGTGGAAAGATTAGTCTTCGACTAAATCTCACAAAAACCATTTTCATGAGAAACGGATTGGTTGTGCATAACCTCTTCTCGTTCAGTGGAACGATTATCTCCGAATGCTCCAGTTACGTCTATTTATGTCAGGAAGACAATATGATGAGCGACATAGTTTCAGAGCTGAGCAGAAGGAAACGAGCGGCCTGGGGAGCTTTGAAGAGTATCGAGGGTGTAGTGAAGAGAACAAAGAATACCCGACTCCGTGCCCACCTTTTCTACTCAACGGTTCTTCCTGCTCTAACGCATGCGTCAGAAACCTGGTCGCTGCGTAAGCAGGATGAAAGTCACTCAGTATTTTCGAACGCGCAGTCGAAAGGACGATGCTAGCAGTATCCCGTCTCACCTAAGTAAGGGATTGGAATTTGAAGCTCCGACTTGCGTCAACGATCGCAAATCAAAGATGCCGTTCTGGACGCCGAACAGTCGAAGATAAGGTGGGCCGGATACGTAATGCGTGTGAATGACAACCGATGGACAAGAGCCGTTGGTCACTGGATTCCTCGGGATGTCAAACGTACTGCGGGAAGACCACCGACCCGATGGTCAGAGTTCTTCACAATGAGCCTACAAGAAAGGTATGACGCTCGGCGAATCTCTAGACCGAGCAGAACCCACTGGGCTACTCTTGCACGCAACAGGGAAAAATGAAAGGTTTACTAGCGCCTGCTCGAATTACTCGACGATCAACGGGACTTCAGGTGATACAGCAAAAAAACAAAAAAACGACTACTTCATTAATGAATTTCGGGTGATGAAGTATAAATTTGCAGCTTTTGAGCTGTGTGAAAAAATTATGTTGGAATAGTTGACATGACCTAGAATTAGCGCTATCGTCAACGAAGGTTGTGGATACGATTTTAGCTAATGACACGTATCAGTCGGCGGTGACAACTTGTGAACTTGCTATGGGTTGAGGAAAAAAGTATTGTCTAATAGGCAAAAAGTGACAAAAAACTTTCTAAATGAGCTCTACATGGAAGTCTTCATTGAAGATGCTTTCGTTCAGATTCTTTTCTTTGATTTAACTGGAGAGATAATATGATTCGATTTCAGATAGCAGTTTTTGTTGGTAATATAGTTTGCGCGTACTTTCAACCATCCATCTATGAAAGTATTATCATCATCAAGAAGTTACCGTATATTCGGGAAATGTCAACTTGTCTCGACGTGTAAGCTCGTCTACTCTTCGTTTCCATGCTTTCGCATTATTTAGATAGCTCGCACGTTGCTGAAAAATTAAACATCAAGTGCTGATTGATATCCTAAGGGTGCAGTACGCATTCGACCCCATTCGTAGCGATGTTGAGGTGATCGAATGCATATTTCATATATGAAATGACTTTCGCGGTTCTATCGACATATCAACTAACTGGCTACCCTTCTCCTCGCAAGCGACTCTGGCACCAATTTGCCTGCCCCGGAGAAACTGGGGCCTTGATCAGCCTGGGCACTGGGTTTAACCAAAGACCTCGTTTGCATTGCTGGGCACCTCTTACCATGTGCACGTACACCATGACAAGTTTCCATCTTTTCAAATCATCTGTGCAATTTTTATATCGTAACATTCAAATCCTCAAAAACTGAACCGCACTTCTGTTGAGAGTGACGTCGATGTTGATTTCGTTCATCAAAGATTTTCAGGTTAAACGCAACAACCGCTGAACAAATTATGGTATCTGATGTGAAGTTTATTTGGAAAGGAATCACCTACAGCGAATTGAAGAAGCTCATGGACGACAATCGTGAAATACGATCATTTCCAATTGTTCTTGATAAGGGTCAGACAGAATTTTGTATTCTATTCCAATGTAAAAGGTGCAACATCCCCTACAATCTTACCTCTACAATTTTTTTTGTTTTTCCATCTGCAATCCAAAGCGAAATAATAGTCGCAAGACTGTTTGTTAAGCTGAAAACGTTAAATAATCCATGCGCCATCAAAACCAATACTCTGAGTTGCAAACGGTTCAACCATTCCAGTGTCTTTTACCTGTCAAAAAATGGTTTTTTAGTTTTACACGGCACTGATTACAATTTCAGAGTCACGAGTTCTTCTTGGATCTGTTAACCGGAAAGTTCTCAATGACTCAGTACAATGTTTGATCGGTGATCGAATTCGACGTTTAGGTTGGTTTTCGTTGGCTGTTAAAGAATAGCTTTTTGTTGCTCTTTACCGGAATGAGCTCACCGACTGGAAGGAGGACCACGCCACTTAAACATCGCTGTGGAATTGGATGGACAGAACAATTTATCTTTGAATTATACTGCACTGGATTAGGTTTGAGGTATTCGTCTACACAAAAGCAGTTGAAGCTTGATCTCTCCCTATAGGCTAACTAGTTTTCCCAGTCGGAAGACTTTTATGAGAAGTTAAAAGTACTGATTTGTTTAATCAGCGAACGAGTAACGCAGTGGCAGTTATGTCGCTCATCATTAGCACAGTGGAGGTTTTTCACATCGTTCCAGGCTCACCAACCTCCCATCCCTCCGGGCTCAAGAAATCGGTCCCATACTAGTCTGGACCAAGCTCACTCTTTGCATTCTAGGTAGGGACGCTCTAGTTCAGCTATCTCAAAACTCCAGAGAGAATGAACTCGACAGGTACCCGACGACATTGATAAGGAAGACAACAATCTTGAAGCTGCAGCCGAGCCCACACGTGGAAAATTTGGAGAGTTTCGTGGATGATGTACACGAAGGAACTAATAGAATGCGAAAAGCACTAGGGAACGAGCAGTAGATGTGAAGGCGAATCGTGCAAATAAATAAATAAATAAATAGGCCACCAAAAGTCATTTTGTAAGCTAAGTATGCACTGAATCATCTCTACGGTGCTAGGAATAGATTCAAATGCATGAAGATTGTTCAAGATTGCCCTCAGAGATTCCTCAAAGACTGTTCAACATTAAACGGTTCACACTTTACTCTTTATGCTGTGTTGATGCGCCAATTGTATTCTGACTAAGCGGTGAGAGTAGTTGTGTAGTGCTTGATGTTAAAAACGCCCAATCACAATCACAGAAGCAGTACGTCGAGTGCAACAATCGGACCCATCGAAAAAATCACACAGTTCTTCACCGCTGTTAATTGGTGTTCAAACTGCACAACGAAGTCCACTCTTCTTTAAAAGGTCAGTGAAAAATTAGGTACTGCTTTTTCGTTCATTCATGAGCAAACACTAAGGGTGCATGTCGTGCAACGGTTAAAGGTGCCCTGAAAATACACACGTGGTTGTTGGTTTGACCTTACGCCCTGAGCTCACCAAGCTTTCCATCCCTTCATGGTCTACGAATTGGTTCCATACTTTTCTAAGTGAATAGCAATGCTGAGTTGATATCGATTTTTTGTTTTTCTCATACGCAGTTTTTCGCAGTCCGCTCGAATAGACAAAGTATTCAGAAGTTACGGTACCCGTTTCTATCTACAATATCTTTCTACTTCTGTTCAGCAAACACGAGGTGCTATTTTATTTCTTTATTTACGCACAAGCTGACGTTTCGGCCTATTTCGCCTTCCTCAGAGCCTGGAGGGGTCAAGTTGACAGTAATCCATTCGGCTAAACACCTCCATAACCGAGCAGAGAAAACGCTAAACCAAGATATCAATCACTTTTAGCATAGCTCTGCGCACTCACCGCTTTCTATGAGGCTTCCACTGATTATGTCGCGTGAAGACCGACCGCACCGAATTCACATGGAAGCGTAATGTGCCCCTCCCATCAGAATAACAGGCTTATATACTGTCCAATATCACGCGTGATAACGAGGCGTTCCTCTCTGCGGTTCATTTTCGGATTCTTCGAATTAATCCAGAATACCTATAGAGTTTTGCCCGCTTGTGTTCTCTAATCTTGCGCGAGGATCGTAACCCTTACTTCAAAGTCTTCTCCATTATGTTTCTGCGTGCTATGCGTGCCTAGTGGAGTACTTGGCTGACATGCGACTATAATCAGCTGTTCTAAACTTCCTCATTGGAAGTCACAAAAAAGCGGCTCTGAAGAAGGCGATACTGCCGAAACGTCAGCTAGCGTTGTATTGTGTTGTGTTTTTATGGAAGTAAATGTATGCTCCCAGGATCGACTTTCTCTTAACCTCGGCATTGGAATATGAATGTGTCGTTTTCTTGTTCAGCAATCGCGAGGTTTTTAAACAGCATACATTTACTTCCATAAAAACACAATACAATACAACGCTAGCTGACGTTTCGGCAGTATCGCCTTCTTCAGAGCCTGGAAGGGTATACTGATATACAATCTACTAGGCCAAACGCTTCAATAACACTTACACAAAGACGAAAGACTCTTTGGTAACTACACGATCAACAACTTCTCGAAAATGTATGCTGTTTAAAAACCTCGCGATTGCTGAACAAGAAAACGACACATTCATATTTCAATGCCGAGGTTAAGAGAAAGTCGATCCTGGGAACTACTTGGCTTACGTTTGCCGACTAGGTGCTCTTTTATACGTACGCAGAGTGGCCGACCCGTTTCGCCAACGTATTCGTCCCCGCACGCTTTACAAGAGATCAGATAGACTGTACCCGAACTCATGCAGTCACCGTCTCTACCATTGGGGCAAATTATGCAATTTTGCATTGCACATAGACAGTCGTATAGGCGGTTACAAACTAGCTGGCGCCTTAGATTACTCTGTGATATTTCGATTATCTCTAATCTATTTCGATTCGATTCTCTAGACTAGCCCTTCTTAAACAGCGTTTTATAGTTCCACTTACTTCATTTGAAATGAAGGGCAATATAAACGGGACACTTCTTGTCGGTAGAGTTATCGTTGGGGTACCTATGGTTTCCTCTACACCTATCTCGAGCTACGGTTTCGTAGCCATTAAAAATGGTTATTTGCCGCGCCAAGTTCCGGGATTCCTCTCTCTGTTGTCTTCCTGTGCACACGCTGGTAGCTGTTCGATACATGTTTCTCACAAGCGCCCTTTTCGTGTAAGAGGGATGAGAGGAGAGGAGATGAACTAGGATGTTTTTACTACTTGGCTTTTGATACCACTTCGCAATGTAGCCGTTTTCTGATAGGCTAATTTGCACGTTAAGAAATGGAAGCCAGTCTTCTTTTGGTTTCTCTCGGGTGAATTTAATATACTCTGACTGTGTGTTCAAGAACTCGAAACATCTGTCGATTTTTTCTTGCGTTGAACAAATGACCAAGCAGTCATCTATATATCTACAGTAGAGTAACGGACCGAGGTCGATTACTGGCGCTTCCACCTTAGACATGAATGCAATGGCAAGGCTTGGTGCCAGTCGTTGTCCCATTGCCAGCCCTCTCATTTGTGCGTAATACCTCCCGGATCATCTGAAGATTGAGCAGTTTAGGCACTCCTTTAAGAGTGTCATCAACTGCTGAACCGAGAAGCCGTATATGTTTATTGCTCTTTCGTGTTGTATAAGGAGCTCGCGGATGGCTTGCTTAGCGGAGTCGTTCGACACGTTCGTATAGAGAGCAGTGACGTCGAGGGACTCCACCACGTACGCGCTGTTGGGCTACACAGTACGTAGACGATCCAGAAACATCTGGATATTCGCACGATAGGCTGGAATGTGTTTGAATAACTGGGTAAATATTAGGATTAAAACCACGTTATCCTATCCGTTGGCCCGTCCACGCAGCTAATGATAGGTTTAACCTTAAATAACGATGGATCGGTAGACACGAGATCATCGCTGAATGCTAACTTATAGGTTTTGATAAGTAAGTGCTAAATGGGACATGTTGGTAAGTCAGTTTTGAGATGACAGATAACTGATGGTTTTAACCCAGCCGTTCTTGCCACTTTAACCCATTCGTTGTTTAACTTTCGGTATTGACTTTTAAATTCCTTCTCAGACGACGGACGATAAAGGGAAGCATCTTTAAGGTGCTCTTCCGTTATGTCAACATCTAACTGGTAGGGAATTACAACGAACTCTCCACCGTTATCACTAACCGATAGTCTTATGTTTTTCGACCTTATCAGCTCTCGTACCTCCCGCATACCACGTTTTTGTATTTCAGTGAGGTTGGACCAGTATCTTTTAGCGCGATAGTGATTAAGGACTTTGAAAGTTTCATTCGTAAACATCCAAAATTTAACATCAACTTCATTAATGGGCTCTTGTTGTCTAAAGAACGGTTGAAGAACGGTTGCGGTTAGGTACGCATAGCACGCAGAAACATAACGGAGAAGATTTTGAAGTAAGGGTTACGATCCTCGCGCAAGATCAGAGAACACAAGCGCGCAAAACTCTAGAGGCATTCTGCTGTCAAGTTAACCCTTCCAGGCTCTGAGGAAGGCGAAATCCGCCGAAAAGTCAGCTTGTGCGTAAATAAAGAAATAAAATAGCACCTCGTGTTTGCTGAACAGAAGTAGAAGGATATATTCAATCAATGCCGAAGTTAATAAAAAGTTGGACTTGGGTGTTTCTATCTAAAATGTTATTTATTCTTTTAAACTTATATGTACTGCGACTACGAGTTTGCAGTGACTTCACTTTGTAGTCTATGCAAAACAGATGCTTGTGTACGACAACAGCTCACAAAATTACTGGAAGTAAGACTACCAATAAATGGTGAATCGTAAAGACAGATTTTGGCCTATTCCTTCTACGACAAAAACCACGTATTCAGCACTCCCCAAAAATTGTCCATGTCTTAGCTACGGAGCAGAACGTTGGAAAGGTCGTTCAATGAAAAAGGTGAGCTCGGGGTTCCGAATCCACAGCGTGGGCCAATGCCTTCTCTGAGAGCCCCGAACACGCGTGTCCCGTACTCCTTATGTATAATTCCTCCCATACATCTCCATGTCGACTGAAGATTCGAAGTATATAAGCACAGGATGGTCTGTGTGATCAGAGATCCATTCATCTCGGCTGTTGGGTCAGGACGAAGAGCTTCCTAAATAGCTGGATAATTGGATACTTGGATGACCGGTCTTCACTGGTTGTGCGGGCCCCAGCACAATTTCTGTTTTTCAGAGTTTTGGTGGTCTAGCCATTGTGGTTCCCTGGCGTCTCCAAGCCAAGGTCTGCCCTAGGCTGTCACCACCGCAGTCGATACCGTTGTGGATCAGAGGAAGGTTTGCCACCATGTGACTAATTTGATACCAGGACGATGGCTATTCCTAGTATTGACTTATCTTGGCTTGCCTTCCGAATGAAAACGTTAGACTTCTTCTGAGCTTGGAAGGCTCTGCTGAAGAGATGAACCTTTCTCTGCACATCGCTGCCCGACACACAGGGACACTTCCCATCCACGATGAAGCGGTAAACCTTTGACGGGGTTCCCAAGTATCTAATGAAAAACACCAATAGAGATTCCACACCATCAGCTGCGGCAGAGTCTTCAGATTATTTTTCGAGTTTCAGTACCACTTTAGTAATGAGGAACCTTTCTTGTTTTATAGTTCAGTCGAACCACTTTCTCAATACTTTGGGGCTGTAGGTCTTCTTGGAAAAGTAGCGTATAAATGCATAAACTATAAATGCGTCTACAAGTGAGTAACATTAGTTGATTAACTATTGCGATGTTCAGTAATTCAATAATTTCTAGCAGAGGTGATCGATTGCTGACACGTGTGATTCAAAGTTGTACAGCACACGTCCCATCAACTTCCTGTGAAGATATCTCCACCAAGCATCAGAAGGATTCGCTAAGCGGTATGCAGTAATCTCTGTCGAAATCAGGCCAACATATTACGGTACAAGTGTTGAATTTTCACTAAGTTAACAAAATGAGTCACTAATAAGGATTTCGCAGCAATCACAGTGTTATTGTATGATGTCTTAACAATTGGGTAGTGAAACGTCTTATTGACGCTTCCTACAACTAGATCGTGTGATGACACTGCCATTGCCTTCATTTCATTTCGTAACTACTGTTTTTTTTAGTAAATTTATAGTGTATGGGATCTCACGAGACGCGTTTCAGGTCTTTTTCACCGGTCGATGAATCGTCTTGCAACTAACCACGAGCAGAGAGATATTACTCATCTTCAGGAAGACGAGGTAGGTATTGTATAGCAAAGAAAGTGAGTCTTTAAAATAGACTACAGGTCAATTATTACACTGTGTACTCTAATATTAACAAATTATATAGGAAACAACGAAAATAGTATGACTTTAAACCAGCACAGACAACAGAGGATCCAATCGTTGAGTTATGTTGTTCCTAAGGTTTTAAAATAATTAGGAATTGAACAAGAACGTTTTTTTTTCTCGCTGAAAAACTACACGGTGGTTCGAAAGTGAGGAGAAAAACAACCGATATGCAGTTTACGAGACTTTGGTGGTGGTGGTAATGGTGTTACGCGATGAGCAACCATGAACGATGTACTGAAGATGAACGCATTTACAGATTTTATTCACTGAACTATTAAAACTTTTATGCGGGTCCGATAAGGCTCCTGTGGTGTTGAGGTCAGAGTGAAAAGCGTTGAAATACACTTTGAAAGTTCGTTTCAATACTAAGAATAAGGAAGGGTAACGTGTTTGGCAGTAAAATGATTGTTGTCGTTGCTGTGCTACATCGATGACATATTCCTGTTTTTTCTCTTCTTCTTCTTCCATAGAAAATCCGTTATCGGAAAATTTCTATTCCAGCGTAATGCTTGGGAAGCTGAACAATTGTCAAAGCCGTTGAACATTTACTCCATTCCAATCGATCCTTCACCGTTTCAAATAACAGAGAACACTTCAGTGTTTAAGGTACTGTTGAAACTTCATTCGCATCACTCAGAAATTCACTCAAAGTCAGTCAAAAATGTTTCATTTCTGGGTTCTATCTTTCCATTCATTAACTACATAGACACCTGCTAGGGTGAAGTCAAAACAGCTCATTTATTTCGAGTACGATTATTACTTCATGATTTGTCGAAAAGTTTCAAACGCGTAAAATCCTGATTTCTGGATTTTCCTACGTGACACAATATTCGTAGGTTGATGAAGTGGATGAGACGCGCTTAGCGCAGTGGTTAGAGGTGCCCTGTTATCCACAAATGGTCACCTGTATGCTCACTCACTCTAGGTTATCCAGATTCCTCATCTCTCCAGGGTCGAATACTTGGCAGCAGAGCTGTCTTGGAAGATAAAAACCTTGACTTGATAGGCTATCGCAAATCGCTGAATAGGTTAAATATGCACTCAATCATCTACATCACCTGCATCACTCGTAGATCCGTTGATTGTGGAGTAACTCGAGCGGGCGCCAGTAAACCTTCCATTTTTCCCTGTCGCGTGCAAGAGTAGCCCAGTGGGTTCTGCTCGCTCTTGGGACTCATCGAGCATCATATCTTTCTTCTACGCTCTTCGCGAAGAACTCTGACCATCGGGTCGGTTGTCTTCCTGCAGTATGTTTGACATCCCGAGGAATCCATTCACTAACGGCTCTTGTCCATTGCTGTCATTCATACGCATTACGTATTCGGCCCACCTTATCTTCGACTGTTTGGCATGCAGAATGGCATCTTTGATTTGCGATCGTTGACGCAAGTCGGAGCTTCAAATTCCAATCCCTTACTTAGGTGAGACGGGATACTGCTAGCATCGTCCTTTCGACTGCGCGTTCGAAAATACTGAGTGACTTTCATCCTGCTTACGCAGCGACCAGGTTTCTGACGCATGCGTTAGAGCAGGAAGAACCGTTGAGTAGAAAAGGTGGGCACGGAGTCGGGTATTCTTTGTTCTCTTCACTACACCCTCGATACCCTTCAAAGCTCCCCAGGCCGCTCGTTTCCTTCTGCTCAGCTCTGAAACTATGTCGCTCATCATATTGTCTTCCTGACATAAATAGACGTAACTGGAGCATTCGGAGATATTCGTTCCGTTGAGCGTGAATGACGCATACGAAACCAGTCCGTTCCTCATGAACATCGTTTTTGTGAGATTTAATCGAAGACCAATCTTTCCATAGGCATTATCAAAATCGGCAAGCATACGTTCCGCTTGGCTAATGTTTGATGTTATAAGGACGGTGTCATCAGCAAAGCGAAGATGCTGTAACTGCTGACCATCGATTTTCACTCCCATATTATCCTATTCCAATGTTCGAATGACGTTCTGGACGATGGCTGTAAATAATTTTGGCGAGATGGCATCGCCCTGCCTAACTCCTCTTTTGACGTCAATGTTAACGACGTGACGTTAATATCGTTGTAGAATGGTGATATAGTGGTTGTGAAATTTTTGTACAGCTCGCGAAGAGTCTTTATACTTTATATCTACTGAGTAGGGACTAGTGACTATCAAGGGCTTCCATGACTGCCTCTATCTCAATTGAATCTGGCCTTCTGTAAGTCGACGAAAGTGAGACAGGGCGGTCTTTTGTACTCTCGCGATACTTCGGTGATTATTATTATCGTGTGGATGTGGTTCATCGCGCTAAATCCTTTGCGAAACCTTACATTCTCACGTGGTTGTCCTACGTACAAATGTTTGGTCAATTCTGTTTAGGATAACTCGAGCGAAAAGTTTGTAGACGACAGACAGCAAGCAGATTGGGCGATAGCTGCGTATATCGTAAAGTTCACACTCCTTGAACAATAGCACGGTCTTGCTGGTCTTCCACTGAGTAGGGACCTTGCATTCAGACAGGTAACGTGTGGAGAGCCGAGCCAGTGCGTTTACGAGGACTGGCGGAAGGTTCTTCAGGCAATCAGATCTTAACCTGTCCGGACCTGGTGGTGTTCGATTTTTCACCGACGAAATGGCATGTCGGATTTCGGAAGGGAGAACCAGTGGTACAGGAAATCCATCCTCCCTTATTTCACATGACGGAAGGTGGACATGGCTATCGAAGAGATCTGAATAGTATTCGTGAATGATTTTTCTCCATTGCCTTTCTGGACGCTGTAACTTCCGTCTGGGCGTCGGAGTGCAATCATTTTGGTCTTGTAATTGGTGAGGCTTCGGTGGGCTTTGCGAATGCTTTTCTCAGCCTCTAAAGCTTCGACCATTACTGCTGCTCTTCTCTCTTTAAGATCTTCTTTTATCGCCTGTCTGCATTGTTTTGCAAGTTCGGACGTTAGTTCGCTGTTGTCTGCAGCTCGTGCGATTCCACTCTGTCGTATGAGCTCGAGTGTTTCTGGAGACAAACATCTCTTCGTAGCTTTCGACCTCTCAGCTATCGTAGCGCTAACGTGAAGATGTTGAATGAGCCGATCGTATTTATCGTCGATATTATCGACAACGGCATCTTCCCAACATCCGACTAATGAATTGAATTAGTCACAGTTTGCGGTGTTTCTGGAACTTCGGTCCTGAAATATAGCGGCTTTTTCACTTTTTCGCGAGAAATAGGATCTTGCACAAAGGAGATTGTGTTCCGATCCCGTTTAGAATTTTGGGGCAACAGCGACATCGGTCAGGCAAACTCTTCTATTTGCTATGATGTGGTTTGTTTCGTTATAGTCTCCACTGGGAGAATCCCACGTCCAGCGTTGAGGGTGGAGTTTCTGGAATTGCGAGTTACCGTGGATGGTTTTGATCACCGTGATAAACTTTGATAGCCGCTCACTGTCTTCGTTCCATTCTAATCCGTGGGTCCCAGTGTGACGTTCATCAGACGTTCTTCTTGGTCCAATCTCGGCGTTGAAATCTCCAATGATGACCTTGAAGAATGCATGGTCTTCTCTGTAGAACTTCTCCAATTCCACATAGATCGCTTCGACTTCTTCTTCGTCATAGTTTGATTTCAGCGCGTAAGCGACGAAGATTGTCAAAGCTGGTATTGATCCACATCTTTTTAATTGTAAACGTCCGATTCGGGTTGTAAGCTATTCGAATGAATTGATGTTCATGGACAAACTCGTGTTGAGGAGAACGCCGACACTGCCGACTCCTCTACTGTCGCATGTTCCGAGGAATAGATCTCCGGTGTCATAGACGGCGTTGAATGGGTGGCGTCGTCTCATCTCGGCCAGGCCGATGACGTCGTACCTTATCCTTCTTGCTCACATGAGCAAGTCCTTTATTGAGTAATCGGATGCAAGTGTACGTGCATTGTAGGTACAGATCGCCACCATAGTTCTTTGTAATCCAGGCAGCTTCCATTGGCTCTGAGATTTTAGCAGCCTCTCCGTACTCATCCTACCCACTGCTGCGAAATTGGGGGCTCTTTCGGGGTCAGGGCAATGAGACCCATTTCTTTTACTGTGTTTAGCACTTTGATACCCACTTATAACTTGCTGGGCTCTGAATGTGGGAGCTGGTTATACTCAAGGATAGCTTGCCAGGCTCTCCTAGAGTGGACATAGAGCTTATTTGCTGGAGGCGACTCATAGCCGCCTCCCATATACTTACCTGTCACTTGATTGCAGGCTTTTGGCTGAATTGTCTCGTAGAATACAATCTGCATAAGCGAGAACGCACACACACACACACACATGCATGAATACGCGTAGCAAACACAGAAGGTATGTGCCAAAACGGCGCAGCAGAAACAAGGACTCCATGCACTAGTTCCACCTGCATCTCAGGGAAACAAAGATCGCTTTTGACCAGCGATTAACCCCCTATCCGCCACTTGGGAACGCGCCATGTAGCCTCCTGACTAACCGGCCCGGGATACCTCGTATGAAGGAGATCCTTTCATTAACATTGTGATAAAAATGAAGCCGAGCGCATGACACACTTCTCAGAAAGATTCACAATGCCTTTTTGAAGTGATTTTGTTATAGGGTTCAAATACCTGGAAGCTATTCAGATAATCAATGAAAACTTTCGTCATCTTTGTGATGGACAAGTTCTCATGTGACGATTCGTCCTGGCAGGGTTAAAAACGTCTTTCGGCGAAATTCAATTAATCACCTGACCTTGTTAATGCAGTGTTGACATCCGCTGCTCCAATAATGCGCGATTAAGCGATTCTTTTCAGAAGTTCATAGAATTTTCCTAGATCTTTATTCAATGCTGTACAACAAAATTTCTCTCGTATGCCGAAAACTAGTACTTTCAAACACAAAGCATTAATGATATAACCACAATGACGCTAAGATATTTGTAAAACTCCGGACCGCTAGTGTCTGTGGTGCGGAACGAACGCGATATTACCGTTTCCGGGACTAACTCGCTCACCACCACACCATATAGGTCCTTCGTTTCATCTGACTCTCAGCTAGCTTTACATTGACCTGAAACTGACCTGCGGTCCAGAGTTTTGCAAATATCTCAGCATCGTTGTGATTATATCACACATGATACTCTGGCGTGAAAAGTTGTAAAAGGCAGTAAGTATAAAGTTATAAATATAAATGTAATATAAAGATAGAACTAGCTGAGAGACAGGCAAGACGAAGAACCCGGATGGTGTAGTGGTGAAGTGCGCTGCTCCCCGGTAAGGACAACAGTGTGTGGTCGTTCCCCACTGCATACACCTGCGGTCCGGAGTTTTGCAAGTATCTCAGCATTTCATACGAGTTATAAAGTTAGCATTATCAATGATATATTTCGATTCATACCTTATCCTCTTACAGATTCATTCTGTCTTTTCATTACTGGGTCTTCAACGAGCGTATGTAACAAGGCTTGGTCGCCTAGTTGGAGTTGTTTCCTTAACAGAGGTTTGTGAGATACGATAACACATGCCTCTTTTAAGATGTGCAGTTGTCCTCCTCATAGTTAATTTTTCTAAAAAAAAACCTTGCCAAATCCTTAATATGACAATATGACATCCTGATGGACGAGACCCCTATGAATCGTTCAGTGTCCGGCTTAATTTCCATTTAACTGGTTCGCAGACTCCTCTAACGGTGGGTTTGACACGCAACGACTAAGGTTCTTCGAGAGTGATAGCCATTGCTGGAGAGAGGTTCACTCTCCACTATTAAACTTAAGATGGAGGTTTCAAACTCTGCAGTATGGAATGTAGATAACTCAGCTAAGGCATGAAGATTCGCTCATCTTTACATTTAGAAAACAAGAATACCTAAGTCCGTCCTCTACTCAACAACGATGAGGCTATGAATTATATTGAGATAGGCAGAAAACAAGAAAGTTGTATAAGCTCAAATATACCGTAGTTAGAGAGAATATGAGTCAATGTTTAGATAGAATATTTCCTACAGTAAAGTACAGTGGCATTGATTAAATACAGCTACGAGTTTTCTGCCAAGTGTTGCAAGCTCAAACATCGACCTGTTGATGAGCCTTCTCTAGAACTGAAGCTGAGCAACCTGTCTCGAACAGAATTAACATAATCGGCTTCTCTGATTGTGGAAAACTGGCTTGAACGAAGCTAGCTTGCAAGTTTATGAATTCCCAATCCACCCAGTTTCCAGTCCAAGCGAATTCCAGATTCGAACTGCACTCGAGAACATCAACAACATGTCACAGACGGCAGTCACTTCAGCACTGGCCGACGACAGTGAAACCATGAATGGAGTGAAGACACTCCATTAATTCTTCAAGAATGTTTTAGGATCTCTGAAAACAATTTCTGGATGGAATAGATAATATGTGTTAGAGAAGAGGAATCTAAGAGGAACCGCAGAGCTATGCTGATGACTACAATCATCTTAGTTTGAAGACCGTGTAGAATTTCTTCATCTCTTCTATAATAGTCATCATCTGCGCTTCCACACTTCTGGAAAATTGGTGCATTCACTACTGCGTGGATATTTTATAGAGAATCTTATTGATTTCCAATACTTTCCTGTCTTGAATTGCTTTCTAATTGCTTTGATTGACAACAAAAGTTGAGTGACGGGCCCGATCCACTCACCTTATCGGCTTTCCATTAAGGTAAATGTGCATGTCATTCTCCTTATAAATTCCCCTTTTTGATTTTTACTACCGCTGCTACTATTTTTAGTGTTGCCATACTAGTGGTTATATTGATGCTCAGTGATTTAATGTATATTTGACTTGCATTGTTGAGTACCCTGACGGTTATACCAAGAGCTCAGAGTTCTCAGACGAAACAGTATGTCTCTTTTGGACCAAACATGCAGGCATTGATGGTATGTGATAGCATAGTATATTTACCACCTAGATATCACCAGTATTTCCTTTATTTGAATTGCAAAATTCGTTGAATAAAATAAAGATACGGAAGACATAGAAGAGAACGGAGGAGAAAAAAAAGGAAAGAAAAAATCAAATATATTTCAATTGCCATCACAGATACCACCTATGCCGTCTTTTGTCATTTCTTTTCTTTTTCAAAATTAATTAATAACTTCAGTAATAAATAATAATAAATAATAATAATAAAATAATAAATAACAATAATAAATAATAATAATAAATTAATTAATAACTTCAATAATTAATTAATAACTATAACAGAGATCACAGGTAAGGATTCAAGTGTATGTATGAGTGCTGCTTGCAAAGAAATCAAGACACCTCAAATTAAATACGAAAAAATAATGTCGTTAAAAATACCGTACGACCCATATACCGAAAAGAATTAGAGATTCTAGTAGTAGTGTACCGTAATGGATAAATGATAAAGCTTTTGGCGTTCATGGATCCCTGACAGAACTTCCATGTATTCGACCCCATTCGTAACATCATAGAGGTAATTGAATGCATATTTTTGGTTTTTGCAATTATTTGCAGTGGCCTACCGATAAGTCAAGACGGCTCTGCTATCACCGCAGACAAATATGGTACTAATGTTCTGAAAATGGAGGAATAAAAGACTTGATGAAGCCACGGCGAGGTTATGAACTAAAAACCATGTGTGCATTGCGCAGCACCTCTAAACACATTGCCGATTGCTACTCACGACGATGGTAAAACAAAAAGCCAAAAATGGGAAATGCGTATATACACATGAAAATTGCCAACAATAACATAGAGTTGAAATAGCTGCCGTAGATGAAAGACAAATGGATGTGTTAGAGGATCTTCACCTATCAGTGCGTTCAACTTCCATCGGTTACATTCTTCATAACTGACGGTGTGACGTGTAGCGCAGTGGTCGGACGCACTCTGCAGTACACATGCGATCGTTCCCCGCGCCCAAAGATCACTATGCCTTCCGTTTCTCCGGGATCCGCAAATCTGCACCATACCTGTTTCGGAGGTTAGCAGCACTGGCTGGATACATTAGTAGGCCACCGCGAGTCATTGTAAAGGCAGGATATGCATTCAATCACCTCCAAACGATGCTTAATGAAGTCGAACGCATTGCGCCTCCGAGACAGATTGATCAACGTCGAGAGATTTACCCTTTATCCTTTTAACTGATGGGTCGCCGTTATAAAACGGATTATTACCATACAATAAGTTTTCTTCAGATCCGTAGTTGTACTTCTACAATAGTAGGACTCACTGGCATTTAAGAAGTCAAGAAATTCATTTTCAATTTCAGTGCACCTTACAGCCAGTATATAACATTTTCTTCTTCTTAAATGAATATCTTAGTTGAATGCCAAGAAACCACAATGTGCAGAATGTCTACGGCTCATCTACAATATCCCACACTCATCAAACTCTGCAAAATAGTTCAGTTGGTTTTTTCCGAAAAGTATCAATTATTTTTGGAACAGTTCGTAGTTCCAAAAATTTAAACGCTTCAATACATAGAATCCCGATGTGTACGACATTATTTAAGGCTACATAATACAATAGAACACCTAGATGGCAAACGAAAACTAAGACGAAGCACCCCACTAGGCACGCATAGGATACAAAAGCATAGCGGAGACGATTTTGAAGTAAAAGTCAACATCCTTGCACAGGAGACTAAAACACCAACGCGAAAACTCCTTGAGGCTTTTTGGATCAATGCCAAAAACCTTACAATGAATAGCAGGAACGAATACCCGGAGGTCACACGCGACCTGACCCCGTATGTTCGCATCAATTTCTGACGTAGGATGGTGCAGTTACCAACCACATGCGACTATAATCAGCTGTTCTAAACCTCCTCATTGGAAGTCACGTAAAAAGCGGTGAGTTGTTCGGGAAGCTGTTGATCATGTATTTACCATAGAGTTTTTCTTTTTGTAAGTGTTATTGAAGCGTTTGGCCTATAGTAAATTGTATATCAGCATACCCTTCCAGGCTCTAAAGAAGGCGATACTGCCAAAACGTCAGCTAGCGTTGTATTGTATTGTGTTTTTATGGAAGTAAATGTATGCTGTTTAAAAACCTCGCGATTGCTGAACAAGAAAACGACACATTCATATTCCAATGCCGAGGTTAAGAGAAAGTCGATCCTGGGAACTATTATAAGGCTACATAGTTCAGAAAACGGAGAAGCTTTATTGGGTTGAACAGCAATCATGGCCCAGATGGGATCGGAATTGTCAGAAAATTAACGAAGAATACTTTATTAGCGTAAATCACGACGTAATAACAGATCGCTGACACATTTAGCTTTGTTTTCAGATCATTTTGAGTTCACTAGTTACTTTTAAAAGGATATTTCCATCTAAAATCCGCATTAATGACAAATATTTTGTTTTGGTAATCAACTCATAAAAGGTATGTCAAGTCTTCCCTGTGGCCGACATTTCGATAGGTTCACCTTCTTCACAGCAACAATGAATAGCAACCGTGTAGCAACAGCAACCATTCTTTGAGTTACGTAAGGTGCCCGTAATCGAATCGAGTCGAATCGATCAGAGTAGAACCTCATAGAAAGTCGTCAGCCACAAAAAAGATTGAAAACAACCTCGTGAAAGCTTAGGAATGAGTTAACAATGACTTGTCGAATCTTATCAACAATGCACTGACTAGTTATTGTTTAAAGTGATTTGTGACCGGAAAAATGCTTGATATCTGAAGCTAAGTGTACTCTGGAATTCGGATAAGACTCGATTCCAATTGTATCGGGTCATCGTCGTGCCGCCACGTGTCGACACCTGAAAACCCATTACTTGCCTCTATTAGTAATATGTAACTGCATGTATATTCATTACGATCTCTATTTTATTTATCTTACAAGACCACTATTCACATATACTGTGCGGAACCCAGCAGATCTCGCATTCGATTCGTTTTCGTCGCATTCGTCTCCAAAAGTTTTCGAATACTTCGCGTGTCGTTTCGGCTGCTGTTTGAGGATTTCGTCTTCTTTAGGAATGTCATAGATGCTGATCGAGTCAATTCTCCTTGCAACCTTGAAGATAGCTAAGATGTTCTCACGTGAAGTGGAGGAGAACGTTAAAAGGGGGTCGAACCAGCAGCTAGCTTCCTAAGGGCCTGTGCCACCTTCCCCTATATTGATTATAATATTGTAATATTTCGTTCGGGTTCGGCTTGTTACATCGCACATCGCCCTATTGTAGTTATTCCACTAGTCGCAAGATTAGCTACTGTCACGTAAATCGTGTTGCCCTGACAGAATTCGAGTCATAAGTCATAAAATTTCCCTCCGATCCATAAAGGCTGACAAACTTGATTGTGATTTCGACTTGTGAACCACCTTCAAGAGTCTCTCGGAATTCTGAGGAATCGTGCACTCAGTATATCAGTGGGAACGGGATTGCATAGATTATCAAGTTGTAACCGAATACGTACGAAGCTGATCACTTCTATAGATGGCAAATGCGTGGCAATGAAACCAATGGAAGAGTTGCAGGGGCCAATAATAAATGCACAAGCGGGTAATTTAAGAGTTAGTAACATTATTAATTTAATAGTTTATCTTGCCCTTTATTATCGATGAAGTAAGTGTGGCTATAGGACAATGCTTAAAAAGTGCAGGTGTGGAGGAATCGGTAGCGATAGTTGAAATACCACCGTCTATGCTAAACGTAGAATTGCGTATTTGTCCGTATTTGTCCTTATGGCAGAGATAGTGACTGCATGAGCTCAGGTACTATATACCTGATTTCTTGAAGTACTTGCGGAGATGAATATATTGGTAAAACGGGCAGACCCTTATGTATCCGTATAAAAGAACACTTAGATGGCAAATGAAAACTAAGACAAAGTACTCCGCTATGCACGCATAGGATACAAAAGCATAGCGGAGACGATTTTGATGTAAAAGTAACTATCCTCGCACAGGAGACAAAAACACTAACGCACAAACTTCTTGCGGCTTTTTGGATAAATGTCAGGAACCCTAGAATGAATATCAGGGAGGAGTGCCCAGAGGTCGCATGTGATTTGGCCCCGTACGTTTGCATCGACCTTTGATGTGGGGTGGTGTATTCATCGGCCATGTGCGACTCTGATCAGTTGTTCTTTTCTTCCTCATTGAAAGGCACGTAAAAATATGTGGGCTTTTCAAAAAGCTGTTGATCATGTGATTCGCATATAGATTTTAACTTCTCGTTTGTGCTAATAATGGGTTTGGCATAATAGATTGCGCATCACTATCTCTTTCCAGACTCTGAAGAAGGCGATAATGGTGGAACGTTAGCTTTACCGGAATAAAAAATAAAGTAACATCTCGTGTTTGCTCAACAATAGTATAAAGAATTATTAACTTATTACTATTAAACAACATTATTTCGGGGACTTCGATAGGTCTTCACTGTAGCCAACTAGAGCAGCCGGTAAACTACTTTTGTACGTGCCCTTTTAGCAAAACTACCAAAGTAAGTGGCCACATACGAAACATACGATACTCTTCATGTTCGCTGAGTGAATGATGCCCAAAAGCTTTACTCGACGAGTGAAGGAAATCACAGATAACATTAATCAATGAGATTTATCTTGTAGGAGTTTCAATAAGACGGTAATTTCTGGCAACATTCTACTAAAACATTGGTAGTGTACTTTGACTGCCTACCGTAACCATTTTTATGTAGTCCTCATAGGGTCCGATACCAGTTTGTGCCTGAGTGGTCGGCAATGGACATGAGGTTGCAGTGGCTGACATACCAGTTACTATTGCTATCTGGGTAATTGCACCACCTGCTAGATAGCCGATTCTGGTTCCACCTAGAACGATGTCGTATTAGGACGAATTCTACAGTTTCTTGATACTAACATAAAAATAAATCACAATATTGATATGTTGTGATAGCTTTGAATATACAACGTGTTCTATTACAATTGAAAGACACGTATTAGAAAATCCTTTGAACGGTTTACCGCCTCATTGTGGCTAGGAGGTGTTCCTGGGTATCAGGCTGCGATGTACAGCGAGGAAATTCATCCCCCTGCAGAACTTCCCAAGCTGAGAAGGAGTTGAGTGTTTCCACCAGGAAGCCCAGCTAAAAGTAAACCAATATCAGGATCCACAACTTCCTGGTATCAAACAAGTCGCATGGTGGCAAATCTCCCTCTGATCCGCCATGGCGGCAACTGCCTGTGGTGGTGATGACCTAGGGCAGACCTTGGCCTGGCTACCCTCGGGACTCCAGGGGACCGCAATGGCTAAACCAGCAAAACTCCGATAAATGGAAATTATACTGGAGCCCACACAATCAGTGAAGACGAGGCATCCAACTATCCAAGTATTAAAAAATGAAATCAATCAAAATCCTTCCTTATAAAATTGATGAGAGGTTCAAAAAAAAGAAAGTCCGCAGAAGGAAAAGAAATTAGAAACCTGGTATCGCTGTGCCAGTATAGCAGTTTGAAATCTCATCTGGTGAATAGGTTACGGTCGTCGAAACCATAGAAACCGTAGCAAGAGGCACTTGTGACAGAGCTTCAAGATACTAAACAACGAATAGAAAGCAGTCAACTAGACGTGACCAGTATGTAAAATGTAAATTCGATATTCTGTTTAGGTACCTTTAATTCATTAATGTGGCACAGTAGTTAGAAGTACCCAACAATATACACAGGCAAACTTTTGTTCGATCCCGCGCTTTGGACAAGGAAAGCTCCAACCGCACTGGAGTTCGCAAATTGGAACCTAACTTGTCTGAGAAGGCAAAAAAGAAACACCGACTTAATATATTAGTAAGTCGCCCCTCTACAGGACAAATATCCATTCAATCACTCTACGATGCTACTAATGGAGTCAAATCCATGGTGAAGGTCTCAGAGGTCAGATCAACGCTAGACGCGAGTTTTAAATTCTTTGTTTCTGAACTCATTACTAAATAGAGAAAAAGAACTTACATAACAACTTCGTGTACGCTTAACAATCTTAGAAGGTAGAGGAAAAGAACTGGTAGCGAATCAGCAATCAAGAAAACGCCACCCACCGCAGCCATTACTTCGTTCTGTGCCGCTTGCAATGCTTCGGCCGATGTCATCGATTGTCCAGGAAAGAAATTCGCCACAGCCGCTGTGCCTATTAACAGTTGAAATCTGGATTAAGCCGAAAAATTCCGTGTAAAATGGCATGTATTTAATGCGTAATAGATTTTTTCAACCTTCTCTACATAAAAAAATGAAGAATAAGAGTGCTGGTCAAGGGTAAAAATCTAGAAGCTCTGATGAAGAAATACTGCTTCCTTAGAGGATTTCTGCAAAGGGGAAAGGAAATTATAACACGTAGAAGTTCGAGAAGATATGTCAATTTAATCACTGTATGAAAGAACTACAGTGTCGGAAGAAATCGCAGACTCCGACCGCACTCCACCTCCCTCATGAGAAAACTTTTTTAAAATGACTAGAACTCCAATATGAAACATTCAACAAGAAAGCATTTGAAGTAATGAGAGCGTAAAGGACAATTTCTCTCCAGTGAATCACTTCGGTAAGCCTCTTAGGCTAAATTTCTTATTTCTTTCAATCATTGCAGACATACTTGACCGTTGTTGAATTGTAGATTTGTTGCTAAACAAAAATCTCAACTATGTTAGAGACCTGTGGATGCGAGCCGAGGGTAGTACGTCCATCTAACCGGTGGACTGATACTGAACATGAAGGTCGGATTGGTAATAATTTCCGAATCACGAGCGATATTCGCTGAAATGAACACAGAAAGAAACCGATTCACATGTTAGTTACAAAACAAAGAGAAAAACGCCGCAAAGAGAAAAGGAACTAACCGTTCGTCTGACACCACTGGCTAAAATTTCGATCTTACCACACATTTGCTACCAGTCTTATCATAAATTCTTTCTTTCATAACTTACAAATCACATTAGCAAACTTTACATCGTCTTCATAGAACATAGGTTTGCACTTTCGATATTGAATGAGAGATCCAAGTATAACGGTTTGCCATCTCATCGACTTCGGTAGCGGTACCTAGTTGCTCCGCTACTTCCAGAAACCCAAACACCACAGCGGAGACTAGCGAGGTACCTCTGTGATAATTTCTCGCTAGCAACAGTTTAAAATTGCCATCGTATCGTTAAATGTGCCGTGATGTTCCAACAAACTGCACCCGACTGACAACGGGATGGAATTGAGATTACCAGTGCTCGTACCAAGTACTCTACCATTAAGGAGGAGGAAGGAGCTCTCGAACGTGAACTTAATGGTCAAATTCAGAATCCGGTTGATAACCGATTATTGACACAGCTACTGGATTCGATTGTTTCTACGTCACGTAACCAAACAACTTGAGGCTGATTCCATAAAAAGAATTAGTGAATAAAATACCTACAACCTTGTACCTATCAGCTAAAAAGTCACTTACAAGAAAGCTAAAATTAGGAATATTCGGATTGAGTGAAGGAAAGAGAAAAATTTCCACTTACAAACAGGAATAGGTTCTATCGGTTAGGATAAGGACAGGAATAAGGCTCTAGGCATTGATCTATCGCTGAGGGCTGCGCCATGCGTTTGACTTCATTAAGCACCGTTGGAGGTTATTGAATGCATATCTGGTCATTTACAATGACTCGCGGTGGGCCTACCAATGTATCGAGCTAGTGCTGCAATCTTCCCAAAAACTGGGATCGATCCTATGTGTATTGCAGGGCGCCTCCGACCACTGTGCTACACGCTTCCCTAGAAACCGGTAAACCACTTTTATCTTAGAATAATTCAGGATTTCTGAGATTTAAGAAACTATTATAAACTTACTACTGGCGCACGCGTGAACCGTTATAGTCAGACAAGAATGAAGAACAGCAAACGGAATTCGCATGGTGTTGTTAGTATCTGGACCATAACAATCCACTTATAAATGGACCACACGGAATTTTACTACTATTGACAAGTTACCGCCTTTGTAAAGAAGTTTGTTATTGTTGATCTTCGCCTTTAGAAACGACCCATTTCAAATCGCCTATACAATCGAGTCGATCATTTTCGGCAAAGAATACTTATTGACTTAAACCGAATTTCACATTCACATGAACTATTAATAGAATAGTACTAACTATTAATGGAAATGTAGTAATGGAACTAGTAACCGGAAAATGAGAATAGCGTTAGCTTAGGGTAATGTCCCAAAACACTATGATGCCAGTATCCAACTCTTAGGGCTACCAATCATTTTTTTGTTCGATGCATCTAAATAAAGTCCCTTCGGAACTTCAATGAGTACTTAGCATCATTTCAAATCAGTGGCCACATCACTGAAGAATGTGCAGGCTATTCATGATAGATCCATTGAGGCACTTAAAAGGGACATAGGATTTGGCATCCTCGCAGATGCTTAGAATAAGTCACTCATAAATTATTCTTTTAAAGGATCGCGGCATCTTCATAAAGTATTGACAAAAAAATTCTTAACTTTGCCAACATTTTGCCGATTCCCGAAAGACAATGCCTCCTTCAAATCGGAATTAGTGATCACTTTTGAAGGAAAAGTAACGTGTAGTGCACTAATACCCCGCAGTAGGCTTATAGTTGTTAGTTCGACAAACTGCCAAGGTAAATTGGCAAGCGCCTGGTCTGAGAGGATAAAAACAGTGACTTGTTTCATTTGCATGCCACAGAAGTCATAGTATAGACCAGATATGCATGTTAGACCTCTGCGATGCTACAAATGGAATCGGAAACAGGGCGCATTCCTCAAGTGACTGATGAAAGCCGAGCGCTTTATCCATCATGTTTTTAATCGAGAACATGCAGTCTCATGCTCTATAATTAGCTAGGAGGTGAACTTAGCAATGGATAGGGAACGCCTTAATAAGAAACCGGATTGTGGCAGTTCCCTCATCAACGAAAACAGAGGTCAACTTCGACGACCAAATTAAATGCCATTGGATTTTCTTCGTATTTTTGTTGAGCAAACGCGAGGTGTTACTATTCTTTGTTCACGATTAAGCTGACGTTAATACGCTTTTACGCTGGCACACATTATACTTCTACGTGATTTCTGTGCGGTTGGTCTCTACGTGGCATACTTAGTGGAAACCTCATAGAAAGCGGCTCTGAAGAAGGCGAAATTCGCCGAAACGTCAGCTTAATCGTGAACAAGGAACAGTAACACCTCGCGTTTGCTCAACAAAAATACGAAGAAAATCACTTGAACAATGCCGAGGTTAATAGAAAGTCGGTCGTGGCAGTTAAATGCCATTGGACTTTTCAACAGACCTAATCACAAATCAGTTTCAATTCGTATTAATCTCATCAATTCAAACCTTTTACGGATGGAAAACCCTCTTTCCCACCATAAACGTCAGCTAACAGATACAATGGCTTCGTTCATGTCAATCTGGTTCACTGCAATTTTAGAACGATCGTTCACAAGGGATGACATAAACCTTAAGAAAAGGGAACAAGTGTCACTCAAAAGAGTGGTGAGATAAAACTTGTCAAAAAAAAGTGTGAACATATCAATGTTAGCTGATTAGAACCACATTGTAAAACAGTGACAGGCTAAGCGAAAGCTGTTCAACAATTTGACTAAAGAGAACCAAAAAAAGAGGGATAAAATCGAACATCTTCTAAAATGTTGAAAATTAATCGAACTATAAACAAGAAAAACAAGGATCACCGTTTTGGATTGGGCAATATGAGAAGAGAGCAGTGAATTTATTGGAAATAAGGAAACACCTGAGTTTACGTAACAGAAAATGTTGATGTAGGATATCAACCGTACCATTCAATCGATGTGGTATCAGCATCATTGGCATCATCAATTTCACAATACAATAAGGTTATGACATTACAAGGCCTAACACTCTCTAACTAGGTGGCTCTCATGCTTCGAGTATGAGGTTCAAAACTGATCGGTAAAAGCAGCCGGAATCAGTAACGCCATGTTTGTACAGAAGTTACAACAGTTGAATGATGCTCCTGATACGTTCTTATCACAATGAAAGCAAAATATGGTGAGAAAATAATGCCATAATAGCATACAAGTAAAATGAAGTAATTGGAATGAAAGGATTAACTGAATAAAAAGCTAACAAACATTGAGGTTTATCACAACGTGACTACAACTGGCTGGCTCATATAAGGCACAAAAACTCGACGTTTCGTAAGAGATTGTTAAGATACCTAAGTGAACCGGCTTCGATGACCTCTGAAGAAAGTATCTTCAACTCTCATCACCTTTGCTGCGATTTCTCGCCAATCGCAAACGACATAGTGACTCTATCCGCTCTATTCCGTTCTCGCGGCCATTTTGCTCCTGTTCGATTTGCCATTGTTGAAGCATCAGATTCGCATAGACCGGTTGTACAAAATAACTGAAGAGCATAACAGCAGATGGAGTAGCATAATTTCACTCTATTACAACGGCAACGGACGGCAATAGTGCGACACATGCATATCGACTAGAGATACCCATCATATCCACAAGCCAATGAATAAGCAGTAAAAAGTTTGAAGGCGAAGAAAAGTTGTAGAAGTGAGGATAAATTAACCACAATGATGCTGTGATATTTGCAAACCTCGGACGGCAGGTGTCTGCGTTGGGAACGAACGCGCTATTACCCTTTTCGGGTGCTCGCGTGTTCACCACCACATCATGCGGGTTCTCCGTTTCGCGTTTCTGCCAACTAGTTTTCTATTTACCTCTATTCTATCAAAACTAGGTGAGAGACAGGCGAAACGAAGGATCAACATGGCGTGGTGATGAACGCGTTAACCCTCCGAAAGAGTTATAACGTATTAGATCCCCACTGCAGACACGTGTCGTCGAGAGTTTTTAAAATATCTCAGCATCATTGTGGTTGATTTCACATAAATCCTTGCCTCTGAAATTGTAGTAGGCAGTAAATAAAAAAGTTAACATTGTGAGGGAAACTTTTAAGTGGACGTGAGTGCACTCGGAAAAACCTTACAGTTCATTACGAAAAAAAGTTACGTCTGACTAAAAGCATGCTATTTTCCCAATATCGATTAGAAAACGTTGAACAATAATTATCTTCAACCAACTTTTGCATGTAGGCAGTTGTAGCAGTGGGGAAGATCAGACGGAAATTTCCACGCCTCACATATTCGTCTACAACAGAATTCATTTACTATAGATTTACTAAGGAGAGGTTAAATAGAAGAGAACCGAATATTAAACTGGTTAATTAAAAGGACCTTCAAATTCGACGAGAGTCCGTATATCCTCTTGGGTAAGCCGTTTTAGTATTCTTGAATTCAAATCGCCTTCTCTACGATAAGCCGCAGTCCATACAGTTTCTTTCTTAAATTAAACAGTAATTAGTAGTCATAACCCAAAAACATACTTGTTTAAGCAAATATTGAGCAAAACACTCAGCTACCTTTTCGCTGAATCCGAGAGAAAACGTAAAAATACAACAAAAATGTACACCTCAATGTGATCGTCCTCTTTTGGCCAATTACGCGGCTTCATACTATAATCGGCTGTGGCCATCTCCTCAGGACTAAAACTCTAGCGATAACTTTAATGAATTTTTGTAGGAGATAGTCGCCTATTACGTCAGTTTCGATTACGATGTGCATCTTTCGGAAGTTTTAAAATGTAGCAACTATTTCAGCAGCGTATTGAGTGTCTAACTAAGAAAATTAGATTACTAGTAGAGTACGATACGTTTCAATTAATAGGTACTTACCTAGGTGGAACATTGATTCCGGCCATGTTGAGCACATCTCTCGCTAATGGCGCTTTCACAGAAATATCCAAAGCTGTGCCCGAATGAAGAGATGGCGAGATATTGACCTAGACATGTAAATAACCTCATTGACGACTCTTATACATGCTAAACAGATGGATACTCCAATGCCCGTCGGTGCTGGGACTGACCCGGAGCGAGGGAGCGTCTTCCGTCGGTGGGTGCTTACGCGGCTTAAAAACACTATGTACTAGAAAACAACTGCTAAAGCGAAAATGATAAAGGATAAAGGATTTAGCGTTGGTATGTAGATCTACATATCAGTTTTTTTCTTCTTTCAGACAAATTTGATAACAAACGGAGCCGACCCCAATGGAATGGAGGTTGGATAGTTTGCCATGGGCGTTGGATCAAACCAACCACTACGTGTGTATTGCAGGCTAACTCTAACCATTGTGTAACGTGTCCTCACAAATATGACATTATATGATGTACCACTGCGCACAGAAAGGTATAAACGAAAAGCAGAAAAATGTGTGCAGCATTCAACCTCGTATAATAAAAAAAACAATTGGCTTCAACTTCTCACCTCTAGTAGCCATGGTTTGAGGTCTTCGTCGAGTAAAATATCCACTCCAAATAACTCGTGACATATGAACCTGGAAATAAGAACAAAGATTACATGGTCTTCTCGAAAACGTGTATAAAGCAATAACCCATCATGATCTCTACCACTTAAAATTAACATTATGAACTAATTCTTAACGTACTCATAAGAAATCTAGTAAAAGTCACTCTATAGACAACGAACCCGTGCTGAACATAGCGTGTCATGTGGTCACGAATTGACTTTTCACATGCTATGAACGCCTTCACAACAACATCTTCGATACGTTCGCGAATTTTATCCGGGCTTATACCCTTAAAAATATTTCCTTACCAAACCACAGACTAGTTACTGAATGTAAAGGATAAAAAGGTAAAAACATTCGGTGATTATGTATATGTCGCAAGGATGCGTCAATCATTCGACTTCACTAACCCATTCCAGATCACACTATAGTGTTCACAACGATCTGAACCAAACGACCGTATGGACACTACAGTATTCATATTGAGCTTAATAGGTTCCAGAGTTCTTTTTACCGAGCTATACATACTCATTCGATAGCTAGCCTAAAGTAGATCAAAACAGCGCGGATGAGACCAGAAAATCCATTCTCTACGTTTAAGGATTTACGGAAGACCTTTTCAAAAAGAGTTTGTTGATCGATAATTTGACTAACAATTAAGTGTCATTTAATCTTAGTCTCAATGATGAACGATGGTTAGTTATATGGAAAGTGTAGGTATAAGAAATACCGAACTAGACTTCAGATAAGCTGGAAAATACTTCCAAACGCTGACAACAATATATCTCCATCATGGACCATAATGACACATAGTAAATAGTGGCATACATATAATTCATACCCACAGAACGACACAATGAAGTCTTATACAATCCTGTTACGTTTAAAACCCATCAACTCCTTTATTTACTAAGGGAAGATTTTTTTGTTGTCAAAAAACAAGAAAGTCCGCAGCCGATAAAAAATGCGCGTAGTCCGTTGGACCAGTCAGATGAAATACGGTAGCCGGGGCCGAATAGGGTATCGACAGAAGATAGCATAATGCTAAAAGAATACAGCTCTCAGCGTTGATCATTCTCAGAGGAATGGGCCATTGATTTCATAAAGGTGGTTCATTTCATGAGCATGGTTAAAAGTGACTCAATAGATGTCTCGACTACACAATGACTCGCAGTGGCCTACCGATGTTTCGAGTCAGTGATGCTATCCTCCCAGACAAAACTAGTATCAATTCGCCGACTCCGGAGGGATCGAAGGGCTAAGCGCTGGGTCCGAGATCGAACCAACGACCACGTTTGTAAAATAGGGCACCTTTAACTACTGCGCTAAACCTGTTCTAAAAGACATGATAGGTGGCTGGAAGCACATTCCTTGTCGATGTGTGCCGTTGTGCCAATTCAGTGTTTTATATCTCCAAGACAGCCTGGTACGACGCGGTGCTAATAGCAGAGTAATGAGAGGGGCTTGGTTAATCCTCGTCACGAAGTCAACCCCAGGAATTGTGTTAATTCAGAATATTTCTAAGCTGCATTGCATTCATTCTACTTTTAAATGAAATGGCACACAATAGAAGATGCTAACCTCATTCTCAAAAAATTGCCATAGTTCGCTCAAGCGCCATTTGGCCACCGGTGAATCGGACACTCCATCTTGTTCAGCAAGTTTATTGATACTGTAGTTGGTTAGGTGCATGTATTTATTTGAGACGGTCGATAGGCATCGCGAATATCTCAAACATTCTTAGTATAAGTGGAAGACGTTCAAAACTTACTACTAAAAGCATGAAACCGTAGTAAAAAATGCTGTAAAGAAAATGTTAAATTAAGTGTACTTCTCGCAAGTGGGTACATAGTACTCAATGAAAGGCAGAATAAATGCTTTAACCACTTTTATTTCATTTTTCTAACCCTATTTAGAAGTATACACTATTAAAGCGCAAAATATAACCCGTAAAAATGTTTAAACATCAATAACGACTATCAGATTACCAATGAAGTGGTATAGCCCCAATTCTACGAAGCACTAAACAATGTAGAAAGAAATACCTTAAACATACAGTTCCAGAACTAAAAACAGTCGGAAAAACATAAAACATATAGGAATCAAAGAAGAAACGACTATGTAAATAAGAAAACTTGTAAAATTTCATGAAAAAAAGAAGAAAAAGGAAAGACAAAAAAACTGATGCTCACGGTACGCTAGCGAATCGAACGAGGCCTTCATTGTAAATGTATATTCGCAATGGTTCTAACGATGGAACATAAACATAAAGACGAAGATCGAATTTGGCGCCGTTGATTGTCAAAGGACGATCAGCATAGCTGAAGAACAAAACCAGTAAATGGTAAATGAGATTACTTCTCTCATCTCCCGAACATTTTCTAGCCGCTAGTACTACTACGGTGGAAAGCAACGAAACACTTAATGAACAATTTGAGACAAATTTTAGGGAAAAGAACATGCAGAAAAAAGCCTCTACAGCGAATTAAGTGTATTAAACCACAATGATTCCGCGATCTTTGCAAAACTCCGGACCGCAGGTGTCTGAGGTGGGGATCGAACACGCTATTATCCTTCATGGACCTAGCGCGTTCACCAACACACCATGCGGGTCCTTCGTTTCGACTTTCTCTCGGCTAGTTTCCTATCTAACTCTATTAAGACATGAAAGTGGATGTGAGTGTGATGAATAAGAAAACCTTGAAAGACCATCCTAAATTTAATTCATAGCAGCAAAAACATCTATGCAAATCACAACACGCCTTTCTGTTCATGAATTCTCTATTCTTTTCACCAGAATTCGTTCATTCCTCTTTTTTTTCTTTCGTTCAATTTTTCACCACTATACTAGACATTCACTGAAGTATTTGTAGTGCTATATAATCGCAAACAATAGGATGTATTGAGTCTCAAAAAATCCAATGATATATAAATGGAAACTCACTGCTGAGCTACTAACTGCGTTTTTTCTGGAATCTCTTTGATCTTTCGCGTAACACTAATGCCTGTCCCACGAGCACTAGCCGGCTAAAATAGTGTGCTATTATTTTCTAATAACAAAAACATAAAAAAGAACGCAAAATAATCCTACAGGAATCCCCAAGACAAACTTTTCATTGATCTCAACATTGATTTATGATTCGTTGTCTTCACCATAAACATATAAGAGGCTGTTCTTATGCGATTTATTACCAGTAGAAGGTATTTTTATTAATAAACAGTATAATAACAACAGCGGTCATCAAGAAACAGCGGCTTTAAAGAAATTCTGCTTGTAAAAGGACAAGGGCTAAAGCCTTTAGCGATGATGAACCCCTTACAGATACATTATGCATTCGATTTCATTCTCAGCACCGTTATAGATATTGACTGCGTATTTACCCACACAATATGGAAGCTCGTAATGGCCTGCCGATGTGTTCAGTCGGTGTTTTTTGCTGCCAAATAAGTGTGGTACCAATTTCCTGACCTCAAAGGGAATGGGGATTTGGCTTGCACAGCGCGAGAAGTAGAACCAACGACAGCCTGCCATAGGTTCCCAAGGAGATTTAACTTGCAGCGACCATACTAAAAACTTATGACATATTCATCAGAGCTGTCTACTTACAACAATAACGCGGCTATTATTTGCAGTAAAATGCCATGATGAAGCATTTGGATGTAAATTATTAGTGCACGTTCGGTTTAAAAATAACCTTGCATTGTATCTTATTTTACAACTCTCATAATTTATAGGAAAGGTTGGAAATACGAAAACATTTAAAACTCACCGGTTTCACAATAACATGATGTGTGGGTGAAGCTGCCAGATAGTTTCGCATTCGCTCGTAATCCTTAGGCAGAAGATACGTTTTCGGCATGATGCCGTAGACGTCCTCGCCGAACCGACGTTGTTGCTTCTCGATGTGCATCCAAAGACGATCCTTACGTCCAATATGGAACGCACCTGGGTAGTGATTTACCTAAATTAGTATATAGAAATTGAAAATAGAACACTGTTAGGTAAACAGTTACTAAATACCTTTTGGTGTGGTTTGAATGCCTGATACTGACTACTCTTTAGATGTCGACCCCAGTATCCAATGAAGAACGATGACTCATCGACTACCTGAAGAGATAAAATATTACGAATAAAAACATAAGAAAGACCAATAAAGGATAAAGCTATCAGCGTTGATGAATCCCTGAGGGATGCGCCATACATCAGAATTCATTAAGTATCGTTAGAGGTAACTGAATGCACATCCGGCCTTTACAATGACTCGCGGTAGCCTACCGATGTATCGCACCAGTGCTGCTATCCTCCCAGACAAGTCTGGTACCAATTTGCAGATCCCGGATGGAAGAAAGGGCTTGGTGGGCCTTTGGCCTGGGGTTCGATCTCATGTAGTGGAACTTAGCGAGATCAGTAGAGACTATAAAAACAGTTCTAGGATATAGTTAAGGTATCTAATTTATGCAAAAAGCAATATATCTGATCTCTATGTATCGGAATCCGTGGCAATTAGACCTTAACAGATCGAAACACACTAGCGTTGCCTCGACAGACACAGAATATCGTAGTATTACAGAGGAACCTAGCGAGATTATTAGAGACTATAAAAACAGTTCTAGGATCCATTAAGGTCTAATTTGTGCAAAAAGCAATATACCCCGGAGAGACGGAAGACTTGTTGGGCCATGGGCGCGGAAGTCGATTCCTTGTGTGTCGCAGTGGCGCCTCCAGCCACTGCGCCACACGCGCCCTGAGAAACATCAGTAACCAACCAATAATATATTGTTCTATTCATGAGCTTGAAAAAAGATCATTTAGTTAAAAATAAAGATTAACAAACCGTAAAGTGACTGGCACTGAGGCTCTGTCGCATTACTATTGGAAGAAGGCTGTTGTGACACCATGTTAATCGACATGTAATCTTCTTACTTGGTTTTGAAACTGAAAAATGAATAAAGTTGGATTAAAATGCAGTCCGTGGTTGAAATTCATAAGAATTCGTTCCCTGAGCATGTGAAAGCCTAGAGGGAAAAAAGAGGAACAGAAACGACTTTGAATTCCAAAAACAATAATTTCATTACGGAACAATAACATGTGCCTCGTTGGTAAAAATATGGACATTCTAAGGTGCCTATTTCAATAATAAAATCCATTATAAAAGGATAGGATAACGCTGTCAGCGTTGATCAATCTCTAAGGGATGCGCTATGCGTTCGACATCGCTAAGGATCGTTTGGAGGTGACTGAATGCATATCTGGCCTTTACAATGACTCGCGGTGGCCTACCAATGTATCGAGCCAGTACTGCTACCATTTCAGACAAATCCTGTGCCGATTTGCCGATCTCGGAGGGATGGAAGATTTGGTGAGCCACGGGTGCTGGGATCGATCCCATATGCGTGTCGCAGGGCGCCTCCAACCGCTGCGCCACACGGGCCCTTAAAGTCCACTATACGCACACTTATTTTTACCTTTCCAAATAATTTAAACACCAAAATCTACACCATGAAGAATACGTGAAAACCTTCGAAACATATGGAGAAACTCTGGGTTAACCGATTTTCTATTTCTTCCTCTCAAAGCACTAAAGCGGAACTCTCTTCTTCAGATAGAGTATTTCTACAAAATTAAACCTTCTGAAACACAAATACGAATAGAATCTACGGCCAGTTTTGGCGGAGTTCTTCAGCGTCTCTTCATGACTCTAGCGATAGCCGAGGAACAGTCCTGCAAATGCTAGAAGATGGGCAGAATCAGCTTTCATCCGAATAGATGGGCTTTTGGTTGAAGATCCATTCTACTGAAAAGCCGGAACTCGTCGGGCAGGTCGCTTTCGATTAAAAAAAACGTAGCTATCATCTCCAGTTATTATTGGCCTCAGATCATCTTCTAGATATGCAAGAGCAATTCAGATGAAGTGTCGTGGTTGAATGATGATATGGACGTCGAATGAAAGCTCAGCATATAGAAGCCAATTTGGTTTAGGTGCCGTTGGACGGTGATATATGAGTTCCAGCGCAGCTTGCGTGTTCTTGTCAAAAATGTCGGAGCGACCAAATCAGAACAAATTTTCGCCTTTAGCTAATTGTTGTTTCAACAAGGACTGCTCCACTTGCAAGTGTCATCGAGTCCGAATGTAGCTTTGGCACTCTTCGTGGTCGTCCGCGTACTGGTGCGGAGAAGATGCAGAAACAGATTGCTAGCAAGAACTTGTTAGCCATCTATTTCAACTCGATATCACTTCTCTTATCACACTTGCTTTATTTGTTGCGTTGTATTCTTGCTGCAGTGTTCCGGAGCATCGAATACTAATCGGATTGAACGTTGAAAAAATTCTGAACAAAATTCAGAACAGCTTATATTCCAACCAAATAAAAAACGAAAAAGAAAACAAAAAAAGGCAGTGCATACATAGCACAATAACAAATAACAGCAAAAATAAGAGTGATAAAATACAAAATAAGAATAGAAATAAACCTGAACAGAGCCACTTTTATTCACCAGCAAACTTCCCTACGTCAACTATGAAGAGTGCGTGTGGCGCAGTGGTTGAAGGCGCCCAGTAACACACACATGGAATCGATCCCCGCCCCCGCCCATGGCCCAACAAGCCTTTCATCCCTCCGAGGTCGGCAAATTGGTACCAGACTTGTCTGGGAGGATAGCAGCATTGGTTCGATACATTGGTAGGCCACCGCGAGTCATTTTAAAGGCCAGATATGCATTCAATCTCCTCCAAACGATGCATAATGAAAACCTTAACACTCAAGGGATTGATCAACACCGAGAGATTTATCTCATCAATGCCGAGAACTTTATTTTTTTCTAGCTTTATATCAACTATGTCTTACACAATCTATGAGGCTAGTATGTTAACATAAAGTCTCTTCTTCCTTTAGTCGGTATGCAGTTCACTTCTAAATAATTGCTAGGACTGATAATAACACATTAGAAAATGAGTAGCCTAGTGATTTTGTTCGTATCTTTTGAGCAAACGCGAGGTGTTATTGTTCTTTGTTCACGATTAAGCTGACGTTTCGGCGAATTTCGCCTTCTTCAGAGCCTGGAAAGGTCAAGTTGATAGCAACTCACTCGGCCAGACGCCTCCATAACCAAACAAAGAAACCCCAAACCAAGATTTCAATCACTTTGAACACAGCTTTGCACACTCACCGCTTTCTATGAGGTCTCCACTAAGTATGTCACGTAGAGACCAACCGCACAGAAATCACGTGGAAGTATAATGTGCCCCTCACATCAGAAAAGCAGTTTTATATACTGCCCTATATCACGCGTGATAATGAGGCATTCTTCCCTGCGGTTCATCTTCGGATTTCTGGAATTAATCCAGAGTGCCTCGAGAGTTTTTCGCGCCTGTGTTCCTGATTCGCGTGCGAGGATCGTGACACATACTTCGAAGTCGTCCCCGTTATGTCTCTGGGTCGTATGCGTGCCTAGCGGGGTATTTGGTCTATTTTTGCCGGCTAGGTGTTCTTTCATGCGGACACAGAGGGGTCTACCCGTTTCGCCAATGTATTCGTCACCACACGTCTTACAGGAGATCAGATAAACTATACCCGAGCTCATGCAATCACCGTCCCTACCACTGGGGCAAATTATGCAGTTTTGAGTTGCACATAGACGGTCATATAGGCGGTTACGAACTAGCTGGCGCTTAAGATTACTCGGTGGTATTTCAACTACGCTCACCGAATTCTCTAAGCCCGCCCTTCTTAAGCAGCGTTTTATAGCTGTACTTATATCATTTGAGATGAAGGGTAGGATAGACGGGACCCTTCTATCGCTAGAGTTGTCGTTTGGAGGCCTACGATTTCCTCTACACCTATCCTGAGCTACAGTTTCGTAGCCATTAGAAATGGCTATTTGCAGTGCCATGTTCCGGGACTCCTTTCTCTGCTCCCTTCCCGTGCACACGTTGGTTGCTGTTCGAAACATGTTTCTTATAAGCGCCCTTTTCGTGTGAGAGGGGTGAGAGGAGAGGTAATGAACCAAGATATTTTTACTACTTGGCTTTCGGTACCACTTTGTAATGTAGCCATTTTCTGACAGGTGAATTTGTACGTTCAAAAATGGAAGCCATTTTTCTTTCGGCTTTTCTCGGGTGAACTTGATATACTCTGACTGTGCGTTTAACAATTCGAAGCATTTGTCCATTTCCTCTTGTGTTGAGCAAAGGACAAAGCAGTAGCCAATGACAATGAGTAGCCTAGTTTCTTTGATTATGGCGCCTCAGACAAACTTAATCTACGGTTCAAACACTCTAAACAAAAAGAGTTATAAGGAGCTTTCCTCTCAGAACTTCTCTTGGGAGAATGTTCAAAAGACAAAAGAAACGTCATTTCCAAGTCGAAGCGATACTTTTCTAACTCACATCGCAGGTATTATTGCCCTTTATGCGGAATACTCCACTATCAAAACAAGAAATTTTTAACGAAAGTTTCTCCTTATATCTTTCAAATTCTTACATATTGTCTTCTTATACAACTCATAAGGTTTTCCGCTGCACGCATGAATTCTTCAGATGTGTAATCTCGATGTAAGGGAGCAATACAGGTAACGATAATTAAATATACAACAAAGAACTTTTGTTATACGAAAAGAACAACATTCACAAAAACCAGGATGGAAATTAAAAGTGAATGAACGCGAAGTGATAGTACTCATGGTCTACTCCACCAATGCGTGAAAGTATTTATAAAACCCAAGAAAATCTGCCGGCATCAACACTTAGAATATGCATTGAAATCAATTCATGCCGGTCAATCTGCCCAACCTCTTTCTCTCTCCCTCCAAATCGTCACCCACACCACACACGCTTGCTGTCTCTGCATTCTGCTCATCATCAAGTGTCGCTATTACTTCAGGAAACAATTTGCCCGAAAGACAGTTGTTGTGTAGTATTTATTATTAGGTGAAGAGAGGAGCTTCTCTGGGCCAGAAACTTAGTACAGCATGTGTGATAGATATACAATCAACTGAGCACGAAAAATTTAACGGAAATTTCTATGTGGCACTGAAAGAAAATGGGTTGGTACTAACTTGCGACGGCTTCAGTATTTTTATTTCATCGAATTAGAACAGAAATTTACCTTTGATTCCTTTTGTATAGAATCGAATAGTTGGTGGTACTCCTGTGAAAAGACTTGTCCTAAGGAATGGTTGAGGTTGTTGAGTACTGTTCGAACGGCTACGACCATTTCCCGTTTTTGATAGACAACTTGATACCAAATCTGTCAACCCGCACATAGCACGCTCATCTGAAGAAGTGAATGTGTTATAGATTGAAAGGAAGCGGAATGTCTAGCCATCAAAGTAGCAATGAACCTTGCAAAAAGAGATTACAAGGTTCCAGGAAACTAATAGTATAAACAAGCCAAACAGAGAAAATTGCAGTAACATTAAGAAAAAAGAACTACCAGTTTCTCACTTGACACAATTGTCATGATTTTACAGCTAAGGAAGGTTAGTCGACCTCTCCAATCATCGTGGAAAAGACAAAAGAAACAAACTTCCACTACCGTGAGCCCTCTCGATGTTTACAATGAACAAAGGGTTGTTTATCATAACATAGTGGATCCGCATTTCATTGTTCAGATATGAAAATCTAACAAAAAAAAATAGTAGTCATGTAAAAAAATTATAAAGCGTGGTGAGAAACTGTAGGCAATGAAAGAAAAAACAAAGACGAGAAAAACCCAAAAAATATAACTATTAAGGAAAATCACTGACAGTTCAAGAAAGTCTGACCTCCGACTTCCACAAAAAAATCTAGCTCACCACCTCTCTTCTCTTTCTATGCGATTACAACTAGTAAATACAATAGTAAAAAACAGTTCATCGTTACCAGCTGGTAGAGGAATTAGTGTTCTATTCACCATGATCTTGTTAAATCCGTGAGTGTAGCGAAATGATTGAAAGCTTTCCGCGGCACGCATGTGGTTTTTGGTTCGATTCCGCGCTTCTGATTAATCAAATCCTCCATTGATTTAGGTCCGAAAACTGGTGTCAAAATTATTTGGAGGGACAGAAAAGAAAATAGATTAGAAACATCGGTAGTTAATGTTTAGGCTAGATATGCATTCAATCCTCAACGTTTGTTCCTGTCATGCTTTAGGAGACACCTATTGAGTTTCACTCAATCAAAGGACATAAAAAGCGTCATGCCATTGTTATTCTATTCTTCATCGTTCTTAGAAATATGACAACCACAGCTAACTTGGGTACCTCTGTCGTCGCAAAGGTCTATTTGCTAGCTGGATTCCGCATGAACACGTCGAAATGTGGTTGACCCAGTAGTGGAATGAATGGAAAGTTCGTCATCATAACAAAGAATGTTCATTTCTTCCCAAGATATGCAAAATAACGTCACTTTCTATCATGCACCATTTCATAGCCTTAATAGTAATTTCTCCACAGTATGTGTACAACATAAGAAGAATTGGTCTAATACTCCCGGTAATCCCATAGGTCAACGAGCAGTCAAACGAAAATAATATCTTAAAAACCGACTTTCACTAAACTTCGACAAGAATAACTAACATGCTTTTAGAGTTCTGAGCTAAGATGAAGTTGTTATAAAACCATGTATTCGGCTAACTTTTCAGCGTCTTCGTGTTCCCCAAAGCCGCGATGATCCGACTCGAGCCGAGTTGATTGCTCACAGCGAATGGAGAAGACGAACGCGACGAAACGTTAGCCGAATAAACGTTTTTTTAGTTAGAAACCTCGTGTTAGCTCAATAGTCTAAGGGAACAAGAATGACGTCTTTAAGTGCAGCTCCATCTGATAACATATGCAGTTCATCTGAATGAAATTAATTAGAAGAACGGAAACCGAGGAAGACACGAAAGAAATGCTCGGTTCCATGATTGGTGGAGTGAGCGGTTAGCTACTCCAAAGCATCAATAGGCCATGAATTGACTCCTCCAAAAAAAAATGATGTGAATACGAAGAATCGTCGAAAATGAAGAATGGAAACCGGTTTGGAAAAAGGGAAAAAAAAGGTTTCTATGAGGAACTGAACAATGGCAGTAGCTGACTGTCAATAGAATGTACTACGACTAATAGTTGTTAAGCGCAGAATTCGGTTAAAAGGAGAGGTTATACTCTAACATATAGCCGCAGTGAGCTATAACTGCACTTTGTTAAACAAACGAAAACATGAACTTTCCGCTTAACAGTTCCAAAAAAGAAAAAAAACCAGAAGGTAAAATGGTGTTTCATGTTTCGCACAAGGAATACTGTACTACAATCATACCTATGACTGGTATGATTGTACGATTTCAATGGAATGAACTCGCTTTCCAAGAAAACCTTCACATTCGCTCTTTCTTCTCAGATTTCTTCTACAATTACATCGTAGGGAAGATGTGAAAACAAAACGACAAGATTAATAATCTGAAGAATAGGAACTTGTGGAAAGAAATTCATTGTCTCATCAACTTCAATTCACAAGCATGTGGAAATATTACTTGCTACAAAATCCGTTCGTCTGAAGAGCGAGGAATACAGAAGGCAGGAAAAATGACTTCAAATAAAAGAGACACTGTATGAGCCGTAAACCTTATGCAACAAAGTGTATCTTAGAATCGAACTTGGACATAAAATCACAAGTACTTTAGGCAATTAAGAAAGTTCCTATAGGTTGCCACAGAAAAAAAAATACTGTAACCTCAACATCAAATCTAGTGGCTTCAATGAAGAAGTCTTAAAGCTAAGAAAATCCTTTAAAAACAAAATCCATTTCTATGACAACGAGTGTCACTGAATCTAAATAACGTGTAGTAACAACCTTTATATCTTTATAATTCATAATAAAGAGGACCAGATAAGCATTAAACGGACGAAATGATTCGTTGTGAAACTGTTCACGTCACTACATGAAAGGTGAGTGCAAGGAAAAAAAACGAGAAAAAAATGAAAAGGAAAAAGAAAGACGAAAAGAGAAAGTAAACTATATGATGAAAATGTCAAATACACTGGATAAGTGAACATTTGAGTCCAAACTACACTAAGATACTTAAGTCGTTAAGAGTTTTAGAGATAAGGGAAATAATGAACAGCAAAGCAAAGCGACTACTGCTCATTCAGAATTGCCAGCTCCTCTCGTTATCCCTGAAAACAGCGGCTGTTAGCAACGACCGAGTGAATCGGCCGACACACACGCATCATTGCCAAGCATTACGCACAAACGTAATGTAATATTAGTCCAGCAATTGTTCTAAATAGAAATACTAGTCACTCCAATAAGTGAAAAAACAAATCATCAGAACACTAAAGGATAAACTATTCTATCAACAGAACGTAACCGAATGTAGCCTAGGAAGTAGAGGCAGAAAAAAAAAATATCCAGATAGAACAGACGAAGAAACATCTGACACACAGCTGACAGTAAGCATTGATTTGAATGCGTAGGATGCGAAAGTAATTGCTGCTTCTAACTCTAACCAAGAGCATCTAAGCTCGCCGTGAATTGTGCTAGATGAAATGGATATCATTGGAATTTACAGGTCTTTGCCAATAAGACACATATCTCTTTGTCTTGCAACGACAGGCACTTGCTTTTCTTGAGCCAATGAAAGTCATTTTCCCGATCTTCTTTTTGGAGGCTCGTTTTTCGAAAACCGAAAAGACTGGACAGCCCGGCCCGGATTTCGTAGAACAGGAACCAACTTAAGTACACTTCCGATGTTTGTGCTTAGCGAGCATTTGCAGGAAATTTCAAATGTTTGGATATTGCCTTCATTTAGTGCAAATTTTCATATAAAACACTCTCGAAAATAAAAAGGTAGCCTATAAAAACTACACATACATTTACGACGATGCAGCAAGGATTATCCTGCATAGTCTTCACAGGTTATTAACCCCTCAACTACTCTACTCAACAAAAAATTGCCAGTAGTTATCAAAACACAAGATTGATCCTTTAAATGTTAACAAAGGCCTAAAACAGCAAGACTCATACAGCCAGAAGGTGACAGATTACTAAATTTCAGCTCATGCGTATCGCCGACATTATCTATAATCCGGCTAATCAACCAATAACTTCAGTCGATTCTACTACGTCTTCATCGTGCGCCAACGCTGCAATATCAAGCCATTTTTAGGTTTTGTTTTTGAAGAAAACACTGTCATGGCTATCTGGCTAGGCTCTGCTCAATCATAGTTCTACAGTCAATTACTTGGGCGATCCTGATGAAAATGTTGAACTTCTAAATCCCTTCAGAACATGACGAATCACTCCATTTACCTCGTAGTTCGAAATCCAAGAATATTATCGACAACGATTTGAGGTACCAAAACGTTGCGAAGGAATGAATGCATTATTGAGAAGACGAATACTTTCAAGCAGAACAATTAAACCGAATAGTTCAGAAGTTGCAATAATGACAAAATGAAGTGGAAAGAAAGAATAGATACAAATTACAAGGAGGAAAAGTTATGGAGTATAAGAATAAGAAAACAAGGCAGGAGCAAAGTCTTGACGCTCTTAGTGATCGTACTGAAATGGTTTAAAAACTTGAAAGCATCAAGAGGGACACAGTGATCCAATGATGTTTCAGATCAGACTAAACCTTTCATTCTTTAATACATTCCCTCTTAGTACACGTTAATACATCTCTTTTTACTCATGCTATTATAATATTACATCTCCATATTAGTTTACAAGAAAAATGAAAAGAGTAAATAGTAAACGAAAAAAAATGGACGTCTTCATTACTGGACGCTCAAGAGTACTCAAAACAGAAGAGAATAGAGTTTCCGAGCGCAAACACTTCAAGCGGTATAATGTCTAATGAATGGATCCATCACCCAGGATCTCCAATTAATCCCAGCCACTCCCATCCTCCTCCTTCGACTTCAGCAAAGATGAAGCTACCAACCCACGCTCGCTATTAGCAACCGCTCACGTCCCAGAATACTCTTGCGGATCGTTTACTACCACTACTACTATATATTACTACAGACAAATATTAATTATACTACAATTACAACACATTAAACCGCAAGATAACTAGGTTAATATTAATGTGTCGTTTTCTTGTTCAGCAATCGTGAGGTTTTTAAACAGCATACATTTACTTCCATAAAAACACAATACAATACAACGCTAGCTGACGTTTCGGCAGTATCGCCTTCTTCAGAGCCTGGAAGGGTATACTGATAGGTTAATATTTCTCAAGAATTTGCCGAAGACTTTAAATTTGTCGACGATTAACCAGAGTTGAATTGTTATTGTAAAAAATATAGATTCACGACTAAGGCTTTCACTCATATCACCTGTCACCCTGTCGATCGTTGAGCGACGCGAAGAGACGCCAAAAAACGTCTCCATTCTTTTCTGCCGTATGACGTAACTGCCTAGTGAGTGCTGGAGCCTCGCTGAATGTCATATTTCCCTTCCATGACCTTCGGGAAGATGTTTGACTATATAATCAATGGTCCTTCTCCAGTGTCCACGACATGTCGTAGGATTTAGTGACTGATGGCTTATGTCCCTCGACTATCGTTAACATGCACCACACGTTCAGCCTATTTGATAATCGACATCTGGGCGTACAACGAACCGCCACTCATCTTTGGTCGACAACGTAGGTCGGAAATTTCGTTAGAGAATGCTGAAATTCTCATCCATAGCTAGCTGCACACTTGATGGAAACTAGAGATATAACTCAGAGAAACAAGTTTGAGAAAACAGTCAAACTTTTCTAAACGACAAAAAGCATCCGGAATAATCATGGAACTCAAACAGGCCTGTACTAGCTACAACCATTAACAGTGAACTAAGGAACGATTTCAGCGTATAATTTGGAGCGAAAAGTGGGGAGACGAGCGGTTTTACGAGAAACACAATAAGATAAAGTAATAACAATTTCCTTAAAATGAAAAGGATCGGCTTTCATCAAATTGACTCAATTTCGAGATGGACAATGCCAATAAATATTGGGCATCTTGAAAATGCGAGACATTCGTTGCCAATATCCATCAGATAAACTGATTTTACCTCACATTCATTTTATGCTGAAAAGAAAAATTGTTCAGAATGTTCTCTCACTTTCTCTCAGGCGTAAATTGAGACTCAGTAGTAGTAATTGACTCCTGTTTTTAAACAACCGCAATTCCACAGGAAAGAATGGTGTAGACTCCCACCACCAATGAAAAGATATGGTACCACCACAATTTCATGCGGATTTTTCATTCTGGAGAATAAACTCTATTTCAATCTCTACAAAATACTTCGCGCTTAAGAAAACAAGCCGGTGGAGAAAGTTAAACATCAGAACGATTTGTGAAAAGAGGATAACAATCAACCTAAAATAAGGATAAAAAATATTCCTTTGTGACCGAAATATGCGAAGAATGTTATGTTCAAAAATTATAACACACGCAGCTTAATTATCGTAATCAGTAGTTAAATTCTAGGAGTTTGAAAACTCATAGGAGAAGAAGCCGCTAAATTCAAAAATCGAAGTCCCAGAACCACCGTAAACTGGGACTTAATCAATTCATTAGTTGGGAAGATACCGTTGTCAATAACATCGGCGAGGAATACGATCGCCTCATTCAACATCTTCACGTTAGCACTACGAAAGCTGAGAGTTCGAAAGTCACCAAGAGACGTCTCCAGAAACACTCGAGTTGACACGCCAGCGTGGAATCGTACGAGCTGCAGGCAACCGCGAACTAACGTCCGAACTTACAAAACAATGCAGATAGACGATAAAAGAAGATCTTAAAGAGGGAAGAGCAGCAGCAATGGTCGAAGCTGTGGAGGCTGGAAATAGCATTCGCAAAGCCCACCGAAGCCTCGCCAATTACAAGACCAAGATGATTGCACTCCGACGCCCAGACGGAACAGTTACAGCGTCCAGAAAGGCAATGGAGAAAAATCATTCACGAATACTATTCAGATCTCTTCGATAGCCACGTCCACCTTCCGTCAAAATAAAGGAGGATGGATATTCTATACCACCAGTTCTCCCTTCCGAAATTCGACATACCATTTCGTCGGTGAAAAATCGAACAGCACTAGGTCCGGACATGATAATACCAGAACACATGAAGAACCTTCCGCCAGTTCTCGTAAACAGACTGGCTGCGCTCTTCACACGTTACCTGTCTGAATGCAAGGTCCCTACTCAGTGGAAGACCAGCAAGACCGTGTTATTATTCAAGAAGGGTGACCTGCACGATAACGACAACTATCGCCCAATCTGCTTGCTGTTTGTCGTCTACAAACTTTTCACTCGAGTCATCCTAAACAGAATTGACCAAACATTGGAAGAAGGACAGCTATGTGAGCAAACAGGGTTTCGAAAAGGATTTAGTATGATGGACCACATCCACACAATGACAAGGCTCATTGAGGTATCGCGAGTGTACAGAAGACCGCCCTGTCTCACTTTCATCTATTTACAGAAGGCCTTTGATTCAATTGAGATAGAAGCTGTCATGGAAGCCCTTGATAGTCAACAGTCCCTACTCAGTAGATATAAAGTATAAAGATTCTTCGCGAGCTGTACAAAAATTTCACAACCAGGATATCACCGTTCCACAACGATATTAACATTGACGTCAAAAGAGGTGTTAGGTAAGGCGATAGCATCTCGCCAAAATTATTTACCGCCATCGTCCAGAACGTCATTCGAACATTGGAATAGGATAATATGGGAGTGAAAATCGATGGTCGGCAGTTATATCATCTTCGCTTTGCTGATGACATCGTCCTTATAACATCAAACATTAGCCAAGCGGAACGTATGCTTGCCGATTTTGATAATGCCTGTGGAAAGATTGGTCTTCGATTAAATCTCACAAAAACGATGTTCATGAGGAACGGACTGGTTTCGTATGCGTCATTCACGCTCAACGAAACGAATATCTCCGAATGCTCCAGTTACGTCTATGTCGTGAAATCAAGATGATGAGCGACTTAGTTTCAGAGCTGAGCAGAAGGAAACGAGCGGCCTGGGGAGCTTTGAAGAGCATCGACGATGTAGTGAAGAGAAGAAAGAACACACGACTCCGTGTCCACCTTTTCGACTCATTGGCGTCAGAAACCTGGTCGCTGCGTAAGCAGGATGAAAGATCACTCAATTTGATCGAACGCGCAGTCGAAAGAACGATGCTAGGAGTATCCCGTTTCACAGAAGTAAGGGATGGGATCCGAAGCTCCGACTTGCGTCAACGATCACAGATCAAAGATACCGTTCTGTACGCCAAACAGTCGAAGATAAAGTGGGTCGGACACGTAATGCGTATGAATGACAACCGATGGACAGGAGTCGTTAGTCACTGGATTCCTCGGGGTGTCAAACGTACTGTAGGAAGACCACCGACCCGATGGTCAGAGTTCTTCACGAAGAGTCTAGAAGAAAGATATGATACTCGACGAGTCCCTACAGCGAGCAGAACCCACTGGGCTACTCTTGCACGCGACAAGGAAAAACAGAAGATTTACTGACGCCCGCTCGAGTCTGTCGACGATCAACGTGACTACTGGTGATACAGGTTACAATTGAATTCAACGACTTCTGCCTGTTCTCTTCGAAAACTGTTGTCTTGCTTTAATTTTAACATGGTCAATAAATCTCCTGTGGAGGAAATACTGCCTACATAATTCTTTTTCAAAATGTTCGCCAGATATTTCACGAGTGTGTTCTTACATGAAATTGCATCACTACCACTTTAAAAAAAAAACCTACTTTGTAACAGTAGCTTTGCATAACTCTCCCTAAAGCTTAACGTGCGAAAGGAAACAACAGTTTCCGGATGTTTACTTAAACAATAGCAGATAATAGTGAAAAAAATGAAGAGTAGAGGGTAACACTATCTGGGGTTGCTTATCCTCTTTCTAGTTGGCTTGAACGTTTAAGATATAGAGCTCAAAGCTAACTTATCCACAAATGACGGTAGAATTCCATAATAGAAGGAACTACTTGAGGACTTGGGAACTCTACCCATTTATAGAACAGATTTTATTTTGCCACATCAATCGTGTCAGTAATGATTTTAGAATTTCTTCCAGTTTCAGACATAATAGTTATAACTTTTAAGAAATGAGAGAGAAATTTAAACATTTAAAATTTCCAACGCAAGAGCTGCCCCTGAAAACATTAGCGATATCGACGAGGATGTTACTGTGCACAGCTAGATAAGATCGCCTTCTTTAGTTGCCGTAAGCTTCAGCAAAAACTTGTGTTCCGTGAATTCCAGAAGAGTAAAAATCCCACCTTGTAGGGCAATAGAACATGTACATTATTAGCAAAAATCTTTATATTGCTAGTGGTTTCTACATCAGTTAATAAAGTTTAACACTAGCCGAAATATGCCTATTTAAAGCATAACGCCGGCTACAGATACTACAGTACCCATTTTCAGTTTTGTTTAGCTCTAGAATTATTCTCCACCTCACTGTTTACATTCATTCGATAGCTAATTAAAAGAGCATCAAAATAGTAAGGGTGAAAGCAGAAAGACCATTCTTTGCGCTTAATAATTTACAAAAAACTTTTTTTTCCAAAAGTCCATTGACCGCCAGTTTTACCAACACCTAGCAGTTATTTCATTCTAGTCACTATAGTCATCGCATGGAATATGCTGATATGAGAAACTGAGATAAACTCAACATAGGGTGCAGAATACATTTCAATGCTGTCAGCAATGTATTTGCACAACAGACGATGGTAATCCACAATAAATAATAGCACACGTTTCATTCATACCCACAGAACGACAGAACAAAGTCTTTTCTATAATCCTGCCATTTTCACAACACCTAAAGCAGCCCAGTTACCAGAAAATTATTTTCAAATGTAAAAAAACCAAAAAGTCCGTATCCGACTCGAAATTACCGTATTTCACTCGGAAAGCCACTTTAAACAGCCCGCGTTCGTTATGGGTTACAGTTGAAAGCGACCACTATTACCGCAAAACATGCATTGTAACCAATGCATTTCAAGCGTTTTGTGTTTATACTACTTATATGTTACTAATAAGCCGAAAAAAAGAAAGAAGTACGACTAAAATTACCTTCAGAAATCGTAGGCCTGTTTAATAGAATAAATTACTTTTGCAGTGATTTGATTTCTTCACAGCGCTCTCAAAGAGCTCCAGTGATACTACTCCTCCACGTGGACAAGGAGGTAATCAGAAAGGGCAGTTGTGAAATACGTAAACAAGTGTCAATAGAGGACATCGAAGCTGTCAAAAAAGTGCAAGCACCCGGAAATATCGCTTCCGACCAATATGTGGCCCGACATAAAATCGATCGGTTCTACTCGAACGTCAGAAATTTCTAAATCTCAACATGAAATAAGTACATCAGCAACAACAACAACAACGCCGATGAACCATTTGGAATCAAGTCTTCGTAGAATAAACGACAAAAAAATACAATTTCCCACATAACTCATCAAACAGAAAACAACAGGACTGCTTTGCATACGTTTGACAATCAGTGAAGAAAGACCAGACCTTCGTGGAAAGACCATCACATCAGAGATTCACAACCACTGAGTACCATAACTTTCACTGATAAGGGTAACTTCATCATTTTCATCTTTTTGCAGAATTTCCAAAGTTTTACGAGCATTTGTGATATTCATAAATCATGAAATTCTAATATCGACTAGGATGATATGAAACAAAACTCCTTTAAAATTTGGAGAACAATGTCTTGTACACCACCTCAAGGTGGAGTCAAGGAATCATGCAGGTTTGTATGCTTACCTACTGAACTCTCGATTTCTTTACGCTCGCGTTATTAAGCTAAAATAGCTTTCGACATACAGCTCGAAAGCTCATCTTTGCGTTTCGGAATAAAAGTTCAAAGAACGTCACAACTTAATGATCCAATGGAGTCAATACCAAGAACGAAAACACGATGAGTTCTACTCAGAAAACAAGTAGATAGATGTACGATAAGGACACTCGAGAGAGTACATGACGACTTGAACCAGTTGTATCTACAGCTGGCGGCTCTTTGATATATTCTCGATGTTGTTGTAATCCTATGACTTGAATTTTGATTATACACTTAGTACACCCAATGTATATGAGTAATTCTGCTCTAAACAAGAATTTTTACTGGAATAATGAAGCAACGATGTATAACCTTTTCTCACACGACGTGCATGCTTAACCACTTCTTCCATTTGCTTCGTTGTTTTCCAACAGTCATTCATAAAAATAATCAGGTTCGTGAATGCATTTGGTTACGATTTGGAAATCTGTTGTCCCCTTACTAACATACAGAACGCTAGTCAAACGTCTCATTACCGGAATCCCGAGATAGACATTCTGTAGTGTTCACACATTTAACTAGTCACCTCTATTTGTGAGTAGGACAGCTTGTTACTTCGCTACTAGTGTTCTTCTTTCTTTCTAAAGCAGTGACTCCTGCGATTAGCCAAACGAACGACGAAAGACAACGTAAAAGAATCGAACCCTGTTTCGACAATAAGATGGATAACATTTTATATTCAGTATGACTTTGTGAAAATAAATCTTCAGTTTACATGATTCGTACTTTCGATCCCAAATGCTCTTCAAACACGTCCTCTTTCGAGGACAATGTCATGGAGCACTTGAAGTAGCCAACGAACTGCATGCAACCCACAGTAAACAAAACGATTACGAAATTATCTGATCAAAACACGTACGCATCCCCAATCTTACCTCCGTAGTAAAAAAAAATGAGTTTAACTACATATGAATGCGTCGTTTCCTTGTTCAGCAATCGTGAGGTTTTTAAACAGCATACATTTACTTCCACAGAGAAACACAATACAATACAACAGTAGCTGACGTTTCGGCAGTATCGCCCTCTTCAGAACCTGGAAGGGTATACTGATATACAATTTATTAGGCCAAAAGCTTCAATAACACTTACAAAAGACGGTAAAAAATAGGCAATAGGGCAGTATTTGCCATAGAGTTGAATAGGTAACGATAGTTGAAATACCACCGGCTACTCTACGTCGTCAGTTAGTTCGTAACCGTTCGTATGACCGTCTATGTGAAAGCACAAATTGCGCAATTTGCCCTTACGGCAGGGACGGTGATTGCATGAGTTCAGGTACGATATACCTGATCTCTTGTAATAATTGTGGAGATGAACACATTGGCGAAACGGGCAGACTTTTGTGTATCCGTATAAAAAACACCTAGATGGCAAACGAAAACTAAGACAAAGTATCCCACTAGACACACATAGAATACAAAAGCATAGAGGAGAGGACTTTGAAGTAAAAGCCAATATCCTTGCACAGGAGACTAAAACACCAGCGCGAAAACTTCTTGAGGCTTCTTGGATAAATGCCAAAACCCGTACAATGAATAGCAGGGATGAATGCCCAGAGGTCATACGCGACCTGATCCCGTATGTTCGCATCAATTTCTGATGTGGCATGGTGCAGTCATCAACCATATGCGGCTATAATCAGCTGCTGTAATCTTCCTCATTGGAAGTCACGTAAAAAGCGGTGAGTTTCTCGAGAAGCTGTTGATCATGAAATTACCATACAGCATTTCGTCTTTCTATAAGTGTTACTGAAGGGTTTGGCCGAGCAAATTCTATATCAGTATACCCTCCCAGGCTCTGAAAAAGGCGATACTGCGGAAACGCCAGCTTTAACGGAATAAGGAATGAAGCAACACCTCGTGTTTGCTGAACAATGAAACCGAGAACTATTTGATCAATCCCGAGGTTAATAGAAATCGCCAATATATCTGAAGTGAGTAATGGACGCAAATCGGTTGCTGATGCTCCCTCCTTAGACATAAAGGCAATGGCAGGCTTGGTCCATGCCGCTGTCCCGTCTCCAACACTTTCATTTGTGCGTGATATTTTCTAGACCATCTGAAGATTGGGCAGTTTAAACACTCCTTGAAGAGGCGCACGTGCTGATAGGGCTGCAGTGATTTAGACGATCTAGGAACATCTGGGCGTCCGTAAGTTGTTTTGTAATGTATTTTAACACCTAGATATGCATTAGGGTTGAAAACCATGCTATTCTATCGGTGTGTCAGTCTACACAGCTAATGATGGGTCTAACGTCGTTTTCTTGTTCAGCAATCGCGAGGTTTTTAAACATCATACATTTACTTCCATAGAAAAACAATACAATACAACACGTCAGCTAGTGTTGTACTGTATTGTTTTTCTATGGAAGTAAATGTATGCTGTTTAACAACTTCGCGATTGCTGAACAAGAAAATGACGCATTCATATTCCAATGCCGAGGTTAAGAGAAAGTCGATCCTGAGAGCTTCAACTACATAGTTGAAAAGAAGAATTAATCACGTACAGAGACCATATGGCTAGATAACGCGGTGCATTGGAACCAATGACGATTAAGCTGATGTTGCGATCTAAAACTGATCACAACCCTGCGCCTAATACATAAATTTTTCTATCTTGAAAACAAAAAAAAATTAAAAAAGAAAAGAAAGGAGACAACTTCAGATTTAAAGATATATCAACTTACAGCTTGGAATTATGAAATTCCTTGAGATATTGCTTCTTAAATAAGATCCAGGCGCCGACTACGCTGCATAGCATTAAAAAATTTTTAAAAGGACACTTTTCAGTGAATATATTAAAAATAAAGCAAACACCTGACGTAGAAGAATGTGGATGGTTTCTCGTTAGCTTCAAAACATAAATTTTAGTGACGTCGTTAAGACGTCGATCGATCATCGATAAAGGTAGTGGAAGATCGCAAATGCGAAGCAAACAGTTCGAAATCACACTTCTATGATGTTACGTTTCTTTTCTATTATCGTGGCGCTTCGCCAAAAAAAGGCTCACGATTGTCACTCCTAACAATACATTCTGTCCCTGATCGTTTGAACATAGAGTACTACTAGTGTAGACCAATAATACTACTAGAGTAGACTAATGTAAAAACACTGGAAATGTGTAGCACCCTCTTTTAGAGGTACGTGTAGGAATATTTTCTCATCGAAACGTTTGTCTTATCGTAAACGACTAAAAGATGCGATCTAATATAGACATCCGATTTCAGCAAGTACTATTAAGCCGAGGGCTGGCCCTTCCGTTTCCCCGAAAGTAAGAAAATTTGCAATGGGTTCGCCAATGGCAAACAAAACGTTGACCTTACCATTAACTGAATCCGTGAAACACAATAAAAATGTATAAGTAACTCCTCTGTAATGTCACAAATTCGACATGGAAATTGTTGGTGTCTCAACAATACAGCTCTCCGGATTTTCTCTTACTCTTCTGTTGTTTCGGAAGAAAGAAACGACACGGAAAGAAAACTCGATAATCGACTTCTATTAGTTATAAACAAGCAAGTACCCACCTTCAGTTGTTGTCACCAGAGCATCTTCGCTCGTACAATGTAAAGACGTTTGTGTAACAAAATCACAGGACTTCACATTCATCGTTTCTGGAAGGAAGTACTAGTAATATAGAAGCAAATCCCAACAGATAACAAAGGTAAGAGGTAAACTAAATGAGATTTCAAGGAAAAATAGGTCAAAAATGACAGCGTCAAAAAAAATAAAAAATTCTTGCTAAAGAAACAGGTAGTGAAGAATAATGATGACGATCATGGAGAAATAAATAAGGAGGCGAACCGGAGTAGCAGAAATCGAAGAAAGGCACTAAACGTTTTCTGAAGTGATGACGTCCATACGAAAGAAATGTACGAGAGAAGCCACATCCCGAAAAGAAACTAGAGTTCTTGGGAAGAAAGTAACGACGACAATTCTGTTCTTCCACTACTCGGTGAAACAGCTCAACACCTGAAACCCACCTAAAACCCAATTCGGCAACCAAACAACTAAGACACCTAGCCGGAACACTTCACAGAAATCTAAGTCACTTTGACATAGCTTCAAACGGTACAGTCATTATAAGAATTAAAAAAACTTTGCAATATTCGAACAAGTTCCTGCACATAAAAGTGCATCTTTGTACGAGATTTGCTTAATCATAAAGTAATTAAGTATGTTTACCGCTCAAGCCACCACAATTTATGGTGCATTGGCCGGGAATCGAACTCGGGTCGCCCGCGTGGCAAGCGAGCATTCTGCCACTGGAACACTATATCTCTACAAAACTAATTTCCTTGAACCATTGTGAAAAATGCAGAGATATCCTAATTAAGACTTGCATAGTCGAACTATAACTAATTACTCAATTTACTTTTATTCAACGTTTAAAACATAGTTGATTCCAAAGTATTAGGGTTATTAAACGGTTAAACCAAGTTCACTCGAATGGTCACTGCACTTGTCAGAAAACTCACCATTCAAAAACTCGAAAAATGCTTCATCAAAAAAGCTACCATAATTTCACTTTAAAAATATAGAAAGCAATTCTCCCCCATAGCTTCAGTTTAAAACATACCGAAAAACAGTGAAGTACAACTTATAAACAAAAAGAAAGGAAAATGCAGAGTATAAGACGAAGATACAGCTAATAAACAAAAACTTTCCAAACCACTACACAAGTGGGACCTACGCCATTTGTGTTCCTTTAATGACATTTCACTGTGCAGTACTACCTCTCTTATTCGATGGTACTCTGCAAATTTTCTATCCTTCTAAATGAAGAGTATACTAAAAAGACTTCAGTATGAACAACAACTAGTCCTCCACTAGCTTTATCAGATATTTCAGCTTCAATAAACAAACCTGTTCCCACTACGAGTAGTAATGATTGTAATGGTCTAGCAAGCACAATCTGGAGTGTAACATATTTCCCAAGAGCTGATCGCTAGAAGAAAAAAAGCCCTTAAAGCATTTGCCAACAAGTGTTCGACGAGCAGCAGGAGGATACTAGCACGCTCATTTCACGACTATTATTGCAGCAATACATCATAAAACGTAGAAAATAAATACCCAATAGCTGGAATATCAACATCATTCCAATGGGAAATGTCGAACAATGTTAGAAGAAAGTTATCTACTGCAGCTATAAGTCCGTGAAGAAAGATGCTATACGACTAGGTCATCGTAACGAACCTATCTATGAATCTGATGAAGCTACTACCAGATAGCTGTGAAAACAATCTTCTACAACTCAAACACCCAAAGGCAACTGTAGCACTCTAAACACCACTTGTTTTAAGACACTGAAGGTCATACCTCAGCAATTCGATGGATGACTAAAACTGCTTGCTAGTATCACTTCCGGTCAATAAATGTAATAGAAAGAGCTCCAAAAAAAGACACTGGACTAACAAGGACATTTCGGACGAATTACAGTAGAATAAGGTAGACAAAAGTGATCCTTGTCATATACGGAAGGTCATTTTACGAAAAACAATCAAGGATTTTCCAAGCTCTTTCATGTATGAATGCAACCAAAATCAACATTTATTCTGAAAACGCTAAGTAAATGATGTAGTATGACATTTAGGAACACTGATAGTGTACATAACAGTTACGTGACCTGTGAGACCAAAGTTATAAATGCCGCCACACAAACAAGGGAAAGAAGGATTAAACACAACCACTGCTATCTAGGTATCACTCATAAGATAACAATAAATTAGACGCCAATGTGAACACCTACAGCTTTGTATCCATACATATTTAGGAATATGCACATGTATACATATGCGCTTATGTAGTAAGTTTTAACCACAAATTACGCATTAGTTGTTCCGAACACCAAGACCTTGCTCCAATTCTGCTCTCTTTTGTTGCACTTTTTGGTAGATGTACCTGGAAATAATCACCTTTCATTCACTACAGTTTTGATGATTCGTATACGCAAATGCTATTTTGTACTGAACCCCATTTCCCCCTAAACAGAGCTAATATGAAGGTGTACCACTATAAACATTACCAAAAAAGCTATTAGCTGTATCTGGGTCTACACAGTTGAGCAGCAGGAAGCGAATGCCTCGCGGAATTTTCAACAGCACCGAGGATTTAGTGCTATGAAGTTCTTTCTGCCTTAAAATATGTGTCTGAAACCTGGTTATTACGTAAACACAATGATGACTCGCTCAGCGTTTTCGAATTTGTAGCCGAGATCGGAATGCTGATAGTATCGTGCACTAAAAAGTGGGAGGAAGAATCTCAGTACTCCGACAAACTTCTGCGACCAAAGCTCAAACAAGCCATAATGCATGTCAGACTGTTGGAAATCTAAAGGCAGACAACAGCCGTTAGCGATTACATTCCTCGGGTGTCAAATATACAGCAGGAAGGCCGGCAACAAGACAGTAGGATTTCTTCGAAAGATTCAAGAAAAAAGAAGACAGGATGCTCAGCCTTTGAGCATGCAAGATTCGCCAGGCTATTCTTGCACGTAAAAAAGAAAAGTGCAGACATCACTGGTTCTTTCTCGAGTCACTCGACGACAAACGAGAAGGTATGCGACACAAGTGATCAAAAAAAAAAAAATAAAACAAAGTCACCTGAAAACACCTTCCTGGGTTTCAGGTCTGTAGTAATGGTCAGCACGTCGTTCTGCTTCACCTTCACCAGTTGCTTCGGTCATAGTCTGCAAATCGCACTATCGCATAGAATTGATTTGAACCATTCGAAAAAATAAACTGTACCTTAAGATCCTGGCTTTGGCTCACTAACCACTTTTTTATAAACTCATGTGGATGGTCAGCAAAACGTACATAGAAATCACGTCGCGTTTTCCACTCATTGATCTAGAAAAGTTACTCTGCTATCACTATTAATCAAAAGGTTCTTTCTTACACTCTTATTTTCATTACTTTTACTATCTCCACTCAGTAGTTTACCTACTCATCATGACCTCTCTCGGTGTCGTTACTAAATGTCATTATTATTTGAAAATTGAAATATATAACATGCTAGAAAATAGGAGCTCACTTTCCTGAAGTAGTTCGCATCGAAATAAATGCAAAAACGTTGAGTTTCAAACAATGTTGTATCGGACAGACCTGGTCCACAACGTCATAAATCTTTTGATCCAGGTTAGCAATGTCCTGTGTGTTAGCTTGGGCGTGCACAAACGCCGCCATATGCTGCTTCAGCGGGTCCTCAACTTCTACGTCTATAAGTGAACACGTTTAACCACAAGGAAAAAGTACAAGGAAAGAGACTGAAATGCCTGATCCTCAATGAATCACAACAAAGATTTTCTATTTCTCATGAATCTTAGATCAAGATAGGATAAGCAAACACGTTCGTTATTGCCTTTAAACTTCATCCCTATAAATAGTTAAAATTATCATTTTTAATTTCCTCCAAGGTTCTAGGTACCATATATCCAATATTCTATCCTCGTCAACAATTAAAACATTAACAGCAGTAACTCCCACGTCCGACTTTCTATTACGTTCGACACTGATTGAATAACTTTTTCTACTTCTGTTTAGCAAACACAAGCTGTTATTTTATTTCTTTATTTATGTACAAGCTGACGTTTCGGCGAATATCGTTTTCCTCAGAGCCTGGAAAGGTCAAGTTGAATGCAATCCGCACGGCCAAACACCTCCATAACCAAACAGAGGAAATGCTGAACCAAAATTTCAATCACACTGAACACAGAGTCTTTGTACATTTACCGTTTTCTATGAGTCTTCCACTAAATATATCACGTGGGGAACAACCGCACAGAATTCACATGGAAGCGTAATGTGCCCATCTCATCAGAATAACAGGCTTATATACTGCCCAATATCACGCGTACTTCTCTGCGGTTCATTTTCGGATTTCTGGAATTAATCCAGAACGCCTCGAGAGTTTTGCGCTCTGTGTTCTCGATTCCTGCGCGAGGACCTTAACCCCTACTTCAAAATCTTCTCCGTTATGTTTCTGCGTCCTATGCGTGCCTGGTGGAGTATTTGGTTTACGTTTGCCGACTAGGTGTTCTTTTGTACGGACGCAGAGTGGTCTACCCGTTTCGCCAACGTATTCGTCCCCGCACGCTTTAGAAGCGATCAGATAGACTGCACCCCAACTCATGCAGTCAACACTTCTTCCATTGGGGCAAATTATGCAATTCTGCGTTGCACACAGACGGTCGAATAGGTGGTTACGAACTAGCTGGCGCCTTAGATTATTCGGTGTCATTTCAAATTATCGTTACCGAATTCCCTAAACCGGCCCTTCTTTAGCAGCGTTTTATAGCTGTACTTATTTCATTCGAAATGAAGGGTAGGATAAACAGGACCTTATTGATGTTAGAGTTATCGCTGAGGTACCTGTAGTTTCCTCTACACCTATCTCGAGCTACGGTTTCGTAGCCATTAAAAATGGCTATTTGCCGCGCCAAGTTTCGGGACTCTCTCTGCTTCCTTCCTGTGCACACGCTGGTAGCTTTTCGAAACATGTTTCTTACAAGCGCCCTTTTCGTGTCGGATGGACGAGAGGAGAGGTAATGAGCCAAGATGTTTTTAGTACTTGGTTTTCGGTGCCATTTCGTAATCTAGCCGTTTTGATAGGTTAATTTGCACGTTCAGAAATGGAAGCCAGTCTTTCTTTCGGTTTCTCTCCGGTGGAGTTGACATACTCTGACTGTTCGTTCAACAACTCGAAACATCTGTCAATTTCCTCTTGTGTTCAGCAAAGGACAAAACAGTCACCTATATATCGACAGTGGAGTAACGATCCGAGGTCGATTACTGGTGCTTGCAACTTAGACATGCACGCAATGGCAAAGCTTGGTGCTAGTCATTGCCCCATTGCTAGCCCTCTCATTTGTGCGTAATACCTCCCGGACCATCTGAAGATTGAGCAGTTTAGGCACTCCTTTAAGAGTGTCATCAACTGCTGAACCGAGAAGCCATACATGCTTATTGCTCCTTCGTGTTATATAAGGATCTCGCGGATGGCTCGCATAGCGGAGTCCTTCGACACGTTTGTATGGAAGGCGGTGACGTCGAAGGACTCCATCATGTATGCGCTGTTGGCTCGCGCGTTACGTAAATGATCCAGGAACATCTGGGTATTAGGCTGGAATGAACTTCAACAACTGGGTAAGTATTAGAGTTATTAACCACGTTATTCACATTCACACCTAATCGGCAAACGTAAGCCAAATACTCCACTATGCACGCATAGGACGCAGAGACATAACGGAGATTTTGAAGTAGGGGTTACCGTCCTCGCGCAGGAAGCGAGAACACAGGAGCGCAAAACTCTCGAGGCACATGATATTGGACAGTATATAAGCCTGTTACTTTGATGAGATGGGCACAATACGATTCAATGTGGACTCTGTACGGTTGGTCTCCACGTGACATATTTAGTGGAAGACTCACAGAAAACGGTGAGTGTGCAAAAACTCTGTGCTCAATGTGATTGAAATTTTGGTTCAGCACTTCCTCCGTTTGGTTATAGAGGTGTTTGGCCGTATAGATTGCAGTCAACTTTACCTTTCCAGGCTCTGAGAAAGGGGAAATCCGCCGAAACGTCAGCTTGTACGTAAATGAAGAAATAAAACAACAGCTCGTGTTTGCTAAACAGAAGTAGAAAGAATTAACAGCAATGTTTTCCAACGCACCAATAAACATCTACGAGCAGCGATATCACATAGGAATAAGTTTTAAGCGACTTATAAATCGAAATTAGGTGGTTAACAAGGCTTCTCTAAAATTTCATTTTGGCCTAAAATCCCCTTCTCAATCCATTCTATGCTATCATACAGGGTGGAGTGAAACTACTCCTGGGTGTAAGAAAAAGCTCTACGTAAATCAAAATGTCGGACTTTCCCACGCAGTGACCATCACTCAACTAAGAGATAAAGGACAAGAGATAAAGCTTCAGGCGTTAATCAACTCCTGAGGGATGCACCATGCACTAGTGTTCATCAGGCACCACAGGGTTATTGAATACCTATATGGTCTATACAATGCCCTGCAGTGGCCTATTGATGTATTAAGTCAGTGCTGTTACCTTCCCAGATAGGTCTGGTACCGATCTGCCAACCCTGGAGGGATGGAAGGCTTGGTGTGAGTGGGGCGCTGGAACGAACTCATATGTATTCTAGAGCACATCTAAGCCCTACGCTAGACGCACCCATAACTAAAAGATGGGTACTTAAAAGCTAGCACTTACCTATATCGTAGCAAGCAGTATTTTTCTCGGCTCCGCCTTCATTGTGTTTGATTATGTGGGTAAGAACCTGAAATAACAACTACACTAAGAAATTGAACGATCTTCATAATAAAAGCGTCAATTAAGTTCAACCAGCGGATCAGGTTGTTGGAGAAGTTGATGTAAACGCTGTGGAATTTCCATGAAACGCATTCGTTTACAACTGAACACTTGTTCCAGAAAAGTGTCATTGTTTACGGTGTCATGATCTACGGGATCCTAAAGCACACATAACTAAAACTGGATGTATGTAACGTATCTATGTGAAGAAACAAAATCACAGCTCACAGAAAAATATTCGAATAACTATGAAATGGAAGGACAATACAGAAGAGATACTTCTATCTAACGGCGCCAAAACTAGCTGAGAGAAAGGCGAAACGAACCACCCGCATGAAGAGGTCGTGAATGCGTTAGCCCCCGGGAATGGTAATAGCGCGTTCGACCCGACATCCGCAGACACCTGCGGTGCCGAGTTTTGCGAATACGTCAGCATCACTGTAGTTATATTTCACATCATACCATGCCATAAAAATTACAGTTGGCAGGAAATAAAGGGTTAACACAATATAAAAATGTTTTGCTTCACCAATCAGCACACAAAAGTGGAAGTTAAGAAACTACGACCCATACCTGAAGCTTGTGCGTTTTAATATACTGCCATAGTGCTTCAATAATTTTTGGCCTTGTTTCAGCAGCTATACCAAGAACCTAAAACACCAACGGATTGTATGCCTGTTAAGTGAAAGAAAAGAAAAATTGGAAACAACCTTAGCTAGTCGTGGATGTAACTTGAATTTCATCGGTTGATAATCAAGAAGAAGCAATATAGTGCATTTCACGGGACGATCGCCTGGGCGTTTCACCTAAAACACCTTCCAAGATATGTAAAACTCAATAACATTTAGTTAAGAGGTCCTGACCCTAACCGCTCAAATCTAAAGAACTACAGAAATGAATAGAACTAAATAACAGTGAGAAAAATAAGGGCTGACCTGGAAACCATCCGTTTCATTCGTCGTCGGTGTACGGTGCCATTCAACCAAATGATTATCAGGACCATAGATATCCTTGTCTAGTTCGATAACCTAATTTTCATATCTCGCCGAAATATATCGTCAATGTTGTACTACATTAAGACTAGAAGAACTAAAAGTATTAGAGAACGTGCAATGAAGTCACTCTATATTTTGCAAATATGTACATCTGTCCACGATACATTTGTGGTTCTCCTACAGACTTTTTCACCTTTCAGACTTTTCATTGTAGCGGAACATTTCTTCTCAGATAGGAAACTGTAACATTGGACAATCGACTACCAAAAGCGCACCACAGCTAAGGAATTTGGCACACTCGTCACCGAAAACTTGACCAGGAGTACACTAGTGGTATGGTTTGTTGTTTTCCTGTAAGAAACGTAAGTATGTAATGAAGCACTTCTATTTACCCATGAGTGCTTGCGACTGCATGTGGTGGCAACCTCGGAAGCCCTTGGGCAAGTATTTCAAGAATCTAAGGGAGATAATCACACGAAGTACAAATCACGCGAAAATTACGTTAGCACCCAAATGAATCCTCCTTAAGGCGAGTCATACGTTTCAACTAATTATACCTATTTTAAAAACATTAATGCTATTAGCACATTAGATTGAAAACTAGGTATGGTATTTGGAATGGGACGAAACACACCAAGCTTTTAAAAAATGAGCTGAATTTTTTCTTAGGAAGGGGACGTGCTGCCGGAGCAGGTGTTGAATGTCCAGAAGCAGCGGTAGATCCATTAACCTAAAAAAAACTAACGCAGCAATCCATATTAGTTCAGTTGCGAAGTCTTACACTCACAGTTTCCTATTTTAAGCGTAGCCATCGTATCTCTAAGCAACTATAAACCATTGGATTACAGAACTATTACACAATTCTTTCAATTTTCTAGACCTTTTTACTTACTTACTTACCTGAACGGTCCGTCATCACTAGTTGTGCGGACCCTGGCATAATCACCATTTTTCGGAGATTTGCTGGTTAAGCGATTGTGGTTCCCTGGAATCCCGAGGACAGCCTGGGCAAAGTCTGCCCCAGGTCGTCACCACAACAGGCAGTCGCAGCCCTTGTGGATCAGAGGGAGACTTACCACCATGCGACTTTGATACCAAAACGGTGGTGGATCCCAGTATTGGATTACTCTTAGCCAAGCTTCCTAATGGAAACGCTGAACATTTTCTCAGTCTGGGAGACCCTGCCGGGAGACGAATCCCCCCCTGTACACCACGGTCCGACACCCAGGAACACCTCCTAGCCATGATGTGCCGGTAAACCGTTGGACTTACTCTTAGGCAGTCCTTTTGGTCTTTTCTAGGATATGTAAATTTGCATGTACACAATTAACTGGTCAATATTTCCGAAATGCTGCATGAATAAAAATACGTTGGTTCGCTAGAGTATGTGCAATATACTTGTAACCATCGAGGTTTTATATTGTTTCTTATGTTAATGCGACCTTCGCCTTCGCGTCCTAGTAATTTTGTTAGAACCACTAGTATTTACTTAGAATCAATGTAGTACCAATCGTGGCAACTATTTTCAAAAGATATACATAATTATCACCAAAACCTATGACACGAAAAAGCGTTGAAACACCGGGAATTGTTGTAGTGCTACAGACAAATGAGTGATAAACACGCACAACAAAGGGCTGCTATTGTTACGTTGAGATTTTGAATGTGTTGTGATAAACATGCCCTAACCAGTAACCTACTACCGGTTTGGTGAACGATAAAGTGTTTACATGGAAGTTTATTAGTGGTATCTAACATAGTAAACTCATGAAGTCATTCCTCAACAGACCTGGTCCTCGATCAGTCTTCCTTCAACGCGTAATTCCCACATCGGTACTGAGCCCTCCTCGCCCTCCTGCAACAACAAGCACGCAGAGTTTGTACAAGCAGGTGAAGCCCCTCCTTACTAATCTTTATTCATTTGCAATAATGTAAACGTTTCCTAAAAAACTCGACAAACCTTCTCTGGTTCCTTCCCAGCAATGAACGTATGCGATATATAAATACGAAGCCTCTTCTTCACTTTCTGAGGTCTTTTGAGCGACTCCTGAAAGAAGCTCACCACACGAATAGAAAACCTAGGCTTAACATGGGCCATGTAGTCACTATGCAATATAAAAGATGTGATGGATTGATCCTCTCACCTGAATGTCCAGCTTCTTCCGTGTAATAGTGGCATCCAGCTTCTGCTCAAACGCAAGTAGATCCATGTACGCCTGCGATTCAGGAACGAGCTCCCTTATCTTAACGAATTCGCGACAGTACGTTCTGACATAAGAGTTGTCGAAAAAACACCCTACAGCAATGTATAGACAAACACATCAAACTATACTCTTGATCAAATCCACCTAATAGCGGGCTTCACAATAAATCATGGCTATTGAACCCATCGAGCCTAGGTAACGACTGCAAAACAAATCATTTTTGATAAAGGTAAAGTGGGTGCACATTACATATGCTGAGGATTCCCAAGCCCGATTTTCTATTTACCTCGGCAATGACTGACAATTCACTGTTCATCTTCAATAAGCAACCTCGTGTTTGCTCATTGGAAAAGACAGTGAATTATGTCGTTGTTCCTTAAAAAAGCTTATAAAGGACAGACCATTCCCTATTACCTCACTAACATTACCTTTATCGCTCTCTGAACTGAAACTTCTTATCACGTTCGCACATCCTTAACATAGTTCACCGTTCTTATTTATTATCACTATTTTTTCAATTTTCCTATTAACCTCACTATTATTACCATCACTATTATTATTACTATTATTATTATCTAAATGACAAGCATTGAATCTTAGAAGAAACTTGTGCAAAACGGAGAATAGGACTTCAAAGACGACTGAAAATGTTTTGCTGGTTATGTACCCCCATTGGTCAAAAATATAGTACTACAGATATGATATGTGCCATCTGGCAAGCCAAAAACAATCGAAGAAATATCAGTTGAGGAAGTAGTAACTAGTGGGAATTCTGAGGCACACAAAAAACCCCTTGCATTTTGCTCTAGAGAAAAACCGACCAGCAAATTCTCTAGATGGTAAACGACTTTCATTCACGCTTTATAGAATTTTTGAAAAATATGCTTTACTGTATTTCATGCTAAACATAATTCATGATCTCCAAATTACTCCACACCTCACAAAAATGCATTCAGGATTTTAAAAAATGGCAAGAAAGCACCGATTACGTTTTTTATTTTGTGACCTTCTAAGTGCCTCTGCATACAAATGAAAAGGATCCTCCTGCTGGTAGTTCTGGAAACATCTGCTACTTTTTGAGAGGCCGAAAATGTTATCGGAAGACATGAAATTTAAAAAAAACCATCTGTTAGAAAGAATGGAAAATATACTGTGTAGTACTTTTCATTCACTGCTTTTTTTTAATGGCAGAGTATGACGTGGAACATAACTACAGTGATGCCTGGATATCTGCAACACTCCGCACCGCGGGTGTCTGCGGTGGGGATCAAACCTGCTACTACCCCTTCCGCCAACTAACATGTTCTCCACCACACCATGCCAGTCCTTTGTTTCACCTTTTTTCCGTTGCGTTTTAACCTGTAAGTGCTATCAGCAATTACTCGTCAACAGGATTGATCTGTGGAGCACAAATCGGTATTAAACCCAGCTAAGCCGAAGCTGTAGTATAAATCACAAAGTAGTACATTCACAACAGGTTAAAACATAGCTGAAAGAAAAGCGAAACGGAGGATTCCTGTGTTCTAGGGAAGAGCACGTTAGCTCCGAAAAGGGTAACAGCGGATTCGATCCCCACCGTAAGCACCGGTCCAGAGTTTTGCAAATATCTCAACATCATTGCAGGAAAAGTACTGCTATAACAGAAGTAGAATACAGAGATAGAGCAAGTTATTAACTATACCTGTGGTGAAATCAGCTTATCCGCATATCGCTTTTTTTTCCTCAGAGGCTGCGAAACCCGACTGGTCTGCATAGGTGGACCTTGGGAGGTGATTTGAGGGGCGCCTGGCCTTCGCATCGTTGACTGAGGGGTTGTGCTGGGCTAAATCTCAACTTAAGAAAAATTCACCAAATGCATTACGTAAGCAACCAGAACGTATGCTTATGAAACTAGGAGCAATATGGTAGAATTCTTCTGAGACTTAACGGTCTAAGATTCTTCGAGAATGTTTCGTTCTAGAAAAGATTCTAAGAACATAATGAATAAGCAAAAATTGTACAATCTTACCTGCAGTCGTGGGTACCAATCTTCGACATCTGTTCCGAGAACAAAGAAAAAAGAAAAAGAACAGATTCTGCTGGAATCCACGGCACGCAATTCGAAGATACGAAAGACATAGTCAATAACTTGACAATATCATGCCATCCAGAAACTAGTCTTAACCTTAGGAACAAACTCGAAGATTCCGAACTATCCAGAAACTACGCTTAGTCTTAGGAACAAGCTCGAAGATCCCAAACTATCCAGAAACTACTCTTAGTATTAGAGATAAGCTCAAAAGTCCAAAACACTTTACATTTTTCATGCCGTTAACTTCAAATCATCTGACGACTCTACTGTCCACACTTCATGAAATGTAAACAAAATAACTACTTAAAACTACCATGCTTACTGATGAATTCCACAAACCTGAGGGGGATAACGTCCCAACGGTTGACATGGTGTCCCTACAGTTCGTTGTTGTTGCATTACTGGACGACCAGGATGTGGCAAATGATCCACGAGTGAACAGGACGGACTTTCAACGGATTCAAATAAAGTCGACGTGAATCGAAATCATACCGTAATCCAGTTAGATACGCAGGTCTCCATCATCGATCGGCCTCGTGATGCGTCTGCACACTTGTCGCCGTCCGGTTTTCGAATGTGTGAGGTTTCATTCCTCAATTCGCGTTCACCTTGTCTTCTCCTCATTAGAATCAATGTGTTTACGAAGAATATAACTGGTTTAGAAACTCTTACCCAATTCCGTGGAAGCTTCCCGAATCTTAGAGATAACGTGGTTTCTTCGTTTCACTTAGGAATGTCTCCTCAAACCCTTTGTAGCTTCACAAGTCCTGGATTCCCGTTCCGGACAAGTCCGTTTTCTTTGTCTCACGTACAAATAAGTCTTATTCTTTCTTTAGCGCGATCACAATTCGACTTCTGTAGTTAAGACATGATGTTTTCAGACTTTCTCTTACCTTTATAGGATAGGACGACGTACGTTCAACTACTGGAGCTCGGTGTCGTTCAACATCAACGGTGAATATGGCATCTTCTCTTCATGGGTTGACCTTATATGCTCAAAATTATGTGTAATGTTTATCTTTTGCATAAAGTGTCATAGTTATTGCTATATACAGTTACTGGTTTGTTAAGCAGTGGCTGTTATTTTGTTGTTTGTAAAGTGTAGAGTCATTTTAGCTAGGCTTAGTATTGTGGAGGGTGTTTCATTGTCTCTGAATTAGTGTTCACCAGTAGTTTTGTTTTGTTTATTGCTTAAGGTTGAAGGTGATAGTGGACTGTATAGAAGGAGTTATGAAGTATGTGCTTACAGAAAATCGAAGTTTTCACTACTGTGTAGATACATGCAGCTTTGAGAACCCTTCGCCAAGTTGTGGCCTAAATGTGTCCCACCAGCCCGTTGTTGGTCAACCGGTTCTGTCTACGTACATAATAGCGATCGCGATCATGCTGGTTTTAAAGAGTTGCTAGTTTAACTAGAGGATATGAAAGGTTACGCTTTTGTTAAAAGTGTAAAGTGCGGCATGATATTCTGGCGTAGCTGCAGGTTTTAGCAGTTCTACCTGCACAATTTTGAATATTACTCTGTGATGGTCGGACATTGTTCGTTGATTGGATATAAGAATTTGAAGACGAATGCAACTAGTAACGTGTTGATAACCCACTTAAGCAGAGGGTCAGAAACATAGCCGTGGTTGTTGATATCACTGCGGCTCTGGGAAATAGGCGGAATTGCCAAGGGAGTTGTAGTGATGTTGTGTGTAAGACATTTTTTTCTGTAGGAAAGTTATATGCCATTGAAGGGGTTGTACGGACCGATCTGTTACCTATAATCTTGTCAAATGTGTGGCAACAAAAAGATACGGCTTTCGAGATGTCAGGGATAGGTTTGGATACGAGGTAGATGAGTTGATAGGGTATTATTTTAGCCTGTTACATTTCTTAGTGCAGTTCATACATAGGTTTTCTGTTAAGTTGCAAGGTTGGCTATATCTGTTATCCTTTCGGGGTGTTTTCTGACATTGGAGTGTATATGAGAGGACTTATTCTCCTGCAGTCTTTCCAGTTTGCTTTCTTCCTTTTTTCTTTTGGCCTTCAGACACTTTGGTGCTGGTGTTCGCGAAGAAATCGACATTTCTTACCGTAAGAAGGGAATGTACGCTTACATTTCAGATTATATAGTTTCTGCAGTTGTGGTCGGGCACACTGCTGGTGAATTCTGTGATAGCGTGACCACCGTGTCGTTTTACAATGTCTTCTGCTAAGGAAGCAGCCAACGAGTATAAGTATGTTTATCGATTTTCTTTATGCAAACGATAGGAACTTCTACCCAAAGAATAACACTAGATTTTTGTGCTTGCAGTGTGAACTGGACGTTTTGGATAGAATTTGTAAAATGATAAATAACAGGGCATTTTTGAAGAATTTACTGTTGCCACTGGTTACGAGTAAGGTCGCCTTGCATTGTGCTCAACAACGTGCTATCTGAGAGAAAATGCATTCAGCGAAGTAGTCTTGTTGTCAATCGATTCACGGTTTTTTGTTGTCATCAATAATCAACTGTTTGGAAGGACATTATTGGGTCATAAGAAAAAGTTGTGCAGCAAAAATGTATGTCTCCTCCCTCTCAATTTCTTGTATCCTTTTGTGAACATAGTTTTATCTGGCATTGAGACCTAAGTGAAAGTCCTGAGAAGTCGAAGTTGGTGAGCTTGCATGTTTTTTTAATTAAGGTATGGGTCTAGGTGAGGTAACTAGCCTCAAAGTACTTCATTGGTGAAGAAAGGGATCTTTATCTGAGATGACCTACAACCTAGTGTGTTTCTTAACATTGCCGCTGTATGAATCTCGGTTAACGACAATTACCTACGGACATATTTGTTAGGATTTACGAATGCCATGATAGTTTATTAGTACTGGATCAGTTACAACTAATCCATGCGACTGGAATTGCTCCATAGTTCCCCGAAATTGTATAGGAAACATCGCAGTAAGTTTAGTGTTTCTCTTCGATAAGCAAACACGAGGTTGGTACATCGAATCATGTTGAACAAAAACAGTGAATTATCAATCAATGCGGAAATTAATAGAAATTGGGTTTCGGACATCGAAATAAATGTTGGATGAAAAGTTCATTGACTAGATAAATTCAGATTGACGTTGGATGAATTGGTGAACAATAATAAAACACAAATAAACCTGCTGACCATTCTTGCTGAAGATTACCAACAACACGCAGCCGCCATAGTTGAGACTATAGAGAAGCAAATCTTCATCGTGAGTTCTTTTTTGCGATATTAAAGGCTTGTCTACAAAAGAATTGCTGTTTTGTCCAATGCACCTACAGCATTGTTTCTTAGTAATAGGTTACGTTGGGTAGAACGTTGTTAAGGTTTTTAGGTGCCGAAAGCGCAGAAATTGCCTATTATGTACGTCGCGGATTCAATAATGAAAAACGTTCCTAATAGCGACTATAGGGATCTGTTCGCTAAGATTATTGTTCGCGTTTTCCTCCATGTCTTTTTAGAGGTAAGTCTTCAAGTTCTCCTTAACTTTTTCTCATAAAATTGGACTGTTACAGGGCGATGAAGCTGTTCGCTCGGCAATGTATCGCCTTCGGCAGACTTGGGGTGACATATTCAACCGGTCAAAGCTCTATCAGCTGGACATCAAAGTGAACGAAGTTGATCGAGCGTGGCCGCTCACTGCATTAAAGCAAGGCGCAAAACCTCCTGTGATAACGAATCCGGCACCAGTCACGGCGCCAACAACCACTGTGCCATTGGCTAACAAATCAGTTCACGGGAAAGTCCACGTCAATCCAAAGTTCATTCAGAACAACGGACAAAATACCTCGGTATTCGATTTCGTACTGATGCCCTTGTTCCCAATAAAATATAATTTTTTTGTTTCATCCATAAATATTATTGAAATTTCCGAAAGTGAACTGTTAACTCAGTTGTTCTATCATTGCCTCGGTGTAATAATGTTGAAACAGCGTCGCCATGAAACTGAATGTTCCCAAAACTACCAGATGGGAGGGTCTATGCTATGGTGCAAACGATGTATGTCGATCGGTAATGGGTCGCATATCAGCGCCTTTGTTCCTGTCAGTATGCAGTATAGATTTAATTATTTTTTTGTCTCTGAATCGCACGGACGTCGAGCTGTGATCACAGATTCACTTCGTTACCTATCAAAGAATAAGGGTTATTTGAAATCCGGCGAAATAAGATGCTTCGAGGGTGTCGAACATCAATAAATCCATTACGAAGTCTTTTGTCTGAAAAAAAGTGGATTAATCTTTAACTGGGCAAAGGTATAGCTTTACAGTACTTGTCTATTGCAGATGCGAATTAAGCTATGCAATATAGATAAACATGAAAACGTCTGTGGTTATTTTCATGACCTATTTTGCATTCGTGGGAATGTGATCTAGATGCAATCTACTTGGCAGTGTACTCTGCTAAAAGTTACCTTTTTTCTAAATTGTAGAACCAAACACCTCTGTTCTTGTCGTAGTTCATCGTCAGTACACTTAGTCACTGTTGATGATACTTTCTTGCCGAGAGACGGATGATAAATTGTGAAATAGTGTCAAATTTGAATTTACAGAGTGATGTCGTGTCTAAAAAGTGCGTTAAATCCGATGGTTCCAAGCGAGTCCGGTTCAGAACTGAGGATCTTAAAGAGCCGAAGAAGGAGTTAATGTACGTGTATCATGAGTTTGGAGAGTGGAGTAAGAATGAGCGTGATGTGAGGTTAACTAGGAGTCGATTTCAGCGACGAGCTCTTGGATTTGCCTCCTGTTCGGGGTTGTGATCGAGTAATTAAAGTGGAGCCTGACGAGCCAACTCCTCCCGTTGAACTCAGTCCTCAGTCATCGAAGAGAAAAGCTGGTTTACATGATTGTCTGCATGTGGATCCGAAGCGGAGACGTTCACCTCCAAAAACACATGACGAAGACCTTCGAGCTCTTGCTGCATATGCTAAGTGAGTGCTTTGAACGGCAATAAGTATGGTATCAACCTTTGCCATAAGTTGTGACACCTATGCTGTTTCTTGTTTTGGGGATGACATTAAAAAATTCCGTAGGATTTTGCTCGGACATTTTTCAGTGTCTTGCTTAAGTTATCCTTTTATCCCTCAGCCTATTACTAAGTGAATTTATCGCAATTAGACCTATAATCGAATATTCTCTAAAATGTTTGCACTTCAATAAGTCGTGTTATTTGATTGCTTTATAGACTTATTTCAGTAAGGACGGTGTTGTCAAACCAACTCCAATTGTTGGTTCCCATGCGTTTACGGTACAAGCTAAGACTTCGCTGAACAGAGCTCAGCAACAGCTCCCTCTTCAAGGGCGGTCATCACCTGTATCTAATGGCCTTCCGATCTCTGCAGCCCATGTGCCACAACATCCAGCAACAGGGAATGGTCTCCCGATGCCGCCAACATTCCATGTACAGACCACGATTTCAAATTCTGGAGGTTTGCCAATGCCTCCGAACTACCACCCTGCTGTTGCACCATCCACTTCTACTCTGCCAATGCCTCCTAATTATGCTGTCCCTACAGCTGCAGTTGCTGGTCCAGGTGGTCTTCCAATGCCTCCAAACTATGTGCCTCCTGCAGCCACCTCTACGGTTGTGCCAATTCAAGCACCACAAGCTCGAGGACCGAGCGGTTTTCCAATGCCACCAGGGTACCGGCCTTCAACTTCTAGTCCTGCATTGCCTTCTGCTCCTCAAATACCTTCCGGATCGAATGCGGTAAGTGGTTATCATATATGAGGGACTGAAAGATCACTAATCGGAGTATCAAAAGAATATGAAAGGTATAGGTTTGGTTCAGATTATAACAGCGGAAGTACCAACTAAATTGGATATACCGTCCAACAACCGAATTTTCGTTGACGGGAAAGCACACGAAGTGGAGTACGTGAACGATATTGCTGTGATAGAGCGCAATGGTTTACCTCACAAGTGTGTTTAATATTTGTTAGATAACTCAGCTGTTCTTTCAATTATCTAAGATGATGCAGGTCGAACGGAAATTTTTAGGATATTTTTCGCTGGGACACCACGAAATGTTATATTAGACGGTGTACCTCACCTGTTACATTTTGGCGAGTCAAAAGCGGTAGTAATTGATGGCCAAGAGCACATCTTACGCTTTGGAGCACCTAGTCGAGAGTTATATTTGAATAACTTCGCATTCAGAGGGCAGTTTGGCGGTGAGGCATTACGAGGAGTCATTATCTTAGTTTTGACAAATGCTGTATTTTCTGTATCGGCATGCGTGTCCTAATGTGTCTTATCCTCCAGGTGCACCCATTGTTGCCACTATAAATGGTCGACGACACGAAATTCGCTTAGCGGGTCCAGCACCAGATGTCAAGATAAATCCTGATCCAGCTTATGAACTAACTGCTGAGCTGAATCGAATTCGTGCAAGCAAAAGCGAAAACAAGCCAGGTTTATAAGAAATTATTAAAGCAGCATTATTTCCTTTAATTTCCGGCATTTAGAACCTTCGCTGGATCCTTTCAATCTTCTGAAGAAGTTGCAACAAAGTGGGTTTTTGAAGAAGCCGGAGCCCGTCCCAGCGCCTGCTCCTAATCCCTCTACACGTGATCGTCTAAGGCATAATAATACTATGTTACGTGATTCCACGCCACCGATTCCCAGTGAACACAGGTAAGGGCACTGGAGAAACAAGTGTTTTTTTGTTTCAACCGGTTTGTTGGATATTTTACTCACTTTAACTCTGAGGAATAATCGACACAAATTCGCTTATGTGGGATAAATGTTTGCTTGGTAAAATACCACTCTCTTACACGACCCATCTTTCACATCGCATGTGCGAACCCCAACACTTCTCGCATTCGATTGATTTCTTCGCATCCATCATTCACGAGGGTCTTCCACCTTTTTACCGGTGGCTTTGGCTGCTGCGTGATGGTTTATGCGTTTGTTTTGAATTTGGTTGAATTCTGGTCAAGCAATTCTCCATGAAGTCTTGAGATAACTGCCTAGAGCGTTCCGACTTGGATTGCAGAAAGTGATTTTTTCCCAAACAAGTCCGGTACCAATTTGTCAACCCCGGAGGGATGAGAGGCTTTGCGATCCTGGAGGAGGATCGAACCAGCACTGTTCTTGACGATTGGTATCGCTACCATTGTGCTTCATGTTCTCTAAGCAGTACCTACCAGTCAGTTCTAAAGAACACTTCGGTGTTTTCGAGTAGAGGAAGTGGGGAACTCCGGATCGTAGCTTAATCACTAGTGTGTGTTTATTGTTCTTACTAAATCTATCATTGTTTCAGTGTTAGCGTAGTGGAACGAAGGTCAATTCCTACGGCTCCGTTGAAAGAATTCAATATGCGAACCCTTAAAATGTGTGTTTTTGGTTTTCGGTTTTAATCTCTCCTGTGGTTAATATAAGTTTCCACCGCCTATAAATAACTTTAAGTCGATATGACACTGTTGTTGATGCTCTTCATGAAAAGCAGCAGAATGCATGTCCACACTGTGGCCAAAGAATGGAATTGCGTGGTGAACGATATGAACGGCATCTGGACTGGCATGTGAAGCGGAACTTGAAGACGTTTGAGAAGACTAACACTAGTCGTCCATGGTATGCAAGTAGCAAGGTATGTTAAAATGTCCATGAAACCTGTGAAGATTATGAAGAACGCGAATTTCACAAGTATGGTGGGGCTATGTTAAGATTTATCATTTGCGGTACTTCTCATGAACTTGTCAAGCTTTTCAAATTGCTCACTTTTAATGGGGTTTTAGATGAGAGGTCTAAGTGGTTTTTCAAATATTGTTCCCTTATTTTCATCAGTGATATTCATCTAGGACTGGCTTAAATGTGAGGAAGAGGAAGAGTCAGGCGTGACTGCTACGAGCGGCACTGCAGGTTTGTACAGAAAACTTGTATTTTTTTTCTCGTGTATTTTACCTTACTAGTAGTTTCGGTTACAAAATTCTCTTAAATACGCCTTACTTTAGAAACTATGGAGGAATCTGCGCCAGTTATGACAGTTTCAGCAAGAGAAGCCGTCAACAGAGTGCGTTTGATATTTCTTTAGTTTTTGATGTGTCTTTCTTTCATGTTAAATGTTTTAAGGTTCAGTATTTCTGTCGTTTTTTTGGAAATATACGATTTTTTTTTATTCAGAACTGTGTCGTTTGTTGTGAGGAATTTGAGGAGTATTGCGACGAAGATGACGACGGGGTTTGGAAACTTAAAGATTGTATTATAGTAAATAATCAGGTATGTCTTTTTTAGATGTTGTATTTAACCTTCTAGGGGCTTCAAGTGAGTCTGGCCCAACATATTAGATTAACAACTTTTCCAATTCTTTTAGACGTATCACTCGGCCTGCGTCCAAGATGCGTCACTTCTTGATGTAGCGTCTTCTCAAGAACATCCAGATTCATGTGATATTAAAAGTGTTGTAAAGGATAACAAGCTGTTAAATCTGTTAAAAATATCTCAATAGCAGCGCAAATCAACGCGGAAACTACAGAAAAGCAAAAATATTTGTATATGGTGGCGGTAAGAGTCGTAGCACATATGGGCTGTGTCTGAAATCGAGCTCATTCGTTCCGCCTGGCTTCGGGATATTCGTCTAAATTATATGCATTAAAAATACAATAAACATTTTCGTTCATGTTTTTTGTCATTTGATTTTTTTTGGTCTACAATTGTGTGCTGGTCGTCGCTAATAAAGTTATAAAGTCATGTCACTTGTTTAACATAATGGTTGTGCACCGGTCCACTTTGATCTCGTACAACTAGAGATTTCCACTGTTTGTGATTGGGTATAGTAACAAGATTTCGAAACATGCAAACGAATGCTTGGGATTGATCACATGTCCTGACCACGGGTTCAAACGCTCTACCGCCTCATCGTGGGTGAGAAGTGTTCTTGGGTGTCGGGCTACGATGTACAGCGGAGGAATTCATCCCTCCAGCGGGGACTCTGAAGCTGAGAATGAATCCGGCGTATCCTTCAGGAAGCCTAGCTAAAAGTAGACCCACACCAGGATCGATCACCGTCCTGTAACCAAAATAGTCGCAAGATGGGAAATCTCCCTCTGGTCCACAAAGACCGCGAATGCTTGTGGTGGTGACGACCTGAGGCAGAGTTTGCGCAGACTAACCTCGGGACTCTAGGGAACCACAATGGCTAAACCAGCAAAACTCCGAAAAATGGAGGTTACGCTGGGGCCCGCCCAACCGGTGAGGACGGACCGTCCAAGTATCGAACTATGTTAATATTATCATGGTAACACAAAAGCAAAAGTGGGAAATGCGTATATCCACATGGGAATTGCTAACAACAACGCAGACTTGAAATAGCCGCCGTAGATGAAAGAGAGATGGATGTGTCAGTAGGTCTTCACCCATCAATCTGTTCAACTTCCGTGGGTTACATTCTTTAAATATAACTGATGGTGGGGCGTGTAGCGTGGTGGTCGGAGGCGCCTTGCAATACGCATGGGATGGATGGTCTTACCCAAAGATCACGAAGTCTTCCATTTCTCCGGGATCCGCAAATTGGAGCTGTACTTGTCTGGGAGGTTAGCAGCACTGGCAGGATACATTGCTAGGCCACCGCGAGTCATTGTAAAGGCCAGATATGCATTCTATCACCTCCAACGATGCTTAGAGAAGTCGAATGCATGACGTACGCCGCAGGAATTGACCAACGCCGAGAGCTTTATCCTTTCATCTCTTTAACATATGTTTCTTACCACTTTGCAGTAGAGCTAACGCTACATTCATATCCATCCATTGGTTTAAAATGGAAGCAGTAATGGTAATTACAATATTAATGAAATCAATGTAAATATTATATCATTGCGGTGTCTTGACCCTCATCAATGAGAACATTTTAGTGTTCCCGATGTCTACGCTCGCACTTTTGGTTGAGGGTAGCGCATGTGCATGGGGACGACTGGCGCTCGCTCATGGCAGCGAAACCATAAATGATGTCATTAGAGCTTTGGTAAATGTTTTTATCTTATCCCTTAACTGAATTCTATTATTTCGCAACAGCGAAGAGCATCTAGTTCTTTGTCAGACCACAGATTCCAGATATCCTTTGCAAATGCGTATCTATCAATGTCTGCATCTAATCATTTACTTCTGTTCACCTTTGCCAACAAAATAAAACGGCGTGTAAGTGAAATTCTTGATTTTTTTGTAAGACCATGTGGCTTCAGTTTTCTAGTTGTGCCGTGATTGTGTTTAGCTCCACAGTATTTTCATTTTTATTTACTTCTGCAAACGAAATACTACCAGCGTTCAACGTTTTGCATTCGTTGGATCGGCACTGTTTGGACGGTCTGTCTTCACGAGTTGTGCGGACCCCAGTAGAGTTGCCATTCGTTTCTTTCCCTCACAGACGTCATCCGTGGTGGTTGTTTTCTTCGATCATGGTGGTGCGTGCGTGTCTCATATCGTGATCTGCAAAATAAGTGCCGCCGCGACTACGTCCCATTAACTTTGTTTACGTACACCACCGCCCAAACGTGTAGGTGACCGTCCTAGGGGACGTTTATATTATCGTGGAGTCCAATGTACAGTTCTTTTCGCCCATCTGTTCTCCATTCTTCACACTATGTGACTGGTCCATGGATCACGAGAATAGGATCGATATCGAAGGTCAGAGCTTCACATTCCGGCTAGACGTTGTGAATGTCGGTTAACTTTCAGAAAACATCGTTTAGCCCCCTGCGAATAGTGAGCACTTTTCTTGACGTTATTGAAGTATCAGCCCATATCTCTGCAGTATAACAGAGCGCTGGTAGGACCATCGAATCAAAAAGGTGGGCGCGAATTTTCGGGTCCTTTAGTTGGTCAGTGGCTTTTTTTATAGATCCTAATACTGCCCAAGCTGCTCTTCTTCTGTCTGATTCCTCCTTCCTGTTGTTTTCCATCTTCATTGATCGCCCAAGGTGTACGTACGAGGGGTTTTTTTACAACGAGAAAACCATCCTGTTTGATACGACCGCCTTTGCACAATGGGTTTTTCATGAACTGGGTCTTCTTCCGATTTATACATAGTCCTATCTTTTTCCACGGTTCCTTGAGCTCGCTGATCGCCGTCTCTGCTTCGCTGGTATTTCTTGAGAAGATGACGATGTCGTCGACGAAACGGTTTAGTAGGAACTTTCGCGTATGCTTTTCCCATACTAATCGAGTGACTTCATTTTCCACCGCATGCGCACTAAGCAGTTTTGGCGATATTATGTCGCCCAGTCAAACCACTTTTCATATGGATCTGGTAAGAGTTTGATGGAAAAGCTGTATTTTCACAGTACAGTTCCGATAACAGTCAGACAGAGTTCTTATATAGGACGAGAACGAGTTTCCATGGAAGAGACGTGCTGTGGATAGGAGTCCTGCGAGATGGTCCACATTCTTATTTCTTTTTCCTAATCCAAAATTTCCGATCCTGTATTCGCTGTCGTTAGCTTTTCCTATTCTGGCGTTGAAATCTCCAGCAACAAATTTATAACACGCTTTATCATTACGGATAACTTCCTTCAATTGGTAATAAAACGCATCTAATTCGTACTCATTATCTGCATCAGTCGCTGAATAGCATCTGATGACTATGGTCTTCTTATGACGCTTTGGTTGAAGACGGAGGACGGCTATGCGAGGGAAAAGGATCTCGTAACAGTCGAGGAGATGGATAGTGGACGGATGGATGACAAAACACGTTCTGATGGGACGTTTTCTCTGCGGCGGCCCCGTTGTTTACTTGGTGAATGTCGGTCTTTCCATTTTTTCTTTCTTGTAGCGCTACCACATGAAATTTGATGCGATTTGCGACTTCAAGAAGGGCGTGAAGATCGGCGTCTGTGGAGATTGTTCTGGCATCGTACGTGCAGAGTAAGGAACAGCATCCATGTCGTGTTGTGCACGTGTTCGTTAGATCCGGTTCCGGTGGTGTCTTGCGTGACCTGAGATTTTGTGGTCTCTGAATGGTCGGCTCACTGCGTGACGTCATAGACGGGAGTGCCCAGCATGCGGGGTAGTGAGGCTGGCCTATTGCTGGTTGAGCGATTTGATCCTCCCTGGAGTCCTGAGTTAGCCTTGCAAGGACGTATCCAGGTCTTCACCACGACGTGGATCCGAGGAAATTATCTTTTTGGTAACAGTTCCTTCAGTCGATCTTGATTTGGAAACGATGTTAAAACCGAAATCACAAACGAAAGTATGAATGGAAAAAAAATGACCGGTTGCTCAAGGACGATGTTGAACCAGAGTTCCTTATCGCATGTATACATCTGGTTAATCAGTTTGTTATGCATGCTAGTGTAAAGCAATGAAATAGCGTAGGTATTATGGTACTAGGCGATACACAATGTATATGGCTAGAATCGGGGTGTTTACGAAAGATTGTTTAGCGATGTTTACAATTCAAATAACATACTGATGAAACTTATTTAAATACATTTATGGTTATGGTTATCCTTTTTCTGAAGATGCACTTTAACAGTTTTACGAAATTTTTTATTTTAGTTTCTATATAACTCGAGACGATCTGCTGTTACCGATGCTTCCACTGAAATACTGAATGCCTTACGCAATACTTTACGAGATAGCGCTCAGTCAGACGATGATCGAGTAGGAAGTCCTCTGGCTGCTGTGCTCTCCCACGCTCTCTGCCGTACGTTCTGTCAATGGATGTTCTTCAGCTCTCTATCCTGAATTCTAAGTGTTTGATTCATTCTACTTTCAAGTTTGCAGAGTCGTACGTGCTTTAGATCTGAAGGGTACAGAGAGATTTCCTTCGGATGGTAGAGATTCTGTACAGTTGATTTCCACTGGTAGAGTAATTATTGTCGCCATGACTGTTGATTTTGGCACAGAACACGGTGAGCGTTGATAGTGTTCATTTGAAATGCTACTGCTTAAGCGAATCCCTGTTGTATAGCATCCCACTTCCTATTCCAAATTTTCCATCTTTTTTTCAAAATCCCAGATTCCAATTTCTGAATTGTATCTTCACATATCCTACCAGCGATTTACCGCCTCATAATGGCTTCGAGGTGTTCCTGGGTGTCAGGTTGCGATGTACAGCGAGAGTATGAATCCCCCAGCAGGGTCTCCCAAGCTGAGAACGAGTCCGACGTTTAAATCAAGAAACCTAGCTAAGAATAAACCAATAGCAGGATCTAGCGCCGTCCTGGTATCAAACTAGTCGCATGGTGGAAAATATGCCTCTGATCCACAAGGGCTGCAGCTGCCTGTCGTGGTGACGACCTGGAGCAGAGTTTGGCTAGGCTGTCCTCGAGATTCCAGGGAACCACAGTGGCTTAACCAGCAAATCTCCGGAAAATGGTGGTTATGTTGGGGCCCGCACAACTAGTGATGACTGGCCGTTCAAGTATCTCAGTATACAAGAATCTTCGTATACAGCATTATGACAGTGAACACGTTTAGGTCCGCTGATGAACCTGTTCTTTTATGCTGCCAAACATGGTATCTGTGTTGATGTAGTGTCATTGGTTGAGACGAGTCCACTTCTTCAGCAGGCCACTGATATCACTAGTGGCATTTTCCTGCAAGTTGGACGGCCTTGTAAACTACTTAGCAGTATGATGGTATCTGTAACTGTAGTTCTTACTTTTTTCACCAAGTGAAAATCGCACACACACAAAAAGATAGCCGGTGAACGTTGAAATTTTAGATTATCATAAGACTTACGGCCAGCTTCCTCCAATTACTTATCCTTTTGGTAATTTCTAATTTTTCAAACCGCTTAGACAATCAGCAAAAAATGCAACGGTTTTGGGCGATGTTATAAGGATAAAAGAAAGGAATAACTGGTGAATTCTGTCAACTACAGTTTACAGGCAAAAGTAATATAGTAATGGAATAAACAAAATAAAGTGTTTGCTGTCACGGTGTATTCTTCTTCTAGCTCTATTCTTCTTTTTCAGACATATTTACTTGGAGAGCCATCATCACGGTCCTTATTTCCGCAACCATCATTGAAGGTACCATTTACTTGTTACCTCTACTCGGATACTTTGATGTCTTCATTGGCCCCAGCATACGAATTCCTAAAATCGATTCCATCTGTAAATGTAGATGGTTGGTGTTAGCCACAAATACGTCCGCCCATCGTTTACGTGGTCTTCCAAGATGACACTAGTATTCTCTTGGAATCCACTCCACTGTTGCTTTCGTCCACCTGTCATCTGTTCTTAATATGTGACCAGTTCATCTGCATTCCTCCATCGACGTATTTTCTCCCGTATCCCGAAGATGGGATAGGTTTCGAATATCTAGGATTCGCATTCCGACTAGATGTTTTGATTCCCAGTTAAATCCCAGAAGACATCAACCATGCACTCTGTGAATAGTGTGCAGTATTCCTGACGTGGTTGAAATATCAGCTCACGTCTGTGCTGCGTAACAGAGCGCTGTGAGGATCGTTGAATCAAAAAGGTGAGCACGAATTTTCGGGTGCTTCACTTGGTCGGTGGCTTCTTTGAGAGGCCGGAATACTGCTCATGCTGCTGTCCTTCTTACTATCTTGTTACATTTGGATTTTGAAAATCTCACAGAGGTCTCATATATGGTTATGTCTGGAATTTACTTCATCACTCATCTTTAGACCTCATATGTTAACCCAAGCCGTCTTAAATCTATGAGGTTGTAGCAGATTAGTCTACGAACCGTAGAATATTAAGCGTTCATTGGTGGACCCGTACAACTTATTCATTACAAATTGAATTTGCATTCGATGCCTCAGTGATGAATGTTACTAGTCGGTGAAGTTTGTTCCACCCGATCACTTATAGCCCTACAAGTCATGCAATGACTCGATTCATAACAGTAGGATTTCCATGTATACGTGTGGCGTACAAACAACGATTATTGGGCTCTGCTCGATTGAGCGACATAATAAGCATTATGCTTTAGGTTTGGTACGTCCTCTTTCTAAGGTTTTTGATGAGAAAGTACCTGTCAGCAGTTCGCAAGACTACGCAATGGCGTTTGGATTTTATGTTTGATAACCCAGGTTTCCCGATGTAGACATTTGTCTTACTTATTGGAAGGGATTCGAACTGCATCTCACGTACTTCTCATTCACTTGATTCCAGATCATCGTCATATTGACGTACAGGTTAAATTATGAGCAAAATATAATAGTCTCAGATTTTAGGAGGTTGATTATCGTGCCTCTTGCGCATGTCATCATGAATTGGTGTCATCTGGTTGGGTGTGTTCTGTCTGCTTATCCGTACTGTGCCAGTTCATGCCGATTTGTAAAGCATGCGGGTAAGGCGTTCTTGAGTTTTCCTTTTCTACGGTTTCATTAAAAGGCAATGTTTTCGCCAGTGATGTTTTTAAGCGGTTTTTAGTGCATTAGTATAGAAAGAAATTTACCATTACAGTGCTATCTTCAAAGTGAATACATTGCCACGGAAAACTCAGAAGCGAAAACGGAACTAATGAACTTTACTGGTAACCTAACTGGAAGTGATTAGATGTTAGAATTAATAAAGTATATTACAAAGCATTGTTCGATTGTTTCTCCATGTCCTAAACTCATGGTTGTGATACTTGCGTTATTGTGTCGGTTTCTCAACGTTTTCAACACTAACGATTTCTAGAAAAACTGACTAACGTTGCAGAGATAGAAAGATAGATCTTCCGTGAACAGTATAGAGTGATTGGCTAGAGTATACGACACGGTGTAGATAGAAAATATATGTACTGTCAACCAGTACTGGACACCGCAATCTCAAGTGTTTCACGAGTACGTATTCTTACTCATTAGGCCATACAAAACATTTTTTATTGAAAGCAGTTCAAGTAGTGATTGGTAAGTGTATCCATGATTTCGAACTCAGGGATATATTTCGAAGTTGGTGCACTGAAATAGGAAACGAACGAAAACGTTTTCTTTTATGGAACATCTAAGCACATAGGCTTTGTTGATTTTTAATTTTAGAAATATATCAAGAGCTAGAAGAATCATAAAAAGAGTAGGGCTCTCAGGGTTGATCAATCCCTTGGGGTTGCGCCATACATTCGACATCACTAAGCATCCTTTGAGGTGATTGAATGCATATCTGGCTTTTACAGTGATTCGCGGTGGCCTACCGATGTGTCGAGCCAGTGCTGCTATCCTCCTAGACAAGTATGGTGTCATTTTACTGACCCCGGATGGATGGAGGGCTTGGTGGGCTAGGGAGGCCGGATGGAGCCCATGTGTATTGCAGGGCGCCTCTGACCACTGCGCTACACTTGTGTCAGGAAGGGGAGAGTCACACAGACGGAAATTGAGAAAAACACGGTTATGTGTGGACGTCGACATTAACGTAAATAAGCAGTGCTCACATTTGAGTGTCATGCCAATCTTAATATAACTTCATATCGTATTATACAAGAAAAATATGTCGATTTGATTATTTGTAGAAGAGGAACTGATATGGGTGTTTAGTGTTGAGTAGGTTTATAGCATCCAGTCTGATATTGTTTTAGGCCTAAGATATGAGACAGAGGTGCCTCAATAGTCTGAAGAAGTTCGAGGAACTCGTTATTAGTCTTGCCTACTTGTTCTGATTATGAAGAAAATGCTTTAGAAATGACACCTACGGAAAGCAACGGACAATCTTCTGAAGTAAACGTGATATGGCAACACAATAGAAGGCTTCTACTTGAGTGTCTTGATGCTTTCGAAGGCGAGAAGACAGTTATTTGGGACAGAAGTTTGATGCAACGAGCCAATTTGGTAAGTCAGATATAGATAAGATGTTTGTTCAGTTTAGTGCGTAAATCACCGTGAAAAATGCTTCGCCTTTCTCCCAGCTTGTTTCCTGTCTACCACTACTTTGTCTACCAATACTTTTTTCAGTTTGCTGGTCCATCTGTTTTGAGAAATCACGGTGTAGTTAATAACGTTGCTCTTGACCAATTTCGTACACCAGACACCCCATACGCCATCTTTTTTCTTGCTCCAACACTAATAGCACTAGATGGATTGTGTGCATATATCGACAGAGTGAAGCGAGACACGGTATCCCTTTTATCCAGTGATTTTCAGAATTACTTAAACTGTTCAACTGTTCTTTGCAGAAGACCCTGTTCGTGGTGTTTTTCATTCCCGAGACGTGGTATGTAGTTCGAGAGAAACTTAAAGAATTGAACGACGGGAAGGTATTATGACAGAAACTTCCTGCGAATAGTCCTGTTAAGCAGTACACGAGGGTGTTTTTCAGTACTGGGAGCGCCTTGAGTCTGTACGTGAGTTACCGCTTACATGGCTCCCGCGTGATGGTGATGCCTTATCATTGTCGGATCGTGAACTGCCGTCCAGGTGTGAACATCCTTTACTTAAGTTGGGTGTGCCAGTTTTTTCTTCGTATTTTCCTTATCACAGATTGTTGATTAGCGGTGATTGGACACATCTACACCGTTGTGCTGTGGCAATACATCAGCTGATTGCATTGTGTTCACAAACGATTCCAATCTATAGTCGTGGAAAGTGGGCGCAAGATATTTCACGAATGGTGTACAAGATGGGACCCTATAATGGAGTGAGATCGCTCTTTTCTTTTTCGTTATTTGCAGGCGGAACCCCATATTTTAGACAAACATTATAGGAGCCAATTTCTCCTACGCTGCGTTTGAATCGACTGGTGATCATCGACCGTTGGGTTGATCCCCTTACTCCTTTCCTGCATCAGTTAACATACGGTGGAATTCTTGACGAGATGTACGGTATAAGTATGGTTGGATCGATTAAGGTTTGTTGCAAGCTAGGGTTAGATATGTTATTGCTTCTAATTATAAGTTTATTACGCTCATTATTTACTAAAATGGTTACTTGGATGGCCCATTTTCACTGGTGATGCGGGTCCCAGCATAATTCTCATTTTTTCCGAGTTTTGCTTGTCTATCTGCTGTAGTTTCCTAGAGTCCTGAGGTCGGCCTAGCCAAAGTTTGCTCCAGGTCGTCACCACCACAAGTATTCACAGCCTTTGTGGATCAGATGGAGATTTGCCACCATGCGACTAGTTTGATACCAGACCTGTAGTGGATGCTGGCATTGCTTTACTCTTAACTGGACTTCCTTATGGAGATGCCGGAGTCCTCAGCTTGGGAGACCCTGTCAGCGGGATGAATCCTTTCGCTGTACAATGCAGCTCGACACCTAAGAACACCTCCCAGCCACGTTGAGGCGATAAATCGTTGGGAGGTACGAACGAGCTCATTATTTTCCAGTCTTATCCCTATTTTACAATGTAGACGCTTTACTTGCTGCGAAAGTAATCGAGTTAGCGACTGAAATTGCTTTAAAATTTAGTGGTAAGGAAATCCATTGTGAACTAGAAAATGACTCACATTTGTGCTGCGGACAAATATTTCTGAAATAGGTGCCATTAGCCGAGTTCGAGAGCAACAACGAAATTGACCCATCCGAGGTGAAGGAGATATACCTTAATGACGAGTTATTTTGTCGACTGAAACATGTCCACATCAACGCTATCGGTTTTGAGTTGGCGAAAATTTTAAGTGAAATCAAAGAGGATGAACAAGTAAGTGTTGAACCGAGTAGTGCAAGTAAAAGAGAGCAAAAACACTCTGTTCATTGGTTTTGCTTATAGATTGATCGCGACCGTATGTCTGTGGCTGAATATCAAGTGCTGGTAAAGAAGATGCCAAAAATACTACACCGTAAGAAACTATGTGGTGTGCATATGCGCCTGGCAGAAATGGCTCGTTCACACCTCTATGAAGTCTTTGCCGACTACATCCGCGTGGAGAAAGGTAATTTTAATTATAAGCAGAAGCATAACTATAAGACTTCTTTTTTGGGATCTATATGTTTAATCAAGAGGGAGAGAGAGCAGTGGTTAATAATGCAGTCAGGAGTCAATCATGAAGCAAAGGCGCTGGTTCGAACCCCTTTCCAATCCACTTGAGAACGCCCTAGCCTGGCCATCGTCGACATAGCAAGGATAGTCGACTCGACCAGCATTCTACATTTATAAAAAGGATACGAAATCCTCAAGCAAAAGACGAAGCAACACGCGAAGTGTTCGAAGACCATTGTGGACGATGAATAGGTTGCTGTCAACTTGACCTTTCCAGGCTCTGAGGAAGACGAAATCCGCCGAAACGTCAGCTTTTGCGTGAGTTGGGAAGTGGAATAGCACCTCGTGTTTGCTGAACAGAAGTGGAAAGAACTGTTCAATCAATGCCGAGGTTAATAGAAAGTCGGACGTGGGAGTTACTACAAGATATCCCTTTTCACACAAGTAATGGAATGGGATCCGAAGCTCCGACCTGCGCCAACGATCAAAGATCAAAGATGCCATTCTGTACGCCAAGCAGTCGAAGGTAAGGTGGGCGGGACACGTAATGCGTATGAATGGAAACCGATGGACAAGAGCCGTTAGTGACTAAATTCCTCGAGATGTCAAACGTACTGCAGGAAGACTACCGATCGTCAGAGTTTTTCACGAAGAGCCTAGAAGAAAGATATGATGCTCGACAAGTCCCAAGAGCTAGCAGAACCCACTGGGATACTCTTGAACGCGACAGGAAAAAATGGAATATCTACTGGCGCCCGCTCGAGTCACTCGACGATCAACGGGACTACAGGTGATTAATTAAACTATCACCAGCCACAACGATTCATCGTCTCATCTTTGCTGGCGGCTCCTGGGTCTCGAAATGCGATGTGCGATAGGAATTCATCACACAGAGGACCCTCTCAGAGCGAATAATTCTACATCTCCATTTAAGAATCCAACTAGGTGGGAACCAATGCCAAGAGTTATCGACGTCTATGCCGGTAACCTAATCTCAATGTGATCACTACCTCTCCTATCTGCAGTTGATGGTGCTTAAGTGTGATTAAGATCAACGAACACTAATGCGTATATCTATAAACTCTACATGTAAATGATGAAAGCATAGTTTTCAATACTGAACTCTCCTGGGACTGCAACGTTTCCTGTGACTAGTTGATTAACCGACTAAGTGAAGGCTAATAAAGGATGGAGCTCTCGGCGCTGACCAATCCTTTAGTGATGCGCTATGCATTTGACTTCACTAAGCATCGTTGAAGGTGAATTAAATGCATATCTGGCCTTTACAATGACTCGCGGCGGACTACCGATGTATCGAGCCAGTACTGTTATCCTCTCATACAGGTCTGATACCAATTTTCCGACCTCGGAGGGATGGAAGGCTTGGTGGGCCAAGAACGGGGGAATCGATCCTATGTGTATTGCAGGCTCCTTCGACCACTGCGCCATACGCGTCGCCTTCTGAGTACGATGAAATAATCTGAGTCTCCGTGTTGTATCAGCAAAATAGTTGAATGTTTTGACTCGAGTGTTTCTGGAGACAAATGTCTCTTGGTGACTTTCGAACTCTCAGCTTTCGTAGTGTTAACGAGAAGATGTTGAATGAGCTGATTGTATTCTTCGTCGATGTTATCGACAACGGTATCTTCCCAGCAGTCGACTAATGAATTGAACTAATGAACTGAATAAGTCCCAGTTTATAGTGGTTTTGGGAAATCGTTTTTTGAATCTAGCGGCCTTGCCACCTTTCTGCGAGAAGTAGAATCTTGCACGAAGGAGGCGATGGTCTAGTCCCATGTACAATTTTGGGACAACAGCGGCATCGGTTAGGCAAAACCTTCTATTTCCTATGATGTGGTCTATTTCGTTATGGTACTCTGCCTTGGGAGAATCCCATGTCCAGCGTTGAGGGTGGGGCTTCTGGAATTGCGAGTTACCATGGGTGGTCTTGGTCGTCATGATAAACTCGGACAGCCCCTCACCCTGTTCGTTCCATTCTAGTCCATGGATCCCAATGTGACGTTCTTCAGACGTTCTGCTGGTCCAAACTTAGCGTTAAAACCTCCACTAATGAGCTTGAAGAATGTATGATCTTCTCTATACAATTTCTGCGAGTCCATGCAAAACGCTTTGACTTCATCTTCGTCATAGTTTGATGTCGGCGCGTAAACGACGAAGTATTGTCAAAGCCGGTATTGATCCACATCTTTTTAATCGTAAACGTCCGATTCGGGTTGTTAGTTGCTCGAATGAATCAATGTTCATGGACAAACTCCTGTTGACGAGAGCGCCGACGCCGCCTACGCTGCCGACTTCTCTACTGTCGCATGTTCCGAGGAACAGTTCTTTTCCGATGTCATCGACGGCGTTGAATGCATGGCGTCGTCTCATCTCGGCCAGGCCGATGACGTCGTACCTTATCCTTCTTGCCTTCTATCGAGGTCTCGGATGCAAGTATACGTGCATTGTAGGTACAGATCGTCACCTTAGTTCTTTGCTATCCAGGCAGCTTCCATTGGCCCTATGATTTTAGCAGCCTCTCCGTACTCGTTCTGCCCAACGCTGCGAAATTGGGGGCTCCTTCGGGGTTAAGGGAATAAGACCCATTCTTTTACTGTGTTTAGTATAACTACAATGTTGCTGAGATATTTGCAAAACTCTGGACCGCAAGTGTGTATGGTGGGGAACGAACGCGCTATTGTCATTTCCGGGGAGTAACGCATTCACCACCACACCATGCTGGTCCTTCGTTTCGCCTGTCTCAATCCCGCTGGCGGCTGATTGCTGTGGCAAAGATCAATAGAAATAGCTGAGAGACAGGCGAAACGAAGGACCCGCATGGTGTGGTAGTGATCGCGTTACTCCCCGGAAAGGAAAATAGCGCGTTCGTTCCCTACCATAGACGCCTGCGTTCCAGAGTTTTGCAAATATCTCAGCAACGTTGTGGTTGTATTTCGTTTAGTAACCTGCCATAAAAACTATAGAAGGCAGAAAACAAAACGTTAAAATATTGTGTTTAGTATTTTGATGCCTACGTATAGCTTGCTGAGCTGTGAACGTGGGGACTGGGTGTAATCACGAGTAGCTTGCCAGGCCCTCCCAGAGTGCACATTGTGCTTATTTGTTGGGGGCGACTCCTAACTGCCTCTCATATACTTCCCTCTTACTTGATTGCAGGCTTTTGACCGAATCGACTGGTAGAACACAATCCGCATAAGCGAGAACGCATCAACGTACGCGTGCATGAATACGCCTAGCATGTACACAAAGTATGTGCCAAACCTGCGCAGCAGAAACAGGGAGTCCATCCACTAGATCCACCTGTATCTCAGGGAAGCAAATGTCGCTTTTGGTCCGCGATGTCTTTGTTTTTTGTCTTTGGTCCCTGTCCGCCACCTTGGGACTCGCCATGTAGCCTCGTGACTTACCGGTTCGAGATCCTTCATATGAGGGAGTTTCGTGGTGGTTTTCCGAAAACCAATGTCCGGATTTAACGGAGACAAAATGTTAGAGCCATCAACAGATATGCCATGGTTCAAGGGATGGACAGATGAACGATAAAAGAGGGCAACGTTACTGGTTTAAATAATAGTAGATTTGTACTGCTGGTCGTCGGGTATCTTAAAAGAATAATGTGCACGGGCTTAATCAAACTTGTCTATACATTAACAATTATCCAAAGTCACTAATTTACATGGTGTTTATGACATGGGCAAATATGTCGCATTGAAAACGAATTATTATCAACGGGCAATAATTATTAGGGAGAACCATCCTATATCAAAGAGCGCTGTTGGATGAGCTTACCTCATTCGGTAGGGGCCTACTGAACAAGATTCGGTTCGATACGACTACGAAGACACCGCATTGAGAGAAGGAATGGCTTAGACCGAATACCGAGATCATCGGTTCTGAATAAGACGAAGGCGTCAAAACATTAGCCGAATAAACTCTTTTATCAACCTCGTATTAGCTTCGTAATCCAATAGTGTGTTGATCAATGATATTGATAGTACCGTAGTTAAATGACGGTCACTTTGAAAAATGTATTTTTTTCTACTCAAATATTCCGCATATTCATTCAAGTTCTCCTAAATGTTACAGAATTGCTTGAGTCGGCAGACAACGACAAAATCCATCCATTCATCGAAGAGTATATCATTGCTGGAGATGACATGTACGTAGCCCTTCGTCTAGTGACCGTACACGCTCTTACTGCTAACGGACTTAAACCGGGAACCCTTCAGCAGTATAGACGTATGATAGTTCAGGTGGTAATAATAGAGATTTTTCTTTGCATTTTCGATCACAGAACCTACCAGTCTTTCTCAATTGATTTTTGTGGCTACCGTTCACATTTGACTAGTGGAAGGTTGTTCAATTTGTTTGTGATTGTGTCTGATAAGCCACCAATTGATGTAACTTAAAAAAGTTTTTTCCTCACTTTTAAACTGTTCTCACATGTGAATCCTTATATATTAAAAAAGATTCCAAATTTCCCCATGATGATATAAAAGGCCTTCCAACGGTTTACAACCTCATAGTGACTAGGAGGTGTTCTTGGGTGTCGGACTATGATGTACAGCGAGGGATTCATCCCCTGGCAGGGTTCCCCAGGCTGGGAAGGAGTCCGGCGTTTCCATCAGGAAGCCCAGCTAAGAGAAAACCAATACCAGGATCGGCCACCGTCCTGGTATCAAAGTCGCCTGGTGAAAAATCTCCTAACCCACAAGAGCTGCGACTGCCTATGGTTGTGAAGATCTGGGGCAGACTTTGGCCAGGCTGACCTCGCGATTCCGAAGAACTGCGATAGCTTAACCAGCAAATCTCCGAAAAATGGAAATTATGCTGGGGTCCGTTTAAGTGTCAAGTGTCAAGTAAAGTATAAAAGGCACGTGTGTGGAAAGGTGAGGAACAAAAGAGAAAACTGACTGGTATTAAATTTGAATGTTCATTTAATACCAAGCCCTGATAATCAATAGCATGTTCCTCGCTGCTGCTCCCAACAAAAGAGGCGAGCTTTAAGAGGCTGAGAAGCCTTCATGTTTATAATACTGCCTTGTTCTGTGAAGTCCAAATCGGCAACGAACCCAGCTAAGCTGAGGCTGTAGTTGAAATCGCAATGTTAACTTTTTAATGTTTACTTTTTATTTTCTGCCTACTATAATTTTTCGGCAGGGTGTTGAGCGAAATACAACCACAACATTGCTGAGATATTTGCAAAACTCCGGACCGCAGATGTCTGCGGTGGGGTGATTTCTGATGGCACTGATCGATTGAACTAACTGAGAGACAGGCGAAACGAAGGACCCGCATGGCGTGGTGGCGAACGCGTTAGCTCTCGGAAAGGGTAATAGCGCATTCGTTCCCCACTGTAAACACCTGCGGTCCGGAGTTTTGCAAATATCTCAGCATTATTGTGGTTGAGTCACCTACCGTGGAAAATTGTAGTAGGTAATAAATTAAAAAGGTAGTAAATACACATTGTATATATGTATATATACATATATATGGAGCTGGGCAAAAATTCGTTAGAAAAGCACTCGAGAAGTAGAAAATGCGAAGATAAACTAATTTCTATGCATTTCAATATATTGGAGACATTGATATGCAGGAGTAGTGATATCGACCTTGACGGGTAGAATAATTTTGGAGCACCGTTATAATTCTTTTCACCAATCAGTGGTAGATTTAATAATAAACGATCTCTTCTACTTTTGTAGTCATTCGGTACTGAAGCACTTAACAAGCTGCTGAAACTGCAGAAGATGGGTGTGATTCGTGAGCGAGGTGGATCCGGAAAGTTGGCAGCTGACTATGCTTCTCCATTGTTTCCACACATGAAGAAGCAATACGATCTGCTTCCAGAGAACATTTCTGAGACAGTGTGCACAATCGAATTTATTTTTTCACTATTTCTATTTTTACAGCTATTTTTATTATAGAATACACACGACGCTGCCTACGCTTACAGCGGCTACGCACCATTAATCGTTCGAATTCTTGAAGAAGGCGATCGGGTACGATGGACAGGCTGGAATAAAACGTTTGAAGGACATGTGAGAGGTGAAGTCTTGTTACTAAGAGAACTAGAAGAGAATATTCGATAGTTATTCTAACAAGGGAGTATGTATTAGTTAGTCTAGTGGAGCGGAGAATAATAGAAAGTAGTTGGTCTGGTTGTCCTCTGTCCGCTAACTGCTGATGGAGTGCTCCACTTCCTTAGGTTTGCCACTCAGGAGTTTTGCTCGTGTAGCCGTATGCGCCACAGAACCTCAAACTTTGGTAACTAAACCTTTATACATATGTACATTTTCCAGTGATCGACTTTCTACTAACCTCGGCATTTGATTATAAATCTGTAATTTTCTTTCTCAGCAATCGCGAGATCGTTAAACAGCATACGTTTACTTCCTTACAATAACACACATGCAACGCAACCGTAGCTGAGGTTTCGGCAGGAACCTCGCACGGGATCCTAAAACATCAATGCGCAAACTCCTCGAAGCTTTATGGATAAATGCCAAAGATTCTACAATGAGTAGCAGGGAGAAATGCCCCGAGATCACACGTGATGTCGCCGCGTGCTTTCGTATCGATCGTTGATGTGAAGGAGTTTGGAGAAACCGTTAATCCTGTATTTATCGTTCAGATTTTCATCTATCTGTTTGTGCTGTTGAAGCGTTTGACCTAGTAAGTTGCGTATTACTGTACCCTTTCAGGCTCTGAAGAAGGTGATTCTGTTGAAACGTCAGCTACGGTTGTATTGTATGTGTGTTATTGTATGGAAATAAATGTATGCTATTTAACAACCTCGCGATTGCTGAGAAAGAAAATGACAGGCTTAACCTTTCTATTTACTGTTTATTCTTTTTAACGGTAGGGTATTTGCGAAATATAACTACTATATGCTGAGATATTTGCAAAACTCCGGACCGCAGGTGTTTGCGTTGGGGAACTATTGTCCTTTCCGGGGCGTAACGCGTTCACCACCACACCATACGGGTCCTTCGTTTCGCCTGTCTCTCAGCTATTTCTATCGATCTTTTTCTCTATAACTGGGTTCAATGCCGATTTGGGCTCCCCCGATCAATCCCGTTGATGGGTGATTGCTGATGGCAAAAGAGCTAGTGTTGGTCGCAGAGTGAAGGGCCGTGTCGCGTGGTCTAGTCCCCAAACAATGAGGCGTACCCAGTAGCATGTCTAGTGGTCTGCTTGATGGCAACGAGATGCTGTATGCAATGGAGTGCCCAATGGCTAAGATGGGATGTGGATGTAGGGCATGCTAGCGGACATTGTGGTAAATGCGATGTATATCGACTTATAGAATGTATTTTTTAGGTAGATAGAGAATTCTCTATTTAATAGAGGAATTTTCTATACAGTAGAAAAATAACTGCAAAGTAGTATGTAAATGGCTGTTGGGTGGATAGAGTTTTTAAGTAATCTTTAATTTATTTGAGCAATCTGTGAACGTTGTAAAATTTAACTCTCTTATCGTCAACGACTGAAACCACCATGTGCAGAATACTTAACTCTGGAGACGGTTACCTCCCAACGGTTTACCACCTCACCGTGGCTGAGAGGTGTTCCTGGGTGTCGGACTGCAATGTACAGCACGGCGATTCTTACCCCAGCAAGGTCTCCCAAGCTGAGAAGGAATCCAGTGTTTCCATCAGGAAGCCCAGCTAAGAGAAAACCAATACCAGGATCCGCCACCGTCCTGGTATCAAGGTCGCCTGGTGAAAAATCTTCTAACCCACAAGAGCTGCGGCTGCCCGTGGTGGTGAAGACCTGGGGTAGACTTTGGCCAGGCTGATTTCGTGACTCCAGGGAAGCACAATGGCTTAACCAGCAAATCTCCGATAAATGGTGATTATGCTGAGGCCCGCACAACCAGTGAGGACGGGCCGTTAAAGTGTCAAAAGTGTCAGAGAGACGGTTACGGTTACTTGCAGCTCAAGTCTCGATATCTTAAGCATATTGAGAAATTGAGAACTATAAACTTTACAAGAATCAGTCGTATTTAGTGAATTGTTCGGGAAGTGTTTATGCTTTTCTCTATTCGGATATTGACCTTTTTGCCTAAAGATAAATTTTACACCTGTATACTTTACACTGATACAAGGATAGCCGAACTTCATAATTCGTGCTGAACTCAGCACATTCCCCATCTGTTTCGTTCGTTCGCAGTCCTCGTTTATGGTGAGGTTCGTTTGAAAAACTTTGAATCTCATTGATCTGTGATCAAGTTTTTCACCTTTTATGGAATCTTCTGGATCATGAAGAACAAGCATCTTTCGAGGGTCTGAGCTACGAAGACCAGCGTTATTTTGTTTGTACCGGTCATATTTGAGAAGTGTACAATGCCTGCATTGCAAAACGCTGGAAATCAACGGCTGGGCAGTGTTCCGTGTCCACTTGCTCGGTGATTGCTTCTTTGGGATCTCAACACGGTTTCATGCTGCTGGTCTTGCTCTATACAACTCCTTGTTCATACAGCTTTGTGTTCACTGAACTACTACAATGAACGTGATATACGGCCTCTGCAATTGAAGAACCATCCAGTTCGATTCGTTTTCCATCACACTCCGGGTTTTCTCTAAAGAGCATTTCTTCTGATTTACTCGCACCCCTATCCCTTCAAAAGACGAGGTGCAACCATGTTTGGATGTGGTCCGCATAACAAGGTTCTTGTCGAGAATCTGGTTGCTCGGTCAGTTGGCCATCGTCTAACGTTGCTTGATATACCCCATATATCATTATGAAAAATTTGTAGAGCAAACTAGCCAATCACGTCGAAATACCCATTTTGGGCAGAATAAATGTACACAACACTACTTAAATGTAGCTTCAGTGATGCTGAGATATTTGACATGTGATTGCTAACGGTAGAGATCGATAGAACTAGTTGGAAGACAGGCGAAACGAAGGATCCGCATGGTGTGATAGTGAACACATTACTCCACGTAAGGGACAATAGCACGTTCGTTCCCCACCGCAGACACCTGCGGCCCGGAGTTTTGCAAATACCTCAACATCATTGAAGTTATATTTCGCAGTATACTCTGCTATTAAAAAGAACAAGCAGTAAATAATAAATTAGAATTGTGATTACTACTTAAATGGTCTGAGATTGTTTCTTTCTTAACATATGCGACAGTGCAAAGTTATGCGAAGTGCGTATAGGTGGTATTTTCCAGGTCGTAAGATGAAAAGTTAGGGCGGTAATCTACTTTTCGTTTTAATATTTTACATGTCCTCCCTTTTTGGAATTGCTTTTCGGTTGTCATTCTGGCTTTCGCTTCATCTCTTCGCATCCATCATTCACAATACTCTTTAAATTTTTTGCGTGCAGACCGGTCTGCCGCCTGAGCATCTTCGTCTTTAAAAACTGGACTGGATGAAGTAAGTTAAGCCCAAACGACAACACAATAAAGCAGTTTTTTGAGCGAAGGACTAAGGCGTATCTTAGGGTTTTGATTTTTTGACAAGTAGTTCGTACTCTTTTTCGTGGACCTTCTTCAACTTACCAATAATGTAAGGTAAGAATTCGTTGGAATTTTCTATCTGTTCACAACTTATTTTGGTCTTGAGCAACAACAAGGCTTTTCCAGTTTGTAGCTGAATTATGTTGTGGCACTAACGATTCTATAGTGTGTCATCTCAGATGTGATATACTGTCTCAGTGAGATTATCTCCTCAAATCCGCGTGTAGGTTCTATCGTTGATCGAGAGTCTTACATTATTTGGTTCGAACAGAATTATACCTGGACATTTGAAGAACCTACCTCCAATACTTGTCAAGACACTAAATTGGCACTTAACAAAAAGGTTATCTGAACTTAAGGTTCCCAATTAATGGAAAACCAGGAGACAAAACCTGTTAGCTACTGAATTCGAAAAGGTGTCAGATGTATATCAGGAGGACCACCGACTCGATAATAACGTTCATGACGTTCTTCGACAGAGTGAAACCCGCTAAGCCATTTTTATATGCAGCATTTAAAAGGTACCTACTCGACTTACTCGACAATCAACGAGAAAAAGGGTTATGTGTATAGAATCTTACAGACTTAGTATAAATGTATTTGGAACTTTAGTACGATTACTTTGCGCACATTCAAACCACTAATTACTACTGAACACTTCCAGTGTCTTCCATTCAACACTTTTATGCCATCACTTCTTATTTACAGCTCAGACTTCGCTAACAGAGTTCAAATGCCATGATCTACTTTCTCCTGACCTCGGAACTTATCAAATAATCTACTGTTTTTCAAGACATTCAAAACAGTTGTAGAAGTTGAAATTTTAGATAGATAGTAATTTGATTAGTAGACATTGATTCCTCTTCCCGGTTTCTAGGTGATGATCGAACGGCGGTGTTCGTGGTTGGTGGTGCGACACGTGCCGAACTGGCCGCTATCAATCTTATGCCGAATGTTTGTCTCGTTGCTACCTCGTCTGTTATTACTGGTAACCGATTGCTTGATAGTATCACACAGATCTGAGAACTCATAAGTAAAACAAGAAAAGCACGACGTCATTCATAGTTTTATCTAACATAAACAAATTCACACGTTATTGTGTGCAGTAAATTGTACTACACACATTCAACCATGATGTCATGAGAAGAAAATTGTAAGCAGTAGAACATTGTACCACCAAAATCCTTTCGAATTACACTTGCAGAAATATGCACTACGTGACATTAAGGTAATAAATAATTACACAAAAAAACTCGTAAGGGGATTTTCCAAGCGACAGAAATATTAACAAGATGAAAGAGATAAGGGCGGAATATTGTGTCAACAAGCATGAAAATGATGATGTAAAGACAGTAACAAATACATTGCTAACACCGGGGCATTATAGGAGGAACAAAGTTTAATTGAAAAAAAACTAGCAAACACAGACTTTGATTGGGAACCTACCGCCCCACACCTGTCATTAATGGATCAGTTCAACACATGTATACTGGGCACTGCTACTATGCTAATATATTCATGAACTCTCCTAATAAACATTGGGTTCTGTGAACCTACACGAATTTATTTATATGCCACAGTGTACGAGCGCATACAAACGAATCAAAACGAAACTAAATCTAGAAAGCTATAATTCAAAAAGCAGGGACTTTTAACGTCGATGATTTCGAACGAAATTCCTTAGGCCAGATAGAGTGGGTTGGCACTTACTAAGTAGGATTGACGAAAATGTCAGCATACTCACTCGTCCATCTCGCCTTTTGAAAGGCTTCGAGAAAGGCTTGGTGAAGATGGAGGCCCGCTTTTCTGGAGATTACGAAAATGAGAGAAAGAAGAGACATACTCGAAAGAAAAAATACGAGCAAATTTCTGGTATTGCCAGTTTTCAATAATTTCTTAGATCTTGATGTAGTATTTGTACTTCTGGAGATTTCCTCTGGTAGTCCGGCTTTACTGTAAGAACCTCTCAGTAATTTGATGTATTGTTGCAAGATAATGTTACTGAGTATCTGACTACGATTAACAACGAGGAGTTCACACTCTCACAGGGTCGCCCGGTATAAAAAGTTTTTCATTTGGAAAACTAGCTGAGAGTAAACCAATTACTGCCATTGCTGCCATGAAAGCTGAAACCTACCCGCAAAGAACGTAAATTCACGAATGCCACCGGCTGTCGAAAACAAAACCTTGCCAGTATGCAAATACCTGGTCAAATCAAAACTATGCTAAGGACTGCAGATTGATTTAATGGTAGGCATAGTTCAGCAAGCTTTCGAAAGAAGTTTTATTTCCCAGTACAACTGGCATATTTGTCTGCTTCACTTGCTATGATGCTGTCTATTACTGGCAAGGCGCTCGTTCAACTCCATACCGGTATCATCAAGCAACTGTCCCATTGAAGTCAGGAGATTGCTAACAAATCTATACGGACTAACTTCCTCCAATCCATGTGGGAACGCCTTAGCACGGCTATCCCAGGGATTCCAGGAAGAATCGAGTTAACCGGCATTCAACAGTATTCAGACGATCAAAATCTCACTGAACAACTATACTCACACACAAATCCAAAACATTCGTGGATAGTGGAAACGAATCTAGCGCAAGAAGTATTGGTATCCGCACAATTTTCGTCAAGAGATTTGGAAAAAAGAAGTGCACATCAATAACAGTTAAATAACTTTAACTTTAATATACTGCTGAGACATTTGCAAAACTCCGGACCGCAGATGTATGCGGTGGAAAAGGCAGTAAATGGTTAAGAAGTTTAACTTTGTTCATCAACAGCTTTAAACTGTGGGCTCTCGATACTACAGAAATAGGGTCATCTAAATAAAGCAGAAAAAGTGGTCAACTTATGAAAGTCACAATGTACAACACAGCTGTTAGGGCGGTACCGAAACTCATTGCCATCAGGAAACCACGGGAGCCTGTTACCTACTGGCGTAGCGGCACTCTTCGTCATGGAACCCGATCACTCTTGTGAGCAATATTCATAGAGTAGAAGCTTCCTCCATCTTCAGTAACATGTTTCTTTGCTCCTTAGAGGCAAGGTTGACCATACTACCTCCACCATCAACTAAGGTCGTTTCGAAGTCGAAGCGTTCGAACCAATGAGACACAGTGAAGTGTGTCATCGAATGCAGCGCAGATATTACTTACCCGTATCACAACGCCGTAGAAAAAGTCTACAACAAGTGATGCGCAAAACATTGACTACTGATTATTGAACTGGAAATATGATCATATAAGGCGAATGGTAGGAGCTCCATCTCACAGCTCTCAATATGCTTTGGTGACAGGCTAACATATCTTATGTCTAATGTCTAACCAAAGCCCCAAACTCTTGCTTGACGCATATACCATTAGTTCACCCAAGCAATTCTATAAATCAGATAACGGATTAAAATAGTTCAATGATGCTGAATGGAGTCGACTACAAGAGGCATGCCTAGGGATAGACCGATGTCCTTTTTACTAACATACAGTGCCGGAGTAAATCGTACCTGTCCACGCGGCCGAAATAATTCATGCTTCATCAGCTCGAATACGTCTGCTCGATCCTCCTTTTTATATTGTAAACATCGACGTATAAAATCCTGTGCAACTGGACTTACCTAAAACTGTGAAATCACAAAAGAATTAGACAATGGCATTAAAATAAACTGTCGCAGTTTCATAGTGAATAAGTTTTAGCAGGAATAATACTGGCTTGGTTTTTCAATGCCATTTCATTTAAAAAAGAACTACAGATGAAATTACCCCAATTACAATATTAATTAACTCTCATACCCCTAGGCTGCATAAGCACAGCCTTCGTTCATCTTTCTATTTCGCACTGAATAAAATTTTGCTTCATAACGTCTTCCAGAATAAATATCCGGTGCTCATTTCGCTCTAAATATGGAACGAAACCTCTGCGTTGGACTAAAATCCAATCTCGATCTAGTTCCAAATTTATCATGTAGGGAAAGAGAGGACCAAATACTACATTCAATCTCACAGTAACACTTTCTCTTTGGGACTGAAACCGTTCAGAGTCGTATTAAAATCTGTTTTCTAATGAAGCTTAGAAAAGATGACATTGCAGAACAACACCATAAACTTTTGCAATACTCACTTGAGGTTTCGCTGGAAAATGAACCTCACTAGCCTTCAGTATGGTGTTCTCTTCGAGTATTTTCTGCTGCGTTTGATCATTTCCGAATGGCTGGATAAATATAAACTTTTAAACTTTGAATAAAATATCTTTTACAACATTCACGAATCAAAATTTCACTAACCTTCTTTCCATAGATACACTGATAAAAAATCACACCAACACTCCATACATCAACTTTGGAGCTTATTTTTGGAGGCGCATGACTAACTACAAATGTTTCTGGCGGAAGATACCTACAAAGAGACCGCTACAGTGCAATATTTTGAATCAGCAATGGTAACAACATAGCATATACCAATAAGTGCCAGCGAATTGAGATGTTAATTCAATGCTATCATCGTCAGATGAGCCTTCCATGATCTTCGACAGACCGAAATCTGTTATTTTAATGGCGCCGCATGTTGTCCCGGACTCCAAAAGAATATTAGCAGGCTTCAAATCATAGTGAATTATTGGAGGCTTTTTCTCATTCAGATAAACAAGTGCTGAGACCACCTGCAACAATTCTTGGTACCCTGTGACGCAATACTACCTCCGAAATAAGTTTAATACTAATACAAGATCGAATTAAACACTATACCTGCATTATAATACTCCGAGCCTCTTTCTCTGAGATACACTTGTTCTGTTTGAGGTAGAAATCAAGGTCATTACCCGTGCAGTACTCAAGAACTGTACAAAACGAATGATTGTCAATGGTGAACAGATCGAACAGTTTTACGATGCGACAGTGATCAAGTGTCTTGTGAATATCCTTTTCTCGCATGGCATGTTTCACGTAGTTGGCCTACCAAAAAGATTGCGTTCACTTTTTGAGACACAGCAGAAGTTAGTGCATAGAAACCAGAAGAATGAAAAAAAGTAGGAAATGCAAGACCTTTTTTTCTTCCTTCCATTCCTTATTAACATGATGGATTTTACACGCGACGAATCGATTTTCCTCAAGGTCAAAAGCTCGCCACACTTCACTGCAACATGTATGAATGTCACGAGACAATGGCCAGTTATGTTCCGAGATTAAGAATTCTCGTCCAATTAAACCTCGATGTTGACACTCAATTGAGTTAATGATGAAACTACGTAGTACGATAAGAACTACAAAATTTGGATCGTAACCTCACATTGCCTCAAAAATGGGTCAAATTTTTCATCATTAAAACTCACACAACCAATGAGCAATGCATGGTTTTACTAACACCTTTGATAGTAATCCGATTTTTTCAGCTTCAACTGAACAAAAATACCCTTTTTGTTTTTAAGCTGGAATTCAACCAGTTTCTTCGTGTTCTATAGATAAGTGAACAAATATAAACCCATTATGACCTCCAAAGACTCGCCTCACATATAACACGACAACTTGTTCCATGTTTTTCGTCGTTTCACAAATAGTCTCTTAGTAGAACAGCACAAAAATTATTGTGCAAGTGGGGCGAAATTTTCTCACATTTTCCCAAGTTGTTCTCTTTGGTAACAAATGAGTTGCAAGAGCTATGCAATACGAGAAGAAACTAGGAACACAACAAAGCAGTAAAGCTTAAACAAAGAATGAGCTAATGACTCGAGGTATTCCATCCTCTGTCTCACCACTTGAACAACAGAGCACCTGTCTGCACTCAATACTCAACAAACGCACAGGTGATATCTAGCCTATGCAACTTCGATATATCTTCGAAATCGTATAAAAGACAAAGTATAAAGCTCTCGACGTTGATCGATTCCTGAGGGATGTGCCATGCATTCGAGTTGATTAAGCATCGTTAGAGATGATTCAATGCATACCTGGCCTTTACAATGACTAGCGGTGGATTACAGATGTATCGACTTGCTATTCTCCCAAACAAGTCTGGTACAAATTTAACGACCCCGGAGGAATGGAAGGCTTAGTGAGTCTAGGGAACCGGAATCGATCCCGTGTCTTTTGCACCGCACCATACACCTCCCTTGAGATCGTGTAAAACGAAGAAAACCAACCATGAAGAAGCTGCATTCCACAAAAGCTCAACAGACAAAAACTAGACTTTCCTGTCCAACGAGCAGTCGACTGCGAACAGCGCTTAGAGTAAACGGGATATTTGAACAAGATAATTCTAAATGTGGTCTCAAAAATGCGCATCCAGTATGGTTTCAATGCAAGCAAACAGAATTTGAAACAGAAACAAGCAGACGTTAACATCTAAGACGTTGCACACTTTAAGATTATATTTAGATGTTAAAACATAGATGTGGAAATTTCCGTTAGTACATTCTAAAATCCACAAAGTGTATTCAAAGCCGACCTGAATCCACCTTTGCCGAGTAGCGAAAGTAACAAGTAGCGTTTGTTAAGCACTTCGTGATCCTTGTAACGGGAATCTCTTTCATTACTTGCTCTCTTCAGCTCCCTCAAGTGAAGCTGACGTTCTCGATCGAGTTTCTCCTTTTCCGCAATCACCTCCAACTCCTCTTTTTTCATATGTTCACGACGAAGTTTATAAATTTCATCCTAAAGTAGGGCGCGAATAACAAAAATACAAACAGCAACTTGCGAAAAAATAGGAAATGGCCGTCACATAGGAGCTAAAGTGATACTTCATAGGCCAGCTATGGAATTTTTTCTGCGAGCACTTGTTTGCACACCCAAGGGATAAACAACTGAGCACCGGCAAAATTCTCTCTATTCAATTTGCCTTGACTTACCAGTTCGATATACTCCTGATAATTAATTTCTTTGGGTTCCTCAGGTCGGCGAAATACTGCATCGTCGCCAGAAGACGTTGATGGCATCGATGTATCCGTCTGTACCGCAGCTAGTTGTGCAGACAACGAACTTGCAGCTGACCTTAGACGACAACATGGAACAAACAATAAGGACAAAGTCAAAAAAAGGTTAACGATACCTTTTCGGTGTTGTTCCCTCTTTAGCAATTCCAACTGGCTTACGCTTCTTTAATAATGCAGAAGCATTTGCTATCTCATTCCTTTCATTTGCTATCTGCTGCATCTTCTTATCAAGTTCTTCTTGAGCCCAACCATCAACCTACAAAGACGAAAATTCCTTCTTTGCTTACATTTCACTGCAAAATCAAGGTTGTAGATTTAAACTGAAGAACGAAACATTCCTAAGGTAAAAAACGAATAAATAAATAAACGAGTAACTCATTACCCATATTTCTCGAAAGGAATCACCATGACGAACAAGTTTGTACTGACCAATTCTGGGTGTGTTCTCGGTAGTCTATCAGAAAATAATAAAGAGCTCACAAATATCGGAAACTGAATGCTTCACACTTGTGACTGACAAAAAGAATGGATCACCTTGTCACGTATTGCCTTTCGTTCCATAGTATTCTTGTCAATAAGTATCCGTTTGAGAGCTTCTTTAGCAGATTCATTCTTCCTACGTTCGTAAGCTGTCTGAAAATGACAGGATAAAAAGAAAACGCGAAAGACAGAAAACAAGTGCATATCACAAAAGGACCCGAATAGAAAAAGATACCTTATTCTGTTCCTCGATTAACTGATTTTTGAGTTCTTGTATCAAACGATCCCGCTTCGCAATTTCTTCTGGGGGTGCAACATCAGGCTCCTATGTCATAAGAATATACGAGAGAATAATCCCAGACAAATACATGACAATCTCCTGCAGTTTAAGCATAGCATAATTGAGACACACCTGAAAATCTGTCTGTGTTTCGCAATCAGCCTTTAACCTGATCGACGTGGCTGGTGTAGGAGGGCTTTGGTTGGAATTACTATTCGAGTCTGATGAATAGTGCGGGTTTGTAGGTGTTATTCTACTCAACGCAGTTGGTGATGTTGTCATCCATCGCTGTTTAACACAAAGATCATGCATGCCCTAACAAACAAAACAAACAAACAAACAAAAGAAGAAACAGACAAAACCCAGACAACCAACCGCTCCAACTACGTTCAAATTTGCGATTTCATTCGAATAATTGTCACCATTTGAACTGACCGCAAACCGCTTCGGACTATGTTGACCCTACAGCGTGGAAATGGAGAACGTATAATCCAAAAATCGTATATCAAATAAAATGAATAATGAAGTGGACCTACTCGAATGAAATCAGTTATTTTTCTTTCAGACTGAGGTGTCTCATCCCCTCTACGCCGTTTTCGGATAAACTTCTTCTCTGTGCTTGGTCGATTACATCTACAGGATGAAAAAGTTGAAAATTTTACGTTTAGTGATTACACACTACAAAATAAAAGAAAAAATTGAGCGCAGTCCGTATGAATGAGGATTAAGTGGATTTGTATACTGTGGGATTTAACCCGTGTACTAGTGAAAAACAATAGAATACTACGTTAAAGATCCCACCAAACTTTACTGGATCAATCCTGAAAGAAGTACACGAAACGACTTAACAACCAAAAGAAACGAGAACAATGGAACTGTAGCACCCAAGGTATTCTACGATAACGATGACGTCAAGCCTGGATCACAACAATCTATGAAAACCCTCCCTCTGCTGTTATCTAACTGGAGCTTGCATCCACTTACAAACGTGATGACGCGGTCCGGAAAAAACGTAGATGTTTCTGCCACAAGTTAATTTTACTAACATAGTAAACATTACAGAAATCAAAGAGAATAGAAAGTGAAGTAATCAATACCTTCCAGGTGTTCCATCAGGTTCTCTGTCCGAAACCGATCCAGCGCTACTTAGATTGCTACACTCATTTACTAGGGGAGCCGCGAAAACTCGCATCTGACTATCAGCACTATCCTCATTGTACGGTTGAAGAGCAACATCAGAAGCACACACTAGTGGAAGCGATGTCGATCCATCACCACATGGCAGATTTTGTGACTAGAAAGAACGGTGAATTAAAAACCACTCCGAAATGAAAGCCTCCAGAAATCTCTGGATAGTCAAAACACGCTGCACGTTTTTTCAGGCCTCAGCACTACATCAAAATACTTGGGTCACAAAAAGCAAGTCCTGTTCTACCTAAGTTTCAGACTTACACCAAAAACAAAATCTAACTGACTTCAGTTGCATGGAGTTTTCTTTTAAAGTGCACCTTCTCATCCAAAGTTCTAGAAAGAATGCGTGCATGAAAAATCGATGCGAGGCAAAAAAAAACATCTCGTTAGAGACGTAACACAAAATATACCCCCGCATTGACAATGTCACTTCGGGGACACATTCAAATACAGTGAGCCGAATTCTCCGAATTCTACACGCAGCAATAACCGTAAAAGATCCAGAAAGACTGAACTCACAGATGCCGTCGGTAGCGTCCTTGACGCCCTAGGGCCGGTGTTGAAGAGCTTTTGTTCAAGTTGCTGATGATGAAGCTGTTCATATCGTTGCTGTTCACCGAAATCTAGCGAGTCAGCCATACTGGTCGTCATTTTTCTCAGGCTAATTCAACATCTGGAGATAACATCATATCGTGATCGGTAGAAGAACAACGCTCAGGTGGTGCTACTAAGCAATAACTAGTAAGAATCAAACACCCCGTCCCGTCCGGGCAGATTGCTGCGAGGAATAATTGAAAGAAAAGCACTCGTCCATCACTAGTAATCTCCATGGAAGTATATTATAAAAACCAATAAGCATACTTACTGGTTAAAAGTGAAACAAGTAACAAATGAAAGACAACATAGTCAACACAGCACTTCTACACATGACATCAAAAAACACCGGTCAATACGCTTGCGCAGACCGCACGCGAGCCAGTCCAAGGCACAGGATGAAGGTCTCAGAATGATTGGGGTACTGTAGCATAGAACTTGCAGGATTGGCCTACGTTTTCACTTGGGACCATTCAAACTGAATTTTAGGGAGTAGTTGTTGGACCTATCGCTTATCGGCAATCAATCGATTGCTTAAGTCATAGTCTTATTCTCTGAAAGCTGTCCTATTATCTAACGTATTCTGAAACATCTGAGAGTTATGCGCTTTCACTAATGTTTTACGTAGTTTCCTTGAACGTCTAGGCTCCACTGATGTATATGTATATGTAAATCAACAGCTGTAATCGAACCTTGATGGTTACTTTGTAGATTTCAACTCTCCAGTTTTCCCTCTTTTTCTAAATGACCCGTCAGCGCATTTACTGTGCGGATTCCAGCAATTTTTGGGTTCGATTAGTTTTTCTCGCATTCGTCATCCACTGTGGTTTTCGAACATTTCGCGTTTTGCATAGACTTCTGCTTGAGGATTTCGTCTTCTTTGTGAATATCGTAGATTTCTGGTCAAGACGATTCTCCTTGCGGATCCTGGAAATAACCTGCTAGTGCGTTCCCACGTGAATTAGTGGAGGCGTTGAAGCCGGGATCGAACTGGCGCGTTTGCTTCCTTATCGACGGCGTCATTAACCACTGCGATCTCCTCTCCCTAAATCATGCCAGTTAATAGTTTAGCTTTGTTGGTTTTTAGAAGTCAGTCTATATCGTTATGCGACTTTTTTCGTCTGTTTGGCCTAAATTCTAGTAGTTACGGATTTTGAGACTGTGGATGTGTTTACGTTCGATTTTTCCTTTTCTAGTTGGGAAGTTCTTTTACATCAATGTATCAATTTATCTCAGCACTTTTATATTATGCTAGCACTAATGTTTACAATCTTTACACTTCTGTTTCTAGTAGCCGAGAGTTCTTGGACATATCAATAGAACGGTGTACTGTCTAGGTCATACTAGTTGCTTCCTTAATCTTATTACTTTCTAAAAGTCAATGCCGATATTCTAAGACCAACTTCTTTTAACCTCAATATTGATCAATAATTCACTGTCTCTATGGGCAAAGCCTTAAGGTTATGAAAGCATCTAGTGGAGCAGATTGCCGGTCAATTTGACTCCCCCAGGCTCTTAAGAAGGCGAATCCGCCGGAACGTCAGCTTCTTCATAAATAAAGCATAAAATAATCTCACATTTGCTCATCAAGAAAGATGATGTATACTGGCATCGTTACATGACTTTTTTCCGTCTGTATTCGATCCGGATAGTAGTAGTTACCGTTTTCGAGACTGTGTGCGTGTTCTCTTTTACGTTCGGTATTTTTTTTCAATTGATAGGTTGTTTTATCTCATCTTTGTACTCATCCTACCAGTACCCTTAGTAGTACTGTTTGCAATCCCCACACTTCCGAAGTGGTTGAATTTTGAGTCATCTTCTAAGGTTGATTTCAACCTAACTTCACGTTCTAGTCTTGTTCAGACTTTTTAGAAGATCTTTAAAGAACGAATATACTTTTTTTTGCGTTCGTATTCCTTTCGTAGTTTTGCAAATATGATATCGTTGCCATTGATGGACTATATTTTTTTATGAGATGCCACGACCAGATAGAACAGAGGAATCACAAATCTCTAGGGATCGGCGAATATTTGCTACGATTCAAAGTACGTTGAATCGAGGAAAACCGTCATTGAGTCAGAACTCACGCCCACAGCGGGAGAAGGAGAAAACCACCAATACGGTCGAGGTAGGTGTTGGAGCTGGAAGTGTCGTTGACTTGTTTGTTGTTAAAGTCATATTTTTACATGTCTCACTTTTAGTAGCTTTAATCCCATCCACTGAATGGAGAAGGGGGGGGGGGAAGAGGGTTATGACAATGGCCACAACTTTCTATAAGGTTCCTTATTTTGACTATCTTTTTTAGCGTTAGGTTTTACCTTGGAGACAAACTATTTTTGGGCAGGATGTCGTAGTTTTGGAGTAGATGTGAAGCTTCTTTGTTGGACGTTAGTCTTGAATGACATTCCATTTTTTTTCTTTAGTATCAAATATTTTAAGCTCTTTCCAACGGTTTGCCGACTCATCGTGGCTGTGTGGTGTTCCTGGGTGTCGGGTTGCTATGAACAGCGTGAGGATTCGTCCTCACAGTAGGGATTCATCTTCCAAACCAAGAACGAATCCGATGTTTCTATCCAGGATCTTAGCTAAGAGTAAACGAATCCCAGGAATCACCTCCGTCCTCGTGTCAAACTAGTCACATGGTGACAAATCTTCCTCTGATCCACAACGACGGCAACTGCTTGTGTGGTGACGATGTGGGGCAGACTTTGACCCGGCTGACCTCCGGATTTTAGGGAACTACGATGGCTAAACGAGTAAAACTCCGGAAAAGTTGGAATTATGCCGGAGCCAGCACAACCAGTGAAGACGAGCCATCCAAGTATTTTGAGCTTGCATGCGCAATAACCTATCTGTGGATAATTATGGTTATGTGTACACGGAATGTACACGTTGATCCCATGTTGTAAGTAAAAGAACTCAGACCAAGATCGGAACACATGTCATGACAAGCTTTTGGTCTGTTTTTAGCATCCCATTATTCATCACCTAGCAGTGTCCCATTGTTGCGTAGCATTTATCTAGTTAGAAGTTCACATGAAGGGTGTCCATACAGAGCTGGGCTTAGTTTTTTTCGATTATATTACACGGCTTGGCGTACATCTACTGCGCGGACACCAGAATTTCTTCCATTCGACTTGTTTCTTGCCACCAATATCATGACCCCAAAGCGATGAGAGGATTGGTGAATCCGAAGCGAGTTCGGAACAGCGCCTTGCTCGTGGTGATTGGTATCACTAATGCCCTACCCGCTCTCTACCCTCGAATACTTTTACCCAATTACTGAGTAGTTATGAGGAAATTGTATGTTTGTGGAAAAGCCGAGGAAATTAAAAAGGATATTCCTTCCATTTTTGCACGAAAAATGTACTACGGATAACATTGCAGGAATTGAATGACCTCGACTCTATCATTTCGCAGATAATGGATCTTAATATTCGTCCAGACCTGTCTGCTTTGGAGATAAGTTAGTGTTTCGATATGGTCATTGGTCGTTTTTTAGAAACCGTAATGTTGCTCTTATTTCTAGTGCAATTGTTATATCATTGTAAACTCATTTTATTTAACCTTGGTGTAAACGATCAATATATCTTGTTTTATTGGTAAGCTAACACGAGGTTGTTACCAAATATTTATTCGGCTGGCGTTTTTTTCGACGTCTTCATCTTACTCAAAGCCGATGATCCGAGTCGAAGCTCTGCTTGTCAGTGAAACAGGGTACTATTATTACATTTTGAAAAATATTTTTGCTCTTGTGTTTAACATTGTATAAAGAAAGGATGAATAATGAATAAAGCTCTCGGCATTGATCAATCCCTGAGGGATACGCCATTCATCCGACTTCGTTAAGCATCGCTGGAGGTGATTAAATGTAAATTTGGCTTTTACATTGACTCGCAGTGGCCTACCGATCTATTGAGCCACTACTGCTAGCATACCGGACAGGACTGGTACTAATCCGCCGACCCCGTAGGGATGGAAGGCTTGGTGGGCCTGGAGCGTAGGGATCGATTGCAGGGTGCCTCCGACCACTGCGCTGCACATACCCCCTTGCCCCATACTGTGCAGTGGATAAATCCTCGCACCATCTTTAGCCGAAACTCTAATACGTGATGACTTTATTGATGAGTTTAAGACAATGTGACTTCTCGGTAATTTCTATAACCAATTTTGTTGCTCTTTGTTTTCAGAAAGAAACATATCTGAATGTGAATTTCTCGGTCGAATGACTGAGAATGAATGGAAAGCTGTGTGCAAAAGTCTGATCAACACTGCGCTCACTGATGGCGAGACGAACTTTGTAGTCGATCTATTCATTCCATTGATGGGTATGTTTGGTATTAAACTCGAAGTTACTACAAGGTAGTATGGATATAGCTTTTTATTCCGGAATTAGAGATTAGTTTTCGCTATCGAATTGCTAATTTAAAGAAATAGTCTATAATCAAAGCCATAATATTATACATTTACTTGCCATAGGCAATTTAGAACCAGTTTCCTGACAACTTTGCAGCTCTAGTAGCTCCAGCACATTCGCGAACTTGCACATTGAGTCAATACATTTCTGATCACAGATTTGTCAGGCGTTACTCTAAAAAAGCCACTTTGTGCACTTAATGCAGAAGAGGTTTTTCTGTTTTCCGACCTACCTCTGGTTACTTTTACTTGTGACAGTAGTAAGACATATCCTCTGCGAGAGTACCAAAGGAGAAATAGCACACCGTGCACATAGATTTCAAGGTGCATCACTTGTGGTGAAGAATTATACATCGCCTCATGTGAGTAATGTCAAAACTATGCCTAGTCGCGACATGTGGTGATGTGTTATCTTGTTTAGTCAGGTTGCTGTTTTCTAAGCTTGGTCCCTAATTGTGTTCACTATGGTCTTTGTGTAGTTTTTATGTTTGCCTGCGTGAAAATCGTGCGCCTGATTAAATACTATTCATTCTGGTTTGGAAATGTGCTTGGTCATCCATATAATTTTTATCGATTGACCAGATAACTTGATCTGACTCGTATTTATAGTCTTATGTTTATGTTTATAGAATACCACATCTTTTGTGAAGTTTTATGCACTGAGTTGATGACACTCTGCGCCGCTTTTGTAATGGACGGCCCAAACGGCATCGGAAATATTCCTGCATTGTTAAGCGCAATCCTCTGTGCCAGTTGGCCTCGTCATTTGTCAAAAGTGCGTTGTTTTTTTCTTCTTTGTATTCACTGTATTTCCACAGTTTCATTCGCTCTTTGTTCTGGATATTGAGCCTGATGCCTACTAATTCAGTAGAAGTGGCTTTTAGGCTATAGACACTATCAACCCTATACTATATACTTCTGTATCTATAGTTAAGGGATGGCTACTAGTTTTGCAAGAGGACAGTGAGGTAGGTTGTTTCTGTTTCTGTAATGGTTTGCAAGAAACAAGTGCGGAAGTGAAATTCTTGGTGTTTGCCTCTGACTTTATTCGTTGGTGTTTGTCAGTATTTTTGAAGAAGGGTGACGATCCTCTATTACATTACAGGATGAAACATGTCAGGAGGCTATAGTTGGTGTAAAATAACTCACTATAGTAATTTGTGAAGCGATGGTCAACAAATATTAAGAGAAACTACGTTTGAAAGTTTAAGACTCGTCGAATTAGTTGTTTGAAATGTTACTGTACTATAGCATAGTAAGCTTAACGACGTCCTTAGGCCGCCAGAAAAGCCGAAAATTCGTCGTCTATTCAAGATCAGGGGGAAGGTGACTCTTCATCTACGGCTCAAGAAAGGGAAGACGCAAAAGTTGTGAATAGGTTTGTTTTTTGTTGTTTCTTCAACGCGATTTTCGATTTCCTTTCATTATTATCGTGCACAAAGATTTTTTTTGTTTTAAAGATTGTACCTTGCAGTCTTTGGTGTTGAATGTAGGTGTAGGTGTACGTTACGGTATCGTCGATTGCTTCCTGTAACCCACATGTCAATTCGTTCTGTTTTCTTACAGGTGTGCTCATTCACTGTGTCTACTATGTGAATCTGCTCAGCGTTCATTGTGGATGAAGTGGCCTGAATTATGCAACGAAATCTATTACATTATCAAGCCGTCTATCACCCATAACCAGGTCATCACCGGGTAACTTTTAGAGTTAATTATGCTGGCTACTTTTTAAGTGTCTCCGAGATCTACTAGTGCGGAAAAAGTTGAAGCAAAATAGCGTTCATTACCGGGGAGGATTTTCTGTTGTGTGCTTCCTATGAATGTTCTGTTCCAGTTGTCCTGGTTTACTATTGAAAGAGGTTGGTTGGTGTAAAAATATTTACCTAGTGAAGTTGACTTACCATAGTATTGGCATAGTTTTCAAACAAAACATTTTAAGGTAACGATTAAGTCAATGTTGTAAATAAAGTTAGCAGCATAGATCAACGGAATTTGGTATTACTAGTCGGAATTCTTTTAAGTGTGGCCGTCATCAGGCTGCACTCTATGAAATTGTTCTAAAACCTATCTGTGTATTTCTAACATTCTTCAATTTTTAGTTGATCGATCAATTAGTTTATTGATTAACTTGATCCAACTCTTATTTCGGTAACATTCTTTGTATGCAACGTTTACCGTCTCACTGTTGGTATAGATATCCATTCGTCTTTATCGTTACTTTTTTTTTTGCTTTGCACAACCCGTCTTTCAAATATGCTATGCGGATTCCAGCATTTTTTTGTATTCGGTTCTTTCCCTCATATCCATCAACCACGAACGTCTACCAACTTTTTGCATGTAGGTTAGGCTGCTGCTTCAGGATTTTTCTTTCGTCATGAATGTCGTAGAATACTCGTCGAGTTGGTTTTCTCTGAAGTCTTGTTATAGCCGAACTAGAGTGTCTCCACTTGGATTACTGAGAGTGAAGCTTTCCCGGAGAAGTTTGTTACCAATTTACCGATCCCAGAGGATTGAGAGGTTTGGTGAGCCCGTTGCGGGTTGGAACCAGCACCGTACTCGTAATGACCAGCGTCAATACCGCCACACTACTCGCCTGTTTTACCTGTTTAATTTTTATTTTATTTGTTTGTGCCACTTTCCATTTAGACCTATAGGAAAAGTCCATGATGGGCTTATTATTGATTAGACGCAGTTCAGCCGTGTAGATCACTTGTGCAACGTTGTATGTGAATTAGGTCTTTCGACATGTATTTCATTCTATATCCTTCTCTCTGTTGCAGTTCATTCGTTTTACATGGTTGTCTTTTTCTTCAGTTTTTTTTCTACGGCAATTTCTTTTCCTTTTCATTGCCTTCTTTGGTTTTATACTTTCTTTAGCTTTTCTCATTTTTACAATACATACTTGTGTCAATTTTATATTTGCCTACATACGGTCGTTCTAGTTTCTGCTCGAGGCTGGTGTTTAGTACGTTGTATTCAATATCAAAGTAACTTGCACTTCTGACTTGGTAATACCATTTTTCACTTACCGTTTCTAATTAGAACATCGACCTCTCGCATTTGACATAGTACATGTAGTTTAATTGAGTTTTTTTTACATCCTCTTTTTTATCGCTTTCCTTTGCTCTGGAATTTTGATGGTCTCATTCGCCTAATAGTCACTCGTTCATGAAATGAAATACGTATTACCACTTAACTAATGGGGAAGAGATCTATAAACCCTTGGGAGAGACGTGAACGAGGGACATTAAATTTTCATAAATATTTCATTGACTTTAGAGATATGAAGGCGAGTCTTCTTCACACAATGATGTTGTTGAGCGCGTGGACAAAGACGAAGGCGGTCACGATGAAAAATGTGCAGACACAAACTGTTCGATCGTGCAGCCCGTAGATACTCCACATATTTTCGCCGCTGTAAGTTTGTCGTAAGAATCTTTTTTCTGCAGCTGCGTTTATTTCTCACTATGGAGAAGAATTTGCAGGAAAGGATTCCACGTGTTTTCGAAACTTCTCGGTTATGCTTAAGTCATGCAATGATATTTGACCTGATATTTATTTGTTGTTCATTTGTTTTAACAAATTTAGTCAGGATTTATGGTACTTGCAAGCATTTTCTTTCGTCAACTTTGATGTTCGTCCTTGCTTGTAATTTGTTTTTTTTTCAGTCTTTCTACACGGTGTTCTTAATAGTCTACCAGAAGTAATAAGTGATAAGCGCCTCATTATCTAAATCGTCGATCTTATTTATGTATTCATTCATGATCTTAGATTTCAGTATCTGCAAGTAAACATAGTCGAACCGGTGTTTTTTGAAAAGAAGTGGGGAAAATATGCATTAGGCAGCAAAACTGGCTTAATGTTGTTAAATTGCAACCGAAGACTTCCTTTTCTTCACTTGCTGATTTTCCCCACTACATTTATGAACTTGTAATAAGATCTGAATCTCATGTAGCTTTAAGTAGGGTTCTATTCTTCGTTCAGTTTTGTTTTCGTATCATTGTATTTATGGAATAACCACTTAGTTGTGAAGTTGTTGTACGAATAGGGTATTCAGTTGCAAATCCTACACCGGTGTTGTACCTAAGGTATACTTTCATATGTTTGATTATACTATTTCTTGTATATATGTAGTTAGTTCATAATTTATGCGTTTTCTTTTTGTTTAAAGGTTTTCTTTTTCGACAAGACTTTGTTTCAATATCAAGGAAACATTTTCATTGGCCAAACTTGAGTTTGCCTCAACCGCTGTTGCACATGCAGTCATTTTACAACTCTGGATTTTCGTAGACATCGTTAGCGACGACCTAGTCATCGTTCCACAGTGATTCATCGTTCTAGTGCGGTCTTACTAGCAACGATCGAAGGCGTACCATTCGAGTGGTTGGATGTCGTCTACATTTGTAGCAAACGGTGCGTGTTCTGCTAGCTCGGTTTGCGTCCGCCGTGTTCATCGACCGGCCGATTAACGGCATATGTGAGTTCGACGATGAATAAATTGAGCGCCTGCTAATTTTCCAAGCTACAACCGCGATCTTCTTCCTGTTTACGTCGTAACTCGTCTTTGTCGGTGGATATATGTCGAGTTTGGAGTACCCGAGTTGTCAGTTGCGGATTCGAAGTATGAAAGGCAACAAAACGCTGTGGAATCGTATCGACGCTTGTGGATAACCTAATGTTGGAGTGATTTCATTTTACAAATAATGATAATAAGCAATTAGACAGTACCGAATTAGAGAGTAGAGAGTTACTGAAGACCTGTACCGTTCTGAAGGATCTGTACCGTTCTAGCAATTACAATGTTTTGGGTGTTTTATGACTCATTTTGCTCCGAGTTCCGAATCTAGTGGATTTGTCAACATAACTCGAAAGACCGCCTTTCTATAAACCTCGGCATAGATAGTTGATATATTTATTTATGTGGTCTTATAAACTGATTTTCTTAAGCTGACGCGAGGTTGGTACAGATCTTCGTTGTCGTTGTTGTTTTTGATGTTGTTGGTCGATGGCTGACGTTTCGGCGACTTCGCCTTAGAGCCTGGACGTATTTTATACTAGAATATTTTTATTATTCGGTGGAAAAAAGGTTAGAGTATTAATCAAGATCAAACTTTCAAATAGAAGCCATATTGAACAGAAAGACCACTCACCGTGATGGTACGTGCAGGACTGGCCCACGCGTTGTTTTCGTGGAGTCGCGAGCAAGACATACCCCGGGATCAAATTTTTATCTTAAGCTTTATTTAGTGCCTATTCTTTTTAACGGCAGGGTATGTTGCGAAATATAACTTCTATGTAAAGCTGAGATATTTGCAAAACTCCGGACCGCAGGTGTCTGCGATGGGAACGAACGCGCTATTGTCCTTTCCGGGGAGTAACGCGTTCATCTATCCACACTATGCGGGTCCTTCGTTTAACCTGTCTCTCAGCTAGTTCTGTTGATCACTTGCCATCAGCAATCACCCGTCAACGGGATTGATCCAGGGAGCCTAAATCGGTATTGAACCCAGTTAAGCAGAGGCTATAGTTATAATTGCAATCTTACCCTTTTCATTTACTGCCTATTCTTCTTAACGGCAGGGTGTGTTGCGAAACATAACTTCTATAATGCTGGGATATTTGCAAAACTCCGAACCACAGGTGTCAAACAGACATCCGGCAGACACCTGCCGTCCGGAGTTTTGCGAGTATCTCAGCATTATAGGTGTCCTATCATTGTTTAGTTTCTTAGAATTTTTGCCGTGAATTCTATGAGAATGCCATGTGGCTTTTTTTTACTTTATCCGACATCACGTATGCTGTGTATTGCATTCCTGAATTCGATTCATTTCCCCACATCCACCAACGACGAATGTGTTCGAACTGAAGCGTGTGGTTTCGGTTGCTACTTGGAGTTCTCCGTTTTTCCTTTCTCTTTGTCTTTGATGAATGCCGTGCAATAGCCGTCGAGTCCATGCTTTCTTGAAGCCTAGGTTGGGCGTTTACTCATGTGGTTTAGAGGGCGTAAACCTATAGTTCGGCACTAATTCTCCTATATCCTGGGAATATAGAAAGCTTGAGGGACCCGATGCGAGGTCCAACTAACGCCTGGTTAGGGTAGCTCTTCTATGTGATGAACGACATCACTACCACTGCGTTATCCGCCCTCTGTACGGATATGGTTAGCAGGTTTGTAGAACTACTATCTATATTTTCCTATCAAGTTAACAAGTTAACAGTATCAAGTTAACAAAGTTGGCATAAACTCTTATTCGGAGAGCATCTCCACGTCTTGTCTTCTTCAGCGCCAGCTTAGTTCGCATAGATTTCTTACATCCGGTGATCCTCACAATGTGTGGTCTTCGTCGTCGCAACAAGTCGATTCTAAGATAGTGGAACTGCGTTCGAGTGGAGAAACCGTACTTAGAAGTACCCTTTTATTTAGGCTGGTTGTTGATCTACTGCCGCTCAATGTGATCTGCTGATCCGTCTTCATCGTAACAATCCATTCTGCAACGGTCAGTATTCCGTTAGGTATGTCTAACTCAGCAATATCTCAAAAACCAACTCTCATTAAGCTTCGGAAAAATTTATCAGTATGTTTCTGGATTTCTGAATGCATTGCCGTCAGAAAGTAGATCGTATTGGGTGGAAGCAATACATTAACATCTGTCCTCATTCAAGCGACGCTCCACTGCAATGTACTCGATGTGACAACGAACATCCACATCGCGAAGACCGCCGCTCGTGTACCTTCGACTTTGATCAACACGGCTCTGAAGACGAAAACGTCGAAACTTTAGTTCGATATTGTTTTCCATTTACTGCCTATTACTTTTTTATCGCAGATTACTATGTGAAGTGCAGCCACAAAGATGCTGGGATATGAGTAAAACTCGGAAGCTCAGTTTGGCTTCGAACCCGCGAATACGTTTCTGCAGAACTCACGTGCTGTATAATCCTATCATCTAACTCAGTAAATGTTTTTATGTCAAGTTTGCTTTAGCTTGATGTTATTGCTTACTAATGTTTGTCACGAATCAAGATTGAGCGTTTTAAAATAGTTACTATAGAAGGGTCGAGTGTAGCGCAGTGGTCAGAGGCGCCCTGCAAAACATATAGTATCGACCCCGCGCCCATGGCTGACCAAGCCTTCTATACCTCCATGGTCAACAGATTGGTACCAGACTTCTCTGGGAGGATAGTAGCACTGATTCGATACATCGGATGCCCACCACGAGTCACTGCATAAGCCGTATAAGCATTCGATCATTTCTATTCTATTCGATCTCTCCTAATCGTTGTCTGTCGAGGATATCTACTTTGTGAGTGATTCCATCTGCATATTTGATTGTTGGCGGTGGAAGTTTTATTCAGTTGCTTGTGAGTGGGTGCAAATCATAATTATCGACGATCGATCCCTGAGGGAGTGGCTATACGTTCGTCTTCATTCAGCGAATTTCAGAGGTAATTGGATATATATTCGGTGTATTAAGTCAGTATCTTACTTGGACACTTGGACGGTCCGTCTTCATGAGCTGTGCGGACCGCAGCACATATGCCATTCGTTACTTTCTCTCGCAATCGTAGTCCACGGTGGTGGTCTTGTTCGAGCATGGCAGCGCTTGCGACTCTCATACCGTGATCTGTAAAACAACTGCAGCTGCGGGTACAGCTGATTAACTTTGTTTACGAACACGTCCGCCTAACGTGTAGGTGTTCGTCCTAGGGGACGTTTGCATTCTCTTGGAGTCCACTCCACTGTTCTTTTCGCCCATCTGTTGTCTGTTCTTCTCATTATGTGACCGGCCCATCTATGTTGCGCTATCGATGTAAATTCTCCTGGATCTTGAAGATGTGATAGATTTCGAGGGTCAGAGCTTAGCATTCCGGCTACGTATTGAGAGTGCCGGTTGTATTTCAAAAGACATCGCTCAAGCGCTCTGTGAGTAGTGCGAAGCATTCCTGACGTGGTTGAAGTACAAACCCACGTCTCTGCAGCATAACAGGACGCTGGGAGGACCGTAGAATCGAAGAGATGAGCGTGGATTTTCGGGTCTGTCAGTTGGTCGGTGGCTTCTATGAGAGGCCCGAATGCGGCCCAAGCTGCTCTCCTTCTTCTATCTAGTTCTTCCTTAATTTTGTTCTCTACGTGCATTGATCGACCAACGTATACGTATGAGATGGCCTCTGCAATCAGAGAACCATCCAGTTTGATCTGATCGCCTTCACAGCATAGGCTCTTCAGTAACTGACTCATCTACCGATTTGTGCGGAGTCCTGTCTTTTTCTCTCGCTTCATTGAGCTCGTTGATCGTCTTTGCCTCGATCATACTTCTTGAGAAGATGACGATGTCGTCGGCGAAACGAAGGTTTGATAGGAATATTCCATCAATACGTATGCCTTTCTCATCCCAATCGAGTGACTTCATTATCTACTGCAGTGCGGCACTGAACAACTTTGGCAATATTGTGTCGCCCTGTCGAACCCCTTTTCTTTAGGTATTGTAAGAGGTCGCTGGAAAAGCTGTATTTTCGTATTGCAGTTCCGATAACAGTCAGTATATTTATTCTCCCAAACAGTGCTGGAGGCTGGTACTAATTTACCAAACGCAGAGAGT